>JAKSZU010000013.1:30514026-30839026 GCA_026018925.1 Tupaia tana
TCATTCATCGCTGAATCTTCAGACAGTGCCTAATGCATCATAGACTCTCAGAAATATTTGCTGAATGAATGAATGATGAACAAGTGGTGTATAAGAAGAGGACTCTAATGTTTCAAGAAGAGACACCACTTGTAGATATCACAAAAAGCCAAGTATTAACTTACAATATCTCTTCTGTCACAGGGAAAAAATCTCCTTAAGATCGCTGTGAAGGTGTAAATTAACACATCCAAAGGGGCCAGGAGAATTCAGCACTTAGACCTCTAATGTAGAAGCCCTGCTTCACAAAGACCCTACCAGCCAGCGAATTAGCTAATCCTGTTTCCTGAACAGTCAAGGGTCTAGCACTGGCTACAGAATCAGCTTTGAGGTCAACTCAAGATTTTCTTCTTGGGTGAGCTCCATAGTCTATTAGTAAGGAAACTGGGTCCCTCATGGCCCCCTCCTTCTCTCTGTGAGCATATTTACTATCTAGCAATTTTAAAAAATTACTTCCTTATTTAATGCTGAAAACGAGAGTCAAGCCCAAATACACAAAAGGTGCACAGTGTGTGCTGGACACCATGACAGCACCAACGATATTAAGAAGTCAAAGTTCCCAGGCTCAAGCCATTGAAAGAAGGAGCTTGTAAAAACTCAGCTGCAATGTTCTGTACCCAAGCAGAGTATAGAAATGTGGAGGAGAGAGATAAGTGAGTGCTCTGTATCTGGGGGGGATGAACAGTCAATCCATCACTCAGAGAGTCACAGGGAGGTAACCTTGAGCTGGATCCCACAGGATGAGTAGGACTTACCAGCAGGAGAGCAGGGGAAGACAGTATCACCGGAGGGCACAGCACGCCCAGAACATGAAGAACTGAAATGCCTCAGTGCGTCCAGAAACCAGAGTCAGTTTGTAACAGACAGAATGCAGAGTCCAAAGATAGACACATGGGTGTCTATCAAGACACAAGAAGCCTTCTATAAACCTCAGAGGATTTGGATGCTAATTGGAATGACTAATTGAAATGAATTGGGTGACTTGTAGCCACTTAGAAAGTTTAAGTTGAGTAACATAATGAGAACTTTACTTTTCAAAGATCCTTTCAAAGTAGGGGTTCTTCATTCTTGTGTGTGCATAATAGACCTCTTCAGCAATCTAATTTTTTTTTTTTTTAATTTTCTATAGGACATGTGTACTCACCAGAGAGAGAAGAAAAAAATGAGAAATCACTCCCTGGGGGGATAACTACTCTGCAGTTCACTCTCCTCCATTCTCCTCGTGGGATTGGGGCATGCATGCACAGATGCCCAGCGTGGTTTTCAAGTAACAGGGTCTAGAACTCAAATCACACAGGTTGGCCAGGTGGTATCCAGCTGCCTTAACCTTCCCATGACTGGCTGACCCCAGGAAAACCTATTGATCCCTTCTAAGAAGTCTTTAAAAATAGACAAAGAGAATTTCAAAGGAGACCGATTACACTGAAATACACTTATCAAAGTACAGAAAAAAAGCTGTGATACAGCAATATATGTACTTCTTTATTAATACATTACATAATGAGATCTGGCAGCAGATCTCGTAATTACCATGATGAATGGTGATAGACATACATGATATGTAAAGAAACTTTCTGCAGCTGTAATAAGATATGAAAATGTGTGTGATCTCACTTGGTGACAGGGTCACACTACTGCTGATAATGCTGAAGTTTGTTGTTTCTACTCTTGATAGAAGTAAGTCATAAATTTCAGATAGAGATTAGTGAAAATAGAGTCCACCATGGTGGTGCAGGTGGTAGGTATTGCATGATTGGAGACCACAGCCTGGCATGCCCACGGGTCTGTGACCTTGACTAGCTTCAGGACTTGAGGGGGTGGGTCATGACATGAAGACCCTGTCAGAGGTGTTTGTCTTTCTTTCTCTCATACATACACAATAAATATATTTTTAAAATTTTTATTTTGGAGAGGTCTTTGCTATAGGGCACTTGTGCTCACTAGAAAGACAAAAACAAAAAGAAAGAAAGTGAGAAATCACCCCTCCAGGGGGGATGGCCATGCCACAGTCCCTTCTCCTCCATTCTCCTCTCAGGATCTTGGGCATGCTCACATACTCCTGATGTGAGTTTAAGCCACCAGGTCTGGGACTTGAACTGCAGTTGGCTACATGGGAGTCCAGTGACATAGCCATAACACCAACTGCTGGTCCCCAAGTTTTTTGTAAATGATAGAACCAAAAAAGAAACGATCAAATGCAATTTCCTCCAAATGGGTATGCCCTTTACTTTAAGATATAATTTAATTTACAGTACTATGAAATGTTCAAGCTTCAGAAACACAGTATGTCAAGTGAGATACAGTTACACTGGTTCTATTTTCAAATCCCATGTGGAACATGGCAGGAAGAAAAATGAGTAGTTGTAAAATCTGTTCTTCTAGGAAAAGAAAAAAATGCTTTTGTGCATATTATGCCTTTATTTTTAACCATCTGTACACGTGTCACGTGTGCACATACATACACACTGTGTAAAATCATGACATCAGCAACAGTAACAAATAGCCCCAACCTGATAGAAATCAATTTTCCCTTCCTCATTTCAGCACAAATATTTCAAGCATAAAGTGTGTTGGATATAAGAACATGTTATCTAGGAACCAAGAATTCAGAGAATCAACTCTCAAGACCTATTTATCTCATAACTTGAACTCGAAGTGTCTATCTTGTTTTAAACTTAAACTGCACTGTCTCTTTTATGGTGCCTGATTGAATTTTCTAGGCTCTAGGCAGAAGTTTTAAAGTAGGCTCTCTCATTCTTCATTTTTATTGCCAATAGCAGTGGTGAAAGAGAGGGGATATTTGGGGAAGGAAGTGTTTGGACTCTATTACTGGTTTTTAGGTGTTTCTTTGTTTCATGCCTAAGCATTTGCTTCTCGACGTAGAAACAACCTGCTTTGATGTGCGAGTCAGGCATCATCTGCTGAGTGTGGCACTTTGCACACAGCAGATTTTTGGACTGAGAGAAGTAATGCATCTCATCTCAGAATAGAACATAAACCAGGCGTACAACTTGAGAGCCAGGGTTTCTGGGTCTCAAATCCTCCGTTGACTAGCTATATGATTTGGTGAAAGTTATTTAAATCCTCTGTAGTTTCCTCATTGTATAAAAGGTGTAAGGCTAGTGCCTTTCTAGAGAGACGATATGACATATAAGCGAATTCATACACATAAAGCGCCCATGACAAGGTGACAAGGTCTGGCATGTAAGTGCTTAATAAATGTTAGGTGTTATTATTACCAACTACATGGGAAAGGCATACATGTTTCCTGTATGAGCAAAGATCCTATAAATAGTTCCTTTAGATGATAGAAAAGAGGAAAAAGGTCGTCCTGTTTCACTTACCTCTGATTTCATCAAGCCTGCAGACAGGACTTACTGGTATTTGAAATACATTAAAAGGTAGAGTCTGGATGAATGTTTATAGCCCAAACAACCCAAAGCCATTGAGATTTAGCTTGAACAACCTATAAAGCTTCCTGTTTTTATTGAAGTCCTAAGATTTTCCTAAGATTTTCAAAGATAATCTTGATCTTGGTCCAGGTCAGAAAGCCAAGAAGCGCTAGCATTCCCCTGCCTGCCTCTGAACCGTAGAGAAGGGCTAAGAAAACAAAAAAGACAACACCAGCAATAAAGAAGAAAGCTTTTCACAGTTGTAAACCTTTGGGACTGCTGTTTCACCTCGTTTAAAGTGCAGCTGCTGTTGCTTCTGGATTCTTAACTAAGCCTATAAGCAAGATGGGAAGATGGTTTTACTGTAGGGCATTTATAACAAACCAAAGGAGATGGAGTGAAAGAGAAGTGCATTTATGTAGTCCTTGGTGAGATGTCGAAATAGTGGGTATGCTGTTTTTCCTCCCATTGTCCCTTGGAAAATAGAAACTATCACTTCTTATTTATTTTATACATATAACCTTAGGCATGTCATGAAAAAGCCAAGAAGAATTTGTTTTCAAATAACATTACCTTTTAAAACATAAATATATAATTTTATGACACAGATAGTATATATGTTCTATCACCATGTCACAAATTATCATAAACTTAGAAATTGAGAACAGTTGGGGGCCAGCAGGTGGCGAAGTGGTTAAGGCGCTGGACTCCTATGTGACTGACAGCGGATCAAGTCCCAGACCTGATGGCTTGAAACTCACACCAGGCATGTGTGTGTGCATGCCCAAAATCCCAGGAGGAAAATGAATTGCAGCATGGCCATCCATCCCTGGAGGTGATATCTCACTTTCTGTCTCTCTGTTTCTCCTTTGAGCACACAAGTCCTATGGGAAAAATCTCTCTCAAAAAAAAAGAAGAAAAAAAAAAAAGAAACTCAGTATCAATTTATTACATCAAACTTCTGTAAGCTGGAAATCTAGCACAGCATGACTGGGTTCTGCTTAGGGTATCACAAAGTTGAAATCAAGGTGCCAGATGGCTGCATGCTCATCTGAAGTCTCTCCTAGGGAAAAATAACTCACCAAGCTTTTTCAAGTTATTGCATTATTTATTTCCTTATAGGACGGGGGTTTCTATGTCTTGTTGGCTGTCACTTGGAGACCGATCTCAGCAACTGAAGGTCACTCTCAGGCCCTTTCCGTGTGGCCCACTTCCTATCACAAGTGCTGCCTTTCTTCCAGGCCTGCTCGAGTACCTCTTTCTGATATCTTCTTGTGCAACCAGCAAGAGAAAATTCTGCTTTCAAAGGATTCATGTGATTGAGTCAAGTCCATTAGAGTAATTTTCTCTCTTAAAATCAGCTGAATTTGAACTGTATGTACATGAGCAAAATTCTGTCAGCGAAGTACCTAGATTTCTGTTTAATTTACTAGTCAGTGACCAGAAATCTTGGGGAAAAGGGCATCCTAAAATTCTGCTACCAAGATATTCATAGGTAAGGTGTGTAGAGAACTAGTACACTCAGGGATGTGAGTATGGTAGAAAATTGTCTTGAGTTTCTGTTCTAGACCAGTTGGTTTTAGAAATTTCACATTGCTTAGCATTTTTCATACCTAACAGCTCTTCCATTTTATAAGACAATGAAAGCTGAGAGAGTTTAAATGAAGCATCTTAGGTAACACAACTGGAATACCAGACAAGGTTTCAAACTTGAGTCTATCTGGATTCAAGGTCTACACCCATTGCTTTCAATGTGTGTCTCAACATTGGGATGTATCTGAAACAATGGAGACCTTGTTCATTTCTAGACTTTCCTCCTAGATGTTCAGTAGGTCATGGCCTGACAATCACTGTTTAAGAAATCTCTTTATACCAATGTTTCTCAGAGATTCCAAAGAATCCAACAGCTAACATCAGTTGCCCACTTGACGAATACTTTTACACACAAAAATGTTAGATCATATTACAGAATAGAAGCTAAGCTCTTAGCTTCCATTTTTCTCACTTTTCCATGGAATGGCAAATTTGCATGGAGTGCACTAATCCCAGGTCTAACATTTGGAAACCTCTGTTCTATATCATAATTGGGATTTTTTAAAAATTATTTATACACCATGCATGAATTAGTAATTGTCCATAAAATAAAAATATAATGTAATTTAGAAATATGAATATTTTAATATAATGGTAAATGTTTTGAAAACTTCAGTGACATTCTAGGATCCCACAGACAATCTTTGTTTTATTGGTATGTGGAAGTTTTTTTTTTTTCTTTTGAATTTATTTTCCATTCATTCACTGTATATCATTGCAGCATGCAAAATGAGTTTTTTATCCAGAATACACTGTGTATTGACTCAATCATAGATATCACCATACATGTTATCTTCAACAAATAATTTTTCACTTCTTACTTCTTATATATTTTAATTAATTTTTTTTTCTCCTTGACTCCCTCTCTTTCACCCTCTGCCATTTCCCACCTTCCTGTGGAAGTTCTTATTAGAAAGTACCAGTTGGTAGATTCCTAAATTAAACGTATTTCATATTATGTATATGACTGTATTTTCTGAGTGACAGTAATGTCAGTGAGAACTTCTTTGATCTTGTTTTCACAGATTCTATTCCCAAAGAGTTTTCCTTGCTCATAAAACACAGTAACTATTGTGTGTATGCAATTTTACTCAAAAATAACCATACATGTATGAATATATATTCTGGCTCATTAGTGGCACTCATTGTATCACATCTTTGTCTCTGACCTATGAGTTTCAAAAAAATTATCGGAATCAGTCACTTGAACACAATCTCAGTTGCAATAAAATGATTATTTCATACTAGAAATTTTATCAATTCATTAAATATTAGGAAATATAATAGATTTTAGAGGCCTTAGGGAAAAAAGGACATACCGCCAGCCAGTTGCATGGTGATTAAGGGGCTGGATCCCACACAGCCACCTGTACAGTTCTAGTTCCAGGCCCAGCAGCTTGAGGAACGCACAGGGTGCACATACATGCATGCCCAGGATCCCAAAAGGAGGGAAAGGCAGGGGAGAAGGGATTGCAGCATGATGGCCACCCCAGTGGGGGCTATTTTCTCATTTTCTCTGGCAAGCATATACACCCTCTATTAAAATCCTTTTTTTTTTTTTTAAAGAAATATGAAATGAAGAACAGGGCAGATTTTTCTAGTTGTTCAATATGCTTCAATTACCTTCTACATCAAATAAAGTATATACAGGTTGTGTTATACTCAGAGCCTGTGTTAAAAAATTTACCAGGAAATGCAGACATTACATTAAGTCAAAATTATCTTTGAAAATCAGATAAAAGGATAGAATAGATTTTACTTTCTTCAGTTAATCCTAGGTCAGGTGTTTGGCTTAAGCTTGGAGGGGCATTTTGTATTTAAAAAAACCACACATGGTCTTCTATGTTACTATTATTAGTATGTCACCTTTGTTGTATTGATTTTACTGAGTCCCTAAGATTTTAATTGAGTTTAAAAGACATAGGATACTGTGATACTATTCCACTATAGGACTTTTGGAAAGAGATAATACTTACCATGTATTCCTGACTTGTTCATTATATTTAGTTTAAAAATAAATATGAATTGGTTATAATTAAGTAAAATTTAAAAATTCAGTTCCTCAGTCACACTAGATACAAATCAGGACCCCAGAGCCATCTGTGCCTAGAGGCTGCACATCAGACATCTATAGCAAGCACGAGACATTTCCTTATCCAGTTTACTGAAAGACACTGAATCGCCATTGGCTAAATGATGCTATTTGAGGGATAACTACAATAATGAGAGACTAGTGTGACCTGTTCTCATCTTTTTTTTTTTTTTTTTTTTTTTTTTTTTTTTTTTTTTTTTTAAGGATTATTTATCTGGGACCAGCAGATGGTTTAGTGGTTACTTCGCTGGAGTCCTACATAGTTGACCTCGATTTGAGTCCTGGACCTAGTGGCCTAAAACTCATGCCAAGCAGGTGTGCGTGCAAGTCAAAAATCTTGAGAGGAGAATGAAGGAGATGGAATTGCAGTGTGGCCAACCCCATCGGGAGTCATTTCTCGCCTTCTTTCTCTCTGTCTCTCTGGCAAACGCACATGCCCTATAGCAAAAATCTCTCTTAAAAAAGTAAAGAATTATTTCTTTAATTTTATTTATCATTATGATTACTTTTTAATTTGCTACAGGGCATATACGTCCACCAGAGAGAGACATATACACGCAAACACAGAAAGAGAGAGAGAGAGAGCAAATCACCAGGTCTGAGACTCAAAACACAGTCGGCCATGTGGGAGTCCAGCACCTTAACCAGCATGCCACCTGCTGGCCTGATTTGTTCTCTTCTGCTGTGTTAATTTCTTTTCTTTTTTTTTTTTTTTGGAGAGGTTTTCGCTATAGGGCGCGTGCACTCGCCAGACAGAGAGAGACATAAAGACAGAAAGCGAGAAACAGAAAGCGAGAAATCACCCCCCAGGGGGGATGGTCACGCCGCAATCCCTTCTCCTCCATTCTCCTCTCAGGATCTTGGGCATGTATGCACATGCGCCCGGCGTGAGTTTTAAGTCACCGGGTCCGGGACGTGAACCGCGGTCAACTACGTGGGAGTCCAGTGACATAGCCATTACGCTAACTGGTGGTTCCCTTAATTTCTTAATAACAGAGATTTGAAGAGGCTCCACTAGGTTATACATCTGTTTCTGTGCACCTGTATTCTACAATACAATACTTACATACATTTTGTGGGAGTCACAAATGCTAAAGAAAAAGCTAGAAAGATACTGTGGAGAAAAAGTACTGCTGTTTCCAAGCCTGGCAAATTTGCTCGCTAATTTAATTGTCAAATGCCAGTTTCCGTAACTCTCTAAGTCTCTGTTTCCCCATCTGTGAAATAAGCATAAAAGTAACAATCTCACATAAAAATGATCTGACTTGACTTAATTAATTTAAAGAGAAATATCTCAATCAAATGATTCTGAATCATTGCAAACTTTCTCTTGAAATGAATGCACATAATCAAGTTCATACATTTATTAAACTATAAGTAATAAAGATGTACAAATTGAAAGCATGCATACAAATTATTTTCTTAAGAATTATTTATTTTATTTATTATTATTATTATTTTGCTATAGGACACATGTACTCATCAGAGAGAGACAGAGAGGGACAGAGAGACAGAGAGAGGGAAAGTGAGAAAGTAAGCTGCCAGGACTGGTACTCAAACCCTACTCAGCCACGTGGGAGTCCCGTGTCCCAACCACCACACCACCTGCTGGCCTCTATACATATATATTATTTAAACTCAGTAGCAATTATGAAATTGTCTAGAACAAAATATCTTATCCCTAGGACGAGTATTTTATTACTGACACAGCTGAAAATTGCCTGTATATGATGATTTTTTAAAAAGGCTGAATTTTCATCAATTTTATTACTGTTTTAAATTTTCTCCCTCTGTCCTGCCTTTGGTACACCTAGGTATTCTGTGTACCTGTTCAAGTGACTCATTCTCTCTCCAAACCCATGGATCTTTGACTATTCTTCATTGTTATTTTAAGATGCATTATAGTCTATCTGTAATATTGTGACTATTTTACATTTCCCTTCCCCAGCTAGATTGTAAATTCCTTGAGTACGGGGATTATTTCTGGGCCATTTTAATACTTTCCTAAAGGGCCAACACAGTAATTCCATGTTTGAGGAAATATTTATCTGCTTAGCTAAGATTAGCAATAAGTGTAGATGGATTTAAAGACAAATGTAGTTTAAAGCAAAAAGCAATATTTATTTACAATGCTTCTGGCTGCAAGTAATAGAATAAATTCCTAACTAAAAATACAATGCAGACTGTTCATTGCCTCCATAACAAGAAGTTGAGAAGTGTGCATCCTCAGGGATGGGTTAGATGCTCGATGCTGTCAGAGCACTGGGTTGCTTTTTTTAGAATTCTCTTGGCCACTTCCTCATGGTCCCAAAATAGCTGCAGCAATTCTGTATGGCATGTCCTCTCATAAAACATACCAAACAGACAGGAAGAGAAGGAAAGGCCCCTTCTTCACTCATCTCTTTAAAAACGAAATTCTCTCCTGGACACCCACCAGCAGAGGTTTCTTTAAATTAGTCAGCACTGACCTCACAGTTACCCCTGATATTTTTGCATAGGGTATGTCTGGCATAGTTCCCAGCAGCCTTTGCCACATGCAGCTATCCCTGACCCCTATAAATACGAATGACATAAACAGCCTTCTTGGAGATCTCATTTCCTTTCATTCTCGCCCCCTATGCCTTCCTTCCTTTTTTTCTATATTTCTTTCCTTTCTTTGGTACTCCATGCCATCTGATAGGTATTGTTTACATCTGCATTTTAAAGTGTTTTAAATTTGAGACGAAGACCCCAATCGCAGAAAGCTAGAATCTAGCATAGAGGTGTAGGAATCTCCAATTGATCTTATGATCAGGGAGGTAAATGAGAATGGATGACATAGTAGCTTTTGTGTCACTGCTGTGACAAAATGCCACAAACTTAGTGGCTTCAACTGACACAAATGTGTTCTCTTACAATTCACAATTGCAAGCTGGCTGCAGCAGCTCCAGCCATCACCACTCACCCAGCTAAGTTCAGAAAGGAAACCTTTCTGCTACTATCACTTCTCTCTAGTACCTTCTTTTCCCTATAGATAGGCATTTGTTTTAGTTGAGTTATTCTCTTATTTTTTTAAATAAAAGCAAATGTGTATACATATATTTTCTTACCAAGGGTAGTATACTGTGCACACTGTTCTGCCTCTTTACTTCTGTCATGTAACAGTGTATCCTGAGGATCACTCCATAATTACATACACGGATTTCTTTATCCTTTTTATATCTGGGTAGTATTCCATTTATGATTATAACATAATGTATTTAACCAGTCCTTTCTTAATAGACATTTAGATCAGTTCCAGCCTTCTGCTATTATAAATCATGTTGTAATAGATAAATTTACATATCATTTCATGCTTTTTCTAATGTATATTAAAAATAGGTTCTCAGAAGAGGGATTATTTCATAAAAGAGTAAATACAAGGATAATTTCAGTAGCTAATACCAAATTCCCTTCCACAGCACCATATAATAATGTTTATTTACTGATATCCTGCCAGTCATAGGTATTGTCAACACTGGGTTTTTGGCAATCTGACGGATGAAAAGTGGAGTTGCTTTTTATTTAATTTTGTATTCATCTTTTTTTTTTTTTTTTTTTTTTTTTTTTTTTTTTTAGTTTTTCTTCTAGGGCACATGTACTCACCAGAGGAGAGAGACAGAAAAGGACAGTGAAAGGGAAAGTGAAAACTCACCCCCCAGAAGGGATGGCCACACCACAATCCCTTCTCCATTTTCTTCCTGGGATTTTGGGCACACATGTGCACTTGCCTGCCAAGAGTTTCAAGCCACCAGGTCTGGGACTTGAACTATACTCAGCCATGTGGGAGTCAAGCATCTTAACCAACAAACCATCTTCTGATCCCTGTATCCATCTTCTTAGAAGGATGAATGAACATCCTTTTTATGTTCAGGACCATTTGCATTATTTTTCTTTGAACTGTCTGATAATATAATTTGTTTTTCTATTGAATTATTAGTCTTCACTTCTAAATTCTGAAGCATTCATAAATTATAAGTTAGAGTTCTTTGTGATTTAATTTAAAAATATATTTTCTTATTTTGTCATTTGTCTTTATTTTACTGCAGATAATTTTTGCTAAGGTTTTATTTTTTATTACTTTTAATTTTTTTGAAAAAGCTATTTTTTTTGTGATCAAATTTATCAATTTTTTTTTATTTTAATTTTTTTATTTTTTTGCACAGTTAGGAAAGTTTGCACTCTAGGCAATGAAAGCACTTGTTTCATTCTTTACATGCAATTCTGTTTCATGTGGAATTTGTTGTGGAATGTAGTGTAAGAAATCCACCCCATTTGATCTTTTATTTTAATATTTCCTTAATTGTCCCAACTTGATAAAAAGCCTCTAGCTTTCCTTCAGTCACTAATCTGAGAGATTGTCTTAATCATATTCTAAATTTCCTTATAAACTTAGACCTGTTTCTGGATTTTTCTATCCTGTTTCAAAGTATTTTTCTGTCTCTTTATGCATCAACACATACTATTTTAATTGTGGAGGCTTATGTAATATTTGAATATCTGTTTACCATTTCACACAAACATTAATCTTTTTGCTTGCTTATTCTCCCACATAAACTTTATAGCTGTCTTATCTGCCTCCAGAAAAAGATGGAATGGTGTTTTTATTTGAATAATATTAAGTATATAAATTACCTTCAGAAATTGACATATTTTTAACATTGAGGCATCCTTTCCAAGACCACAGTCTTTCTCTGCTCAAATGTATTCTTTAAGGCAAAGAAAACATTCCCAGAAATTTCTCAGTAAATATCCTATCTCACTGGCCAGAATTACATCACATGCATATTCCCAAAACCATCACAAGCCCCAGGAAATGGAATTACCAAATTTGACACATACTTTTTGGCTCATCAAAATTAACCTTGGAATGGAAATGAGATCCAGCCCTATTTTTAGCTTATGACCAATTCATATGTTAACATATTTATTGGGTCATCTGAAAAGTCATGACACATTTTCACAAAGAAAAACATAGAAAAATACATCATAACTTTTCCAATGACCCAATATTTTAGTAAGGAAGATACAGTAAGAGAAGGGATAGGTAATAGCAGCCCGAGAGGAATTAACCTCTATTGAACTGGTTGTCAACAACAGCTGTCACAGTTCACCTTCTCAGCTACCTAAGGTCCTTCACTTCACACACACACACATACACATCCTTTACTTTATACATACACACACACATACATATGCACACACATACATACATCTATATAGATAGAATACCTATCTATATAGATGTATGTGTGTGTGTGTGTGTGTGTGTGTGTGTGTATTTTAGAGGTTTCTACCTTATGGCGTGAGTACTCATGGGAGAGAGAGACAGAGACACTGAGAGGGAAAGTGAGAAATCACCCCCCAAGGGAGATGGCCATGCCACAATCCTCCTCTATTATGCTCCCAGGATTTTGAACATGCATGCACATGTGTCTGGCATGATTTTCACATCCAGGACAAGAACTGCAGGCAGCTATGTTGGAGTCCAGCAACATAACCGCTATGCCATCCACTGGTCCCTGTACATAAATATATTTTGAAATGGCATATTGACATGAAATATATTCACTTTTTCTCCTGCAACTAGTTATTTTTTCCTTCTTGGTCACAGGTGGAAAGGTATTCCCCAGCATCCAGTTTAGGTATGACTACTCATCTTTACATGTTCTAAGCATGGAAGACAATTTACTCAATCCCATTACACCAGATTACAATGGCAAATAAGTAAAGGTGTAACTATGATTAAAACTACTATTTAGAAAAAAAGGAAAAATGAGAAATAATTTATTACACAGGAGGACAGAACCCTGGTAGAAGCCACATGATCTTCTCTGGTTTTGCACAAAGAAAGGCTCTTTCATATCTGTTATCCTCAAGAGTCACATCTGTGAGCCAGCCTATAGCACAGCAGTTAAGTGCTGTGCAGAGAAAGCCAAATCCCACATGACTGACTGGGGTTCAAATCCAGGCCCTGCTGGCAACATGCTGGACACATACATGCTCAGGATTCTGATAGCATGAAACACTGGTGGAAGGTTTGTGGCATGACCAGGTCCTATTGGAGGTGCTCTCTCTCTCTCACACACACACACTTTATTATGAATAAGAAGAATAAAATTAAGAAGGAAAAATATGTTCTTTTTACAAATAAAGAGTCACATCTGTGATTTGCATTGGACAGAATGTCCTTCTTTTGAGTTTACATAGTCTTAACACGCTACTTATTGGTGTGAATTGTGAAGTTCCAAAATTACAGTAGAGTTTGAACTCTTTTCAGTCAGAAATGTATATTTAGCAATACTGCACTCAAAAAACAATTGGGCTCTCATTTGATTTTCTCCCAGTTGGTCCCGTATCAGAGCCAACAATCTCCTTGAGGACACCTGTTTCTAGTCACCGGCCCACTTCACTTGCAAATTCCAGTAGCTTTGATTTTAATGACTCCAGTTAGAACTATTATAAAGTAGTATCTTTGGTGAGATGGGAGGATGGATAGCTCTTAAGCTCATCTTTGCCATCAGTTTTGTCCCCTTCATCAAGCAGAGAATGATTGAGAGGATGCACTTGGAAGAGGCCAGGGATCCTAGTATTTTCTCAACTGAACTTCCAATCTTTTCCCTCTCTGTTTTTACACAAATTTAAAGTAAGAATTCTATTATCCCAATACTACAAGGCTCTAGGTTATAGAGCTCTTTGCTAATTAAAATTTCAGACTAGTGGTAGAAAGACCCCCTTTTTTTTTTTTTTTTGGAGAGGTTTTTGCTATTGGGCACATTCGCTCGCCAGACAGACGGAGAGAGACAGAGAGACAGAAAGCCAGAAATCACCCCCCAGGGGGGATGGCCACACCACAATCCCTTCTCCTCCATTCTCCTCTCGGGATCTTGGGCATGCACGCACATGCGCCCAGCGTGAGTTTAAGCTACTGGGTCCGGGACATGAACCGCGGTTGACTACATGGGAGTCCAGTGACACAGCCATTATGCTAACTGCTGGTCCCGATAGAAAGACCCTTCTAATGAGTAGTGCTTTTAATGCTTTCAGAAAAGATGTATGATAGTGGGTATTGGGTAGCCATGACCGTTTCTGCCTCAGGTAAGTCTCTTGTTTTTCTCATGTTTATGCTAAGTAAACTAAAGGTTAAAAAATACGTATGTGCCTTGTCTAAATTTACACAGAAAATAAATATGTGATGGGCTTGTGAAATATACATAGTGTGATTCCCGAGCTCACATTCTTGTTCCCATGCTATATTACCTCTTTAGTCTCTGGTTTACACAACTGGTCTGATGGAGAGGAGAGACTGAGTATACAAATGGCAAAGTAATAAAAAAAAAATGAACTCTTACCCATAATCTACAGCAAGTAGCCAAGGAAGCCAACCTATTATGTACAGTCACCAGTCCAAGTATCATCTCTAGCAATCAGTTCATGAAACCAAATAATAACCCTGTATTAATAAGCTCAAAACAGCCAGGACTTGGTTAATAACTGACAGCATCTCTGATTTTTGCCCACATGTTCAACAAAGGAAAGTTAAATAATACACCCCTCACCAATCACATAGGATGTGCACTTCTAGTCATCTTGGTCACAGCTTCCCCATGCCAACAGCCCCCAATCAGGGCATACCTGAAGCCTCCCTAACCCTACTATAAAGCTTTTTCATTCCTCTGCTTGCCTCTGAAGCCAGCTCTAAATAAATAGACATTTCTTATTCTCATTTGTGGGGTTATGTGTATATCCATTGAGGTATCTGACAGTGTGAGAGAAAATGCAGGAAAGAAACAAAAATGAATCTTTTGCAATAAATTGGATGCTTTCAAAGAATCCAAGAACACGTATCAAACAGGCACTTAAATATACTGTTAGAAAGGTTTAAGCGGTGGAGGGTGGATCATGTTGCCTGGTTAAAGTACAAAGTGAGAAGGTACAACATATTAGAACTGACTCTGGAGGAACTTCTACATTTCAAAGTTGAGAAAAGCATCATTAGCCTACAAAAGAAATGATGGAGGAGAGGAGGAAAACTAAGGCAATGGGTCATGTATATTTAGAGAAGAGAGGTTGTAGAAAAGGGAAGTGATTTGAGACCAGCAATTAGTATAATGGCTATGTCACTGAACTCCCATGTAGTTAGCCGCAGTTTGAGTCCCAGACCTGCTGGCTTAAACTCACACTGGGCACGTGTGTGTGCATGCCCAAGATCCCGAGAAAAGAATGGAGGAGAAGGGATTGTGGTGTGGCCATCCCCCCAGGGGGTGATTTGTTGCTTTCTGTCTCTCTGTCTGTCTTTCTGGCGAGCGCACGTACCCTATAGCAAAATCCTCTACAAAAAAAGAAAAAAAAAATAAGAAAAGAGAAGTGACTCAGTGTCTGATGCTGATGACAGTTGAGTGGATTTAGCGATACAACGGTCAGGGTGACCCTAAGAGAAATGTTACAGCAGTGACATGGATTTGAGACCTGGGGAGAATGAGTAGGAAGCAGGATGGGAAAAGGAAGACTTAGAAATTAGAGAACTGTCAACAAGCTTGCTTGTGGAGAAGGAGGATGAAAATGGACTGGGTGATAGGGGAGGATGTGAAAATAAGAGAAACTTACTGAATAATTACTAAGGTTCGCACATGTGTAAATGTTGACAGGAAGGATCCATATGAAAGTGGCTGGTTGATTATATGAGAGAGGACAGTGAATAATCATATGTCAGACTCCTGAGGAGACTGGAAAAGAATAACGTACAGCTTAGATAACAGAAGGAACCACTTCTTTAACAGAAGAGGAGGACTGTTGTCTTAGGTCAGTGGTCTTACTATTTTCAAGAAGGTTCCTTCAGAAAGCGTTGGTTTTCTGAGTAATATGAAGTGAGAATGGAGATGTTCCAAATGTCACTGTGGAAATGAGAGGTAGTTTACTGAGAAAGTAATGGAAAGATTACTGAGCGTAATTGAAGGCCCATTTGAAGTTTTTGATCTTGGATTCATCGTTACAAATGTACTAACCCAAGAATGTGAGGTTGTGCAGTGTAGGCCTTGAAGAAATAAGTCACCTGAGACTGGGAGGAAAAAGACAACATTCGTAATGAGGTGAAATTAGTTTGAAGAGTGGATAGAGAGGTTATAATCCAGAACTGAGGTTTAGTGAGGTCAAGATGGTGAAAGAGGACCAGCATTTCAAGTTTTGAGAAAAAGCAGGAAGTTTTGCCCGAGTCACACCAGTACATCAAAGCACTTTAAAATACATCTTCTTGGAATCATTTTATAAACCTCTAAAGAACACTTCTAGTGCTTTACTGGATGGAGTCCAATTTGTTTAGGGATAATACAAAGATAATATTTTCCAAGATTAGGATGCTTCTGTATTTTGCTATTGCTTTTTTGGAAATTTCTATTATACTTCTCTTAAAAGTATGAGCTTCAAAATGTGATTGGAGAGTGAGTAATATAAGGAGCCTGATAAGATACAATGTGTATTGGGTTGAACAGTGTCCCTCCCAATTGTCTACCCAGAATTTCAGAATGTGAACTTGTTTTCCCTCATCACTTGGGGGAAAGATGCTATCATCCTTCCATGATAATAATTATTAGCATTAATCAAGTACTTACAATGAGCCTGACTCTGTGCCACATGTTTGCTTACATTGCTTTGTTTCATCCTCTTAATACCCATGTCATGTACATATCAATATTATCCCTATATTACAGTCAAAGATATCAAGACATATAGACAGAACATTTTCCAAAAATGCCCCTGGTAGTGGTGATGGAGCCAGGAGTGAAATCCAAGACCTTCTCAAGCAACACTACAATGTCAGCAAAGGTGATCTTCAGGGACTTCCCAATTCTTTTTCATCTGTCTCCCTATAAGCTGTACTTTGTCATTCTTTGCCTCACACTCCACCTCTCCAAGATGATGTATTTCCTGTCGCCTTTACAGCCTCGCTGAGACAATAAAACAATCCTCGCTAATGGGTTGATCATGTACTCCCAGACATCATATTCATAATTTATGAGGAAACTTTCTGAAGACAGTGACCTCAAAGGGATAGCTCTAATGGTGCTTTTACTCTCCCATTTTCAAGCTATTCTGGGTTACAAAATTGTAGATGAAATAAAAATAATGTTTTCATATATTACGACTCTACAATCATAAATCTAAAGTCATATACTTTGACTCTAAGATTGAGAATTCCGAATCTCAGAGCCAAATCCTTTTGTCATCTTCCTCAGTTGGTGTGAGCAGGACTGTGGAAACAGGAAACAGAATTGACACAGCCTACAGGTCCATCCCAGTTCATGCTGAAGAGAGATCAACCACTGTGATGAGAAGCCTGAGTTTTCCAGTTCATGCCAATTGGACATAACGGCTGTGACAGTTCCTCAGCTTCCTGGTTAACTAGGAGAATACATTCTTCTGTGTGTGTCCTCACAGGTGTATGCATGTGTGTGTGTATTGAGCGTGCTCTTGATTTCTTAAATAAATATGATACCAAGTTAAATAAAATATTATTATTTTTGAAAATAATGCATTTTTTTCAGGTCCTAAGCATAGAAGGGAATGAAAAAGGAGAGAAAGAGTCCACAGCGGTGCACCTTTCTCTACTGTGAAACCGCATCCAGCTTAGAAGTTCAGGCAAAAATATCACAAAGCACACAAAGACTAGGTTTCCACATTTAAAAAAATAATTGATTTGTAATCACCCCTGTTCCCTTTTTAGAGAAGTTCAAGGTAAAGTAGCTGAAGGGGGTTTGCGTTGGCAAGGGCCAGGTTGCTATTTAACAGATAAATTGGGGGTTGGAAGTAAAGGAGACGGAAATAATATGCTCATATGTGTGACTAGGGAGGGACAAGCACTGCAGTCAGGCTGGATAGAGACTGGAGCAAAATACCAACATGAGGCAGATGCCTTAGAACCCCAGGGAGCCGCCAACAGAAATGAGTGGAGGGAGGAAGAAAAATGAACACCTACGCACAGCCAGCATTGATTAGCTCTCTATGTGGGGAACACAAAGGAAAACCACTTTAAAAGCCAGTTTAGAAAAGCAAAAGGAAATTGTGCAAACTCTCCAGCCATCCCCCTTCATCTCTCTCCCTCAATGCTAACTGATCTTTCTCACATCTCTGCTCCCTCTGCTCTTAGCATCGTCTCCGTTACCACTCAAACCCTCCTTTTGGCCCTGCCAAGATCTCTGGGAATCCCAGCTCCTCTACCATTTCATTTTCTGGCTAAATGAGAACAGGTGACGCTGACCTCGCTTCCTCCTAATAATCTGTTGGCATGCCTCCTGGTGCACACCACAACACCAACACTGCAGCACCCACTCAGACAGGGCTTTCCTCAGTGTGAATACTCACGACTGGTGCCCTCACCATAGGATCACTGTTGGCTAAGTGTACTCTATGTTGGGGGTGTGATAATGCCCATGTTCTGAATTGAACTATGTCCCTTTAAAATTCATATGTTGAAGCCCTGATCCCCAGTGTGACTGTATCCAGAGACAGAATCTTTAGGAGTTAATTAAGGCTAATGAGGGTGTAAGGTTGGGCTGAAATCAGGACTGTGGCGTAAGTAAAATGAGGAAGAGAGACCAGCAGATATTGTAATGGTTACGTCACTGGACTCTCACGTGATCGACTACAGTTTGAATTCCAGACCCAGAGTCTTAAAACTCATGCCAAGCACATTTGCGTGTGTGCCCAAAATCCCAAGAGGAGAATAGAAAAGAAAAAATTTGCAGTGTGGACATCACCTCTGGGGGTGATTTTTCCCTCTCTTTCTCTCTGTCTCTCCAGCAAGCACACACACCCTATAGCAAAAATCTCTCTATTAAAAAAATAAAATGGAGGGGGTGTGGCAGGTGGTATAGTGGTTAAGGATACTGGGTTCCAACATGGCTGATTGTGGTTTTTGTCCCAGACCTGGTAGCTTGCTTGCTCACTCTCTCTCCCTTTCACTCTCTCTTTCTCACTCTATCCCTCTCTGGTCAAATTAAAATAAATGAATGATTAAATAAAGTTAAACAAAAAAAAAAGAGGGCACTCTCTCCCTCCCCTACCTACCCCCTCTTATCTTCCCTCCCTTTTTTCCCTCTCCTTACCACCTAAGAATTCCAAAAGAAGGTGGCCATCAGCTGGCCAGGAAAAAAGTCCTCTCCAAATGCTGAACCTTACCATACCTTGATCTTGGACTTTTCAGCCTACAGAACTGCAAAAAATAAGTACCTTTGGTTTAAGCCACCCAATCTACGGTACTTTGTTATGGTAGTCTGAGCCGACTAGGACAGTGTGGGTAGGGTAGTGTGTGGTAGCAGTTGAATTTTGGTCACCCTTGTTAGACTCAAACTGCACAAAGCAAGGAATGTCAATGTAACTTACTTTGTTTGTACCAAGGAGCACAGTATTTGTGATAAGAAGTACCTAATGAATACTGGTAAATTCTGGTGTTTCATTTAGTGTGGGGCGACAAATGTCTTCTGCTTAGTTTGCTTTTAGGTATACAGTTGGTTTCCCTGTCTATGTTACCTGCCACCCCTGAAACCAGGAGCAAGATAAAGCAAAACTGCATGCTCTTGATCATTAGGACAAGATTGGGGTAACGTTGTACAATAACTTAGAAAGTTGAAAGCCTATGTCAATGAGGCATGAATCTTTCAGGCTCCTTACCTTTTGTTATACTAACACTATAGCCAGCTATGTACTTTTAGGTGTAGAACTTGTCAGATAAATTGTTTCAAGTAAGGACCCCTGCAGTTATCAAGTGGGTAGTATAGGACAGCCTAGACAAACACACACTTTCCATACTATTTTAATGCGTGTGTTGAAACCCTTGCTTTCCTGGAATAAATCCCATGTGGTCCTGATGTGTAATTCTTAAAAAAGAAAGAAAGAAAAAAAGGAAGGACAAAAGAAAGAAAATGCTAGGAGGTAATTAAATGAGGTTAGAAGAGGTTGGACGGACAACCTCATCGTCTACCCTGGCCAGCACATCAACAGTCTACTATTTACATCAAGGAATTCCATGCCATGACCTATACAGGGGGTCTTCCTTATGGTGGGAGAAAATGCACCCCTGCAGGCCTACATTCTAGATATTCCAGTCTAGCAACATGAACGTCAGGAAAGACTACGAGCCAGGTTAAGTAAAAGCATCTACTTGCCTTCCCTAAGACTTCAGATCTGGCTTGGAGAATAAAACAGCAGTAGCCTCATTATCAGGAAGATTTCTGGTTCTGTTCCCGCTATGAGGAAATCCTGGATTGAGATCTTCACTTATTTTACAATCAATGTTTTCTTACATCATATATCAGCACTTCAAGGGCTTTCTTGTGCCACATTTTTTGTTGCCTATTTCAGCTGAGCAAGGCTGATTATTAACTCTTGTAGAGTGCTGACTGGTTAGAGGGAGGGAAGAGGAGCCAGGCTCCACACTTACCACTCTCATTTCCATCCCTATTCCTACCTACCTTTCCACCCTCTGAAAGGCTGAAGAGGTCCTGAGACAGACAGGTATGGGGCAGTGATCAGATTCTAGATCCATCTGAAAGGTAAAGACAAGCAGGACTGGATGTGAGGCATTAGAGAAACAAAGGTCACTTAGAGGTTTTCAGCCCAGAAAGGGAGGCGGGGGAATGGAGTAGGCATCCATGACGATGAAGTCTGTAGGATGAGCAGGTTACAGAGGGAAGATCAAGAGTTCAGATCCAGTGTGAGATGTGAGAGAAAGCCTCTCACAGAGGGCAGCAGACACTGAAGTGTGGGACGATCTCTAGACACCTAATAGAAGAGGAGAACCCCGCACATTGGCACAGACTCCCCCCCTTGATTTCACCAGCCCAGATACATATGAAAGAGACCCAGAATAACGCTTTAGTAAAAGCATAGTCTTGTCTCTAAGGATCCTACGTTTCATGGAAATTCTTAAGAGGCAGAACAACTAACATTAAAAATTGAAATCTAGCAATATATCATCATATTCATCTTTGTATTCTACAGGAGTAGGAAATCTGTGTGATCTACAGGCAAATAATGAATATTTGATGAATGAATGAATGAATTGCCTTACCTCCTACATCTCCCCAGATCTATGTGTATGAATGGGGACAGAATGGAAAATGGAAAGGAATCATGGGAAATAAGGAGAACCAACCCAAAGGGACTTAGTACAGTGACCTGTCACTGGTCTCTGGAAGTAGTACATGCCTAACCTTAAGTCCTATCAGTTGAAATTCTCTTCTGCTCTAGAAATGCATTATCCTGAAGTGACTCATCTCAAGATATCTGCCAGGGCAATAACACTTGAACTTCTGATTTATTTTTCTTTCCCAGGAAAAAGAAATATAGTAAAATCTCATTTTAGCAAGTTCTCTCCGGTATTTGTGGAAGAGGTATCGGTGTGGCATTTCGAGACAATCATATTTATTTCTTCATAATACAGATGACATCTAACCTTGCCGTACTGTGTTGGGAGGACTGGAGGGTACACAATCAGCCTGTAGCCATGAAATAAACTTCCTCGCATGAAACAGAGCAGTCTACTACTAGAAACAGTGTGCTTTCATTTCATGCCATTTATGTTTTATAAAGCTATTTAAATTATGCTGAGAGCAAATTAACACCAAGTGGAACCCTTTAGCCTGTGATGGGAACTATAATACATTTCCTCCTGAAGGCAGAGTTTCAGGAAATTTATATTGCAAACAAAGGCCATAGAAATCATTTCAGTATCTGATCTTTCTGAAGTACTAAAAGCATCTCTCTTACAAATTCACTCAATAATTAGAACTGTTACTGAAAGAGAAAGAATATGAATTTGAGAAATGAGAAAAAACTCTTAAGGGATTTTTCTGAGTTATGTTAATTGACTGAAAAAAATAAAATATACTATGTTAAAGGAAAGTGAAGTCGTCATGAACCAGTTTTTCTTACACCCAGCTGAACTGTATTTGCCTTGGTCACTTGACAAAAATATTTAAAAGCAGGTAGTGACCCTGAGATGCATTGGAGACATTTTTATTTCATGTGTGTGTTAGTCATAACTGAATTATAGATAGAAGTGGCTGACTATGATAATAGGAAATATATACAAGGAGTCTCCAAAGAGTTCATGGAAATTCATGTTATGAAAACAAATGCATATGCATAATGCATGGTATGTTTGCATTTCTCATTTTTTTGCCCCAAAATGAATGCACACTTTAATTCCATTTTTCCATGAGGTTTTTAAAAAATACTCTCATATTTGGTCTTTGTCTCCACTATCTGAGATACTTTCTAAGACTGTTGGAATTTTCTGGATGACAGAAAAGTCGTTTGTTCTCATGAGGCCACTCTGTGTGTTCAATTGCATCAAGATGGGAGCTGGTTGTCAGAAAAATCAAATAATGATTGAGGGTTGGAACTTTCAGACCTACCCCAACCCTGACCTCCAGGGAAGAAGAGGGCTGGAGATTGAATTGATCCTCACTGCTGTGATTTAAGCAATCATGCTTGCATAATGGAACCTCCATAAAACTCCATAAACAACAGGGTTTGGAGAGCACTTGGGTTGGAGAACACAAAAAAGTACTGTCACACCCTTCCCAAATATTTTGCCCTATGCACCTCTTCCATTTACCTCTTCCCGAGGTACATTCTTTATAATAAACCAGTTATAGTAATTAGGTACTTTCTGGAATTCTACAAGTTGATCTAGCAAATGATTAAGTCTGAGTAAGGCCTCTGGCAACCTCCCAACTTTACAGTCAGTCAGTCAGAAATACAGCTGACCCAGAGTCGCAATCAGGGTCTGAAATGAAAACAGTCTTTGGGGACTGAAACCTGTGCAGTCTGAGCTAACTCCACATAGTTGAATTATAGGACATTCATTTAGTGGCCAGCAAGTTGGACGATTGGTTGGTGTCAAGGGTAGGACCATATATTTGGTGTCAGAACATTGTGCATAAGAAACTGTCTAGCCTAACATATCTTTTACCCTTTTTTTCTCCCAACACACAATAAGAATGTATTTTAGAGTCTTTGTATCACATTTTTCTCACATACTTTTTGAACTTCATAAAGTTCTGCTGTGACTTTTTCTTCTTAAAAAAAAGTAATAATCTGACCCTTCCACAGTGGCACAAGGGAAAGGGAGCCTGCTGAGGATGCTGGAGCCATAGGGGAGGCCCAGGTTTAGGTCCTAGGTCAGCCTGAACACACCAGGGCCATCACGATCCTGGCTGGCTGAGAGCTGGGGGAGGGGTCATGGAGTGATGAGACCTTCTCAAGAGTACCTCTCTCTCTTTCTGTTGGATGAAAGAAATTTTTGTTTGTTTGTTTGTTTGGAGAGGTTTTCACTACAGGGCGCATGCGCTCGCCAGACAGACAGAGAGAGACATAGGGACAGAAAGCGAGAAACACCCCCCAGGGGGGATGGTCACGCCGCAATCCCTTCTCCTCCATTCTCCTCTCAGGATCCTGGGCGTGCACGCACATGCACCTGGAGTGAGTTTTAAGCCACCAGGTCCGGGACGCGAACCGCGGTCGACTATGTGGGAGTACAGTGACATAGCCATTACGCTAACTGCTGTTTCCCCCTGGATGAAAGAAATTTAAAAAAGAAAAAAATTAGGGGACCAGCAGATGGTATAATGGTTACATTGCTGGACTCCCACATAGTCAACCGACTGCCATTTGAATCCTGGACCCGATGACTTAAAATCACTCTGGGGGACCAGCAGATGGTATAATGGTTACATCACTGGATTCCCGTTTAGTAGATCATGGTCCTGGCCTTGGCAGGTTAAAACTCATGCTGGGCATGTGTGCGTGCATGCCCAAAATCCTGAGAAGAGAATGGAGGAGAAGGGATTGCTGCATAGCCATCCCCTTAGGGGATGATTTCTCTCTGTCTGTTTCTCTCTGTCTCTGTCTCTTCAGTGAGCACACACACCCTATAGAAAAATCTCTCCTTTAAAGAAAATTTAAAATAATAATAATAAAATAACTCACACTGGGCACATGTATGCCCTTAATCTCGACCAGAGAATGAGGAGAAAGGATTGCAGCATGGCCATCCCCCCAGGAGGTGATTTCTTGATTTCTGTCTCTGTCTCTCTGGAGAGTGCACATGCCTTAACAAAAATTTCTCTTAAAAAATTTAGAAGAGAATCACATGATGATGATTTACAGAGGAGGAAATCGAGACTCAAAGGACCATTCCTAGACTCGGCCACTGTCCTTCCACAGCAGTACTTAGTGTCCTTCATTTTCGTGCAAGGATTCTATAGTAACTGTTACTGGGTTGCCAGAAAAGTCATGAAGCATTTTTGTATAGAAAAAAATACGTCATGACTTTTCCAACAACCCAGTATTTATGAAGCACTCTAGATACCAGTTCAGTGGTGCATTTCTCATTTACTCTGCATACCAAGGTAGAGACTATCGTTTTGCTCAGTTTTACAGATGAAGAAATTGAGACATAGACAGCTAGGGGGCTTTCCTGAGGTCACACGTTGACAGACGTTAGGATTCATTCAGTCAGGGTAGGAAGCCTGGCTCTCAGATCTCAAACTCAACCACTGCTTTTTTAAAGATATAAGCATGTTCAGAAAACTGAGCTCCATTAGATGTCTCCCCATTTTCCCTTCAGTCCTAACAACTGAACTGTTTTACAGGATTAGCCTGCTCATTTCTTTGGTTAGGAACTATTTAATAACATTAACTATCATGTCTTCTCATTTGTTTCATGTATACCTACACTACAATTACTATGTACCAAGCATTTTAGTAATGCTTACCCAGTTAGTTTACTGGGGAGATTGTCTTTTTAGGAATCAACTGCTTTATAAAATTCTGTCTGGTGGTGAGGAATTTTGTCATGTCTTTGAAACTGACCAATTCTATGCTATGTGGTTTATAAAGCACTGTAAAAATTATATTTGTTGTAAACTTTGTTACAATGAATACTCCCTCCCCAAGAACTTTAGTCTACATTTTTTCTTTCTTTCCAATAAGAGACAGTTCTCACCTAATGGTGTCCTAATAAATGTTTAATAACCAAATGGGTGACACATAATAACCATATCTGAGGAGGGGGTGAAGACCATGATTTGTAGCATTTGCCAATTCCTATCATGTAATTATCCAGCCATAGCTGATTTGATGCCAGCGACATGATGTCATAGTATGAAGATGCTGTCAATTCCCATGAGTGTCATCTTTTTATTTCATATCTTTAAGATGTTGTAACTTTGAGTTTAGCAAGGATGAGCTAGGTATCTAGATGAGTTCGGAAAAAAAGTGGCCGAGTCTTATAAAGCAGAATGTTCATGTCTAATAGTT
This sequence comes from Tupaia tana, assembly GCA_026018925.1. Lineage (NCBI taxonomy): Eukaryota > Metazoa > Chordata > Mammalia > Scandentia > Tupaiidae > Tupaia > Tupaia tana. The sequence continues at coordinate 30,539,482 of JAKSZU010000013.1, forward strand.
ACTCCATTATAAGATAAGAAAGCCAGTTTGAATTAAGTGGTTTACATGGAAGAGGTTAAAATGTCTAGACTATGATTCAGAGACCCCAATTCTGGGGTTGCTACCTATCTATATCACTTAAAATCTTATCTGATCCCAATTACTTGTATATTAGAAATGATTATTATTGAAAGCATAAATGTCCCAATGCTATAAAAGCCAAAGGTGTTATATAAATAGCATGTAAAAATAATGTATTAACAGAGCGATGTGGCACATGTCGGGGTTAGATTCCAAAGTCAGGGCATGAAGAAGCATGTGGAACCTCAATCCATGCTGCCAATCCTTTAGCTGTCTTAGCTTCCTCCAGAAAACAATGAAATCAGCAGGTAAACTGGTCACTCAGATGCCTGGATGAAACCTTACAAGCTAGAAACCATTTAGGTGTCTTTACCTCTTCAGGCATTAAATAAATAAATAAATAAATAAATAAATAAAGCTCTGATTCAAATCCAAAGCTTCTTTAAGATCTTTAAAAATTCATGATTCACTGGGACCAGCAGTTAGCATAATGGCTATGTCGCTGGACTCCCATGTAGTCGACCATGGTTTGAGTCCCAGACCTGGTGTCTTAAACTCACGCCGGGCACGTGTGCGTGTGTGCCCAAGATCCTGAGAGGAGAAAGAGGAGAAGGGATTGCGGCATGGCCATCCTCCCTGTGGGGTGATTTCTCGCTTTCTGTCTCTCTGTCTTCCTGGTGAGTGCACATGCCCTATAGCAAAAACCTCTCCCAAAAAAAAGAAAAATTCTTGAATCACTGACACTCCTTAAAAATAGTAGTAACAGCTTCATTGAAATGTAATCCATATACCATAAAGTTCAGTTTTCCAAAGTATACAATGGAGGAGATTTTAGTATATTCCCAAAGTTGAGCATCCCTCACCACTATTTAATTCCAGTACATTTTCATTTCTCCAAAAGAAATTCTTCACCAACTAGTAGTCATTCCTCACATCTCCTTACCCCAGCCCCTGGCAAACACTAATCTATTTTCTTTCTCTCTAGATTTGCCTACCCTGAGTGTGTTACATAAACAGGATCTACTGTATATGGCCTTGTGTGTATGGCTTTTTTCACTTAGCATGTTTTCAAAATTCTTTTATATTGTAACGTGTATTACAATTTCATTCCTGTTTACGGCTGAATGGTAATTCATTGTATAGTACAACATACCAATTGAGACATTTGCATTGTTACCATTTTATATTATAAAAAGAAAATTTTTATTTATTTTTGCTGTCAATATCCATGTACAAGTTTTTATGGGAACATACTTTTTTTTCCCTTTTTTTGTAGAGGTTTTTGCTTTAGGATGCACACATTGTCCAGGGAGAGAGAGAAAGACAGACACAGTGGTAAGGAAAAAATGAGAAGTCACCCTTCCAGAGAGTATGGCCATGCTGCAATTCCTTCTTCTCCATTCTCTTTCCTGGATCTTGGGCATGCATGCATGTGCACCTGGTGTGATTTTGAAGCCACAGGGCCAAGGACTTGAACTGCAGTTGGCCATGTGGAAGTCCAGCAACTTAACCGCTATGCCATCTGCTGGTCCTAGGAGCATACTTTTTCTTTAAAAAAAAAAAAAAAAAAAGAATTATTGATCAAACTTTATTTATCATTTATTATTAGTAAGTTTTAATTTGCTACAAGGCACATGCACTCACCAAAGAGAGACAGAGAGAGAGAAAAAGTCAGAAAACAAGCTGGCAGGTCGGGGACTCGAACAGCGAGTGGGAGTCCAGTGTCTTAACCACCACACCACACCACACCACCTGCTGGCCCCATGGGAATATACATTTTAACATATCTTGCTTCTGTACCTTGGAAAGGAATTGCTGGGTCATATCATAACTCTCTTTAGCATGTTGAGGAACTACTAGACAGTTCTCCAAAGTAGGTGCACCATTTTACATTCCCACCAACAATGTATAAGGGTTTCAGTTTCTCCAGAATCTCATTGTCAATGATTTCCATCTTTTTTGTTACAGCTATCCTACTGTCGTGAAGTGATATCTCACTGTAGTTTTGATTTGTTCTTTCCTAATGACTAATGATGACTAATGATATTGAGCATCTTTTCATGTATTTTTTGACAATCTGTATATCTTCTTTGGAGAAATATCTTTGAAAATTATTTCCCTAATTATAATCAGGTTGTCTTTTTATTATATTATTGAGTAATAAGAGTTTTTTATATATTATGGATACAAGTTTCTTATCAAATGTTTGATTTGCATTTTTTTTATTTTGTGGGTGTCTTTTCACCGTCTTAAGGGCATTCTCTGCACAAAATTTTTTAAATTTTAAATTCTAATTTTTTTTCTTTTGTCACTTGTGGTCTGAGAAACCATTGCTTAGTCCATGATCCTAAACATTCTATGAGATTTTCTACAGGATTTTTTTTTATTATTATTATTTTGTTTGTTAGGTAGTTTTTTTTTTGTTTGTTTATTGGTTCTGTTTTTTGTTTTGTTTGTTTGTTTGTTTTTTAGTTTTTAGCTATAGGGTGTGTGCTCTCACTGGAGAGAGAGAGACAGAAAGCAAGAAATACCCCAACACCAGAGGAAATGGCCATACTGCAATTCCTTCTCCTCTATTCTCCTCTCATAATTTTGGGCACAGATGCACACATGCACACATGCCCAGTGTGAATTTCAAGCCACCGGGTCCAGGACTCAAACCATCATCGGCCATGTGAGAGTCCAGCACCTTAACCAGTACACCACCTGTTTTCTACAGTTTCATGGTGGTTACTCTTACATTTAGGTCTTTGACGCATTTTGAGTTAATTTCTGTGTATGTTATGATGCTTTTCTGGCTATCTAACCTTTGGACTCCTACATCCATGCATGCTGTTTCTGTTCTCACAATTAATATACAAGGAAATTGGACACTTCCTCAATTTTCATACCCACACAGAGAGACATTCACAAACACCAAAACTCCTCTTCCATAAAACATCCAGAAGATAGTACATTCCACAGATATTTGAGTAATGAATCAGAATGAACAGTCTAAAATCAAATTCTAGTCATCTCTGACCTTCAATGTCCCTTTGGTCACAGACATTTCACTGTAATTGTCCCAGTACAATTCACTCTCTAAGTGATGCATTTTCTCTGCTCAGTTCTTCTCTCTCCCCCATTCTTCTCTTCAGTTCCCTTGAGAACCAAAACACTAATTTATGTTATCCTCTCAAGTAGTACAGCTTAACTTTCTCATTTTCTTTTTTGAGTTCCTGCTAACATAATCAGGGTTTCTCACTTTCTTCTCCACAGGAATGTATTTTCCCTGCAAAAGACAGTTCTTGCCATAATAGCAACTGTGATGTCATTCTCCCAGGTACTGTAAGCAAGTTTTGGTAGGGTAGAGAGTGGGCCTGGAGGTAAATAGAGTACCTAGGCACCTGAGTAGCAAAATAAATAAATAAAAGAATCACCAGAGAAATAAATAAAATTAGGGGTCAGCAGGTGGCATGGCGGTTAAGGGCTAGATTCCCACATGGTCAACACAGTTCAAGCCCCAAACTGGGCAGCTTGAAAATCTCTCTATAGAGACCCACAGACCTAGTTTTAAACCTGAACTTTATTATATACTAACAATGACCTTGGAATACTGATAATAATAGTAGTAATGTTAGTTACCATTCACTGTGTATCAAGCACTGTTTTAAGAAATTATATATTGAGGGGAAACAGCAGATGGCATAATGGTTACATAGCTAGACTCCTATGTAGTAAATCATGGTATGAGTCCCGAACCCAGCAGCTTAAAATTCATGCCAGGCATGTGTGTGTGTGTGTGTGTGTGTGTGTGTGTGTGTGTGGCCAAAATCCCAAGAGGAGAATGGAGGAAAAGGGATTGTAGTGTGGCCATCCCTGCTGGGGGCAGGGGAAGGTGAATTCTTGTTTTCTGCTGTCTCTCCCTCTCTCTGTCTCTCTGGTGAGTATATATACCCTAAAGCAAAAAAACCTCTCCAAAAGAAAAAAGAAATTATATATTGAGGCCAGCAGGCGGCAAGGTGGTTAAGAGGCTGGATGGACTCCCACATGGTCAACCACAGTGTGAGTCCTGGACCTAGTAACTTGCTTTCTCACGTTCTCTCTCTCTCTCTCTGTCTCTCTCTGGTGATCACATGAGCCCTAGAGCAAATTAAAAAATAATAATAATCTTTAAAAATTTTATATGTATATATATTCTTATATCTTACATATATTAGCTATATAATCTTTGCAGCAATCCTACAGGTATGCAGAATTACTATGCTATTTAGATGAGAAAAGTGAGACACAATGAATTTAATTCACACAATTTTTAAGAGGCAGAAGGCGATGTCAAGACTGTGGTCTATTTGCAGAATCTGTGATTTCAACCATCTCACTGTAAAGTCTAAGGAATTATTTTAACTCTTTGAGACTCCATTTCCTTGTCTATAAGATAGAATGATACTATCTACTTTACATCATTGTTGTAAGGATTATGAGAAAAATCTATGCATATTATTTTTCACAGACACTGACAAATAAAAGGCATTCAGCAATGTTCATTTCCTTTCCCTTTGTTCTGGAGCTGACACAACAACTTCACAGACAGTATTTGGTATTTCCTATACTGGTAAATTGGGCCGCTTTTAAGTCAGAGCAATGTGGAGCAATCCAATGCACAATATACGCCCTTGAAATAGACTTTAATATCAGCATAATAGAGCCTACTAGATTTATGCAACCTGGTGGAGCTCAGACTCCAGGGCCACATGCAAACAGAATTCACACTGCATCATGATGAAGGAAGGAAGAAATTCATCCAAGTATACAGAAATCACCACTGGATGAAGCTTGTTCCAAGAGAGTTTTCAGTACATATCCACTGCAGAGATGGAATGAAAGACCAGCACACAGCTTTGTTTACTGTATAGGCAGATCTGGACTTAGATTAATTTCTAAGATTTTTGGTTTATTTTAGGCAGGATCTCACTGTGTCACAATCCTTCTGCCCCAGCCTTCTAGTTGGGACCACGGCCTTCTAGTGGGCCACCATGCCCAGTTCTGTTTTTAGAGGTCTCACTTTCTTGTGTGGTACAGCCTCACACTCAAGCTCCTGCTTCAGCCCCCTGAGTTGGTGGGATTACAGGTGCCACCATGGTGGGTGTTTGGATTGGTCTGGGGATCAAACCTTGCCAACCATGTGGTCCTAACACATAAAACACAGAGATTTCGCAGTGTATGCCTGGAGTGGGCCTGGAGGTAAATAGAGCACCTAGGTACCTGAGTAGCAAAATAAATAAATAAAAGAATGTTCTTTGTATAAACAGGCATCATGATTTTTTTTTTTTACAACTATAGTAGGTTCATCGAGAAAGCATGGAATTCCTTTTAATCAGGACGTATGTCTGACTTTAGCTCTCAATCTCCCTGTGGGCTTTTCCTGCTTGGGTTTAGAAAAATAAAAATAATAAATATTTGGAGTTATGGATTTGGAGTTTATAGCTTACCATCGAAATTCAGTCCATTCCAGCTCAGGCCAAGATTTCCCATTTCCCTCCCTTCCTGCACACAGGGCTCCCTGTTGTCTGATCTGTCTCGGCACCGACTGTCCTTAGGAAACTGGGACTTCAGAGTCGTCTCTAAGAAACTAGATTTATGCAGAGTTACAATGTCCCACATTTGACAGAACTGAATAAGATTAGAGTGAATTTTGAGAGAAAAAAAAAAAAAACAGTTTTAAAAGAAAAGGCAGAATTTCCTTATTAAAGTTCCAGGAGAATTTCACAAAGGGAAACTTCATTTCTTTCTTTTTCTTTTTTGTGTGTGTGTGTGTGTGTGTGTGTGTGTGTGTGTTGTGATCTAATTCTAGTTCGCAATGACAAAGATTTAATTTACTCAAAGCATAAAGTAAATTTTGTTCTTCAAAACTTACATCTAAATTTATATTTCAATTTCTCTTATGTCTTTGAAAAAATATTACTGCAAGACTAATGATTCTTTTTCCTTCTCTGTGTGATTTCTTGATAGTTCTAAACCTTTAACACTTCCTGTCTGTATTGAAATCTGTGAATCAGTATCCAACTGAAATAGTCTTCATTGAAACTTAGCACATCATTCATTACTGGGGCCCCTTTTTTTGAAGTTGTAAAATCAAAGTACAATATTTATTCAGTTTAACATGTTAATAAATATGTTCAGTAATGCTCTCATAAGCAAGGTGTGCTTTGGCCTTTGGTGCACCAAAGAAAATGTTATATGTGCTAATGGAAAATGCCCACAAGTTATATTTATGTGAGTTTTAAAAAGTAAAAGATAGTTTGAGGGTATGACACTATAGCTATCCTGGGAGACACTAGGAGTTAGATCAGGGAGAATAACTAAGAGAATGAGGGAGTAATAAGATCAGTAACTATAGGGTAGGAATGCTTAGAACTCTGTTGGATACTAGTTTCTATACTACATTAAAAATAACCACAAGCTATATGTAGCATTCACACTTTTATAGCATGGTGCTTACTATATTATAGAAAGAGAATTAAAACACAGCAGAAAAGTACAGATCGATATAAACTTTTATGCTTCATATAATAAAAAAGTCAGAACAGGGTTGATTTTGAAAATTTTCATGATTTACTCCAATGGAACTAGCCACCTAAGCAGAATTTCGGGAAAGCAAAAGGTGATGTGTTTAAACCCTGTGGTTAATGAAAATATCCATTACTTCAATACAGATACTGGGATTTATGAAAATTAGTCAAGGATGTGAGTCATACCTACAGCTGGGATTCATACTCATTGATTTTAAATTTATTTATTTATTTTATCAATGACATAAAAGAGAGAAAGAGAGGTACCCCAAAGAGTGTTCCCATGCTGCAGTCCACCCTCCATCTCAGCTGGCCCAGATTCACACATTCACACACCAGGTGTGCTCAGGAAGGACCTGGGACACAAAGCCAGGACCTTTCCCATCTGGGTGCAGTTGCATTACCACCACACCAACACACCACCACGTGGTCTCTCAAACTTCTTATGTATAATAATTCACATCAGCTCAGAATATAGCCAGAAATTTATTAGCCAGAGGGCTGCAGATTCTGCCGGGCTCCCATCCACAGTTTTTGGAATTCAGATGCCCCTCAGTGAAAGCTTGCTGATTCTAGACTAGCCATCTAGGGAAACAGCAGAATGAGGAACCACAGGGAAAAGATTAGCAATGATACTGCAACTGTCAGCTTAACTTTACTAACAAGCTTCTGTCACTTACCATAATGTCTCCCCGTTATTAAACTTTTACTGTCCTGTTTCCTCTCTGTTCGTTCACTCATTAGTTTATGCATTCATTCATTCACTCAAAAATTCTCTTTGAGCTTTTCTGTGGTTAGGTGCTAGGTGTGCTTTAACAAATGGAAGAGGATGGTCCCTGCCATCTTAGAGTTTACAATCTAGTGGGGAACACAAACAATAAGCAAGTAGAAAAATATAACAAATCATAATTGGGATAAATAATGTGAATTAAAATTGTGATGAAATGACCAAAACAGGGTACTACTTTAGAATGGCAGTTCTAGGTGAACAGAAATTGTACCTTTCCCTTAAGTAATCACTCATTAAATTGATTTGCCAAGCAAGCCCTTTAAGTTGTTTTTCTTTTATGAAAGACAGAGAGGAGAGAGAGGAAAATAGAGAGACATAAATAGATATTTTCTAGAGTCTCACTGTATTGTAATCCTCCTGCCCCAGCCTCCAAGCAGCCAGAACTATAGACTTGTACAACCACACCAGTATGTTCAGGCTGGCCCAGAAACTGAACCCAACCTCCTATGTGACCTGCAGTTTCCCAAGCTGTGGCATGAGTGTCACCATGGCCAGGCCAACACTGAAATTTAAAACTGAGGTTAGGACCAGCAGATGGCGTAAGACTATGTCGCTGGATTCCCATATAGTCAACTGCGGTTTGAGTCCGGGATGCGGTGTTAAACTCACGCCAGGTATATGTGTGTGCATGCCCAAGATCCCGAGAGGAGAATGGAAGAGAAGGAATTGCAGTGTGGCCATCCCCCCTGGGAGGTGATTTCTCACTTTCTGTCTCTCTGTCTTTCTGGGAGCGCACGTGCCCTATAGCAAAAACCTCTAAAAAAAAATCCATAAAACAAAAAACTGAGGTTAGGAACCTCTTTACCTCAAAGAACACACTATAGAGAAACATTTTGCAACAGAAAAGTAAAGGTAATAGGATTATAAATGTTATAATTGGCCTTTACTAGTAGTAATTTTAAAAATCAAGGTTTAAAACATTTCTAATTCCAGACATAAGTCTTCTAGAGTAATACTGGAACTGTTGTTGATTTTTTTTTTTTAAATTCACTCCCTGTAAAGGTTTGGTGAAGACTATAGATTTGGGTGCTCAATCTGAGGACCATGGGCATAAATTCATAATATGTTAGAGGTTTCCAATGTGAATTTAGGTTATTTAATTCTTGCATGCCTCATCTTTGTAAAGTTTAAGTTAAAGTGCAGCACATGTATAAAAAAAGTACAAAATACTGATGTATGAGATCTCAGTAAGTTATCACTGAAACACGTGTGTGGTCACCACCCAAACCAAGACATGAAACCATTGCCAGTCCCCCAAAATATCCTCTTGGTTCCCCCTACAATCGCTTACCCTCTGTCCTCTCCAGAGTAGCCACTCTCTTGATTTCTTTAGCACAATTTAACATTGTACCCTGTTTTAGACATAGGCTGGCCCTGTTATGCAGTGGTTAAGCACATGGTTGACCACAGTTCTAATCCTCCCCCGGTGGCTCAAAAAACATTCCAGGCATGTGCTCCTGTGTGTGTGTGTGTAACATGTGCTCCTGTGTGTGTGTGTGTGTGTGTACATGTGCTCCTGTGTGTACATGTGCTCCTGTGTGTGTGTGTACATGTGCTCCTGTGTGTGTGTGTGTACATGGTTGACCTGTGTGTGTGTGTGTACAGTACATGTGCTCTAATCCTCCCCCTGTGTGTGTGTGGTGGCTCGTACATGTGCTCCTGTGTGTGTGTGTGTAAAATGTGCTCCTGTGTGTGTGTGTGTGTACATTCCAGGTACATGTGCTCCTGTGTGTGTGTGTACATGTGCTCCTGTGTGTGTGTGTGTGTGTGTGTACATGTGCTCCTGTGTGTATGTGTGTACATGTGCTCCTGTGTGCATATGCCCAAAATCTGAAGAAGAAGAAGGAGAAATCGAGGAAAAAGAATTGTGGTATGACCACACCCCATTAGGGAAGTATTTTTTCTCTCTCTGGAGCACAGGTACCCTCTGACCAAAAAATATAGACATGGAACAAAATCGTATGTAGTGGTTGGAGCTGAGCTTTCACCGGGCCACATTTCTCTATCTGTGAAATGGGGGAATGAGATCTCTGTTTTGTGGTTGGATGATGTTGATCCTGTGCAGCTTATAAGGTGCTCAGCTTCCTTACGTATCAGAAAAGACGTTCTTTGTTCACGGGCGGTACATCATACACATATGGAAATGACAGAGATGAGGATGGGATCAATTTGGAAACATCTGGTAGCCCTTACCTTGCCTTGGGGTCTGTCCTTCAGGCATTGGTCTCAATTCGACCAGTTAATTCTCTATGCTATTTCTTCCTATGGAGTAGCCGTTCTTTCTCCATTCATCTCTACACAGATACCATTGGTTTGTGCTCCAAGATATTATTCATGTGGCCCAAAAAGCTTTTCAGACATAATAATAATTACAACTTACCTTTCATGAGGATTCTTCATGTGCCAGGCATTCAGCCAATCACATTAGGTATTTTCTCCTTTCACATCTCACCACAGCTGAGTAAGGGAGTTATTCATATAATCCCTATTCTAGAGCTGAGATTCTGAGGCCAAAGGGACTGGAAAGCATACTCAACCACTAAGAAAAAGAGTTAGATGGGACCAGCAGTTAGCATAATGGCTATGTTGCTGGACTCCCACGTAGTCGACCGCGGTTCAAGTCCCGGACCCAGTGGCTTATACTCACGCCGGGCGTGTGTGCGTGCGTGCCCAAGATCCCAAGAGGATAATGGAGGAGAAGGGATTGCGGCGTGGCCATCCCCTCAGGGGGGTGATTTCTCGCTTTCTATCTCTCTGTCTCTCTCTCTCTGTCTGGCGAGCGCACGTGCCCTATAGCGAAAACCTCTCAAAAAAAAAAAAAAAAAAAAAGAGAATTTCCACCTAGGCAGTTGTTAAGAGCTTGTCTTCTAACTGCTGGTGTGCAGCACTGGATACAAGTAGATCATATAATTTTTTTTTACTGCAACGCTTTAGGAAAGGTTATTGACTGTGGATTTTAACTCGTTATTGGAGAAGTTCTTGTTTGAAAAAATAATGGGGAACTCTGTTACCCTCTCCGCTCTAACCTTACTGGGAAATACTGTCTGTATCTGTCATTAAATGGGAGCTTGGAGGGCACAGGCCACATTAATGTCTCTTTAAAAGCCCTAAAATTTAAAGCCCAAATTCATTTTTACTGTGTTATATCTGCACAAGAGCATGTCATGCTTTATCTGGGAAAGTCTTTGGGGATTTTAGTACCTGGTCTTTTCCTTGCTATTATCTTTATAATAGTTTTTTCTACTTTATTTCCCATTATTAAGCAGTAATTACAGCCCTATAGAGTCAGTCTATGATGCTATTTTAAAAAACTAGAGAGTCATTGTGAAAATCCACCACCAGTTTTAATCCTATGAACTTGCTGAGAAGAGGGTCTACTTGAACATTTATAATAAATCCTCTTATATAGTACTTAATATGTCTCGGTTTTCAAAAACCAATATGATAAATACTTATTTACTGCTTTCTTTGTGCATAATATCACACTAAGAACCCTAGATAAAATGACCAAAAAAAATATATGACATAAGCCCCATTCCTAAAACAGTTAATATTTGATGGTAGTGATGGTGAGGGATACAAAAATTCATACAGAATGTCAAATATTATTTAAAAGTAATTATAGAAATATGAGACTGGCGGGTGGTGTGGTGGTTAAGGATGCTGGACTCCCACATGGCCAACCACAGTTCAGGTCCTGGACCTGGCGGCTTTCTCTCTCTCTCTCTCTCTCTCTCTCTCTCTCACTCACTCTCTCTCTCTCTGTCCCTCTCTGGTCAAATTAAAATAAATGAATAAATAAATAAATAAATAAAGTTAAACAAATTCTTTAAAAAATAATTGTAGAAATTTTATAATATAGCCTATAAATAAGAGGATATCTAAGGTGGTCTCAGAATAATTCCTGGAGAGGTCCAGAGAAAATGGAAATTAGAATGAATAGAGGATGAATACAAACTGCTGAGTCAGGCTTCCTAAAACAACCTGGTTGAAAAACATGGCTGTGCCCAAGGTTTCAGGAAGATGAAGAGAGAGGGAAGAAGGTGATTGCATTTGTTGCCTGTTGCTGCTGTAATGAATGACCACAAACTCAGTAGCTTAAGGCAAAACAAATGTATTCTATAGCAGTTTTGTAGGTCAGGTGTCCAAATGGGTTTTAAAGGCTAAAATCGAGGTGTTAGCTGAGCTATATTCCTTCTGGGAGCTCCAGGGAAGAATTCGCTTCCTTGCCCTTTCTAGCTCAAAGACATCGCTTGTATTCCTTGGCTGATGGTTCCATCTTCTGTCTCCAAATGCATCATTCCAACCTCTGTTCTGCCATCACATCCCCCTCTGACTCCTACTGGCTCACCTTCCTCTGTAAGGATCTGTGTGATGATATTGGGCCTGCGGGGATCATCTCCTCATCTCAGGACTGACTTCATCACACCAGCAGAGTCCCTTTTGATGGGTAAAATACCATATTCCCAGTTTCTGTGGATTAATGTGGACACGGATGTCTGTGCTCTGTCCTCTCTCCTACTGAAACTTTTGATCTGAAAAGAGACATGACAAAGCTCAGAATGAAAGTCCGAGCTGTGGTAGAAGCATGGAGCCAATAGACCAATATGGACAGTCTATTATTGGACAGGGGACCATGGCATATTCATGTGTGTGTGTGTTGTATGTGAGTGTGAGCCGTTACCCACATGCCCACTCACACCTGTGCTTGTGAATACAGCCTCAGCTCATTTCAAGTGCATGTTTACCCAGCCATGGGAGAGCAGCCACATGAGGTGGCCCTGGGGCTCTTCTGCCTCCCAATACTCCTGCTGGACCAAGGCTAATATGTAAGCATCTGTTTTCTGAGAAATGTTATTGTGCTTCAAAATATGGGATATTCAGAGATCTGGGAACTACCTCTCCAAACAATGTTCCTGCTGTCCCAAAGGGTTTTCCAGTCCTGAGGAGATTCAAAACTAAGTAAGAGAAGTGTGAGGTAAGCAATTATGTGGATGGCAACATCTCCCAGAGAGACTGTTTCCACGAATGGTCGGAACTTTTGCATGGAAGCAACCAAGGCGAGTGATTTGATTAATGACAAGGAAGCTTGAATGGTGCTCACGGCAGAGTAGCAGTGCCATTCATTAACTCTCCTCTCTGTTATTTTCCCTTTTCCATCATATTGTGCAGAATTTGAAAGGAACTGTCACACATTCAGTTTTGATTCAGACACATAGTTTATTGGAATGTGCTCTCACTGCAGCTCCACACAGGTACGAAATTAGTAAAAGAAAGAAAGAAAGAAAATCCCAAGAATAAAATGAATTAGCAGGCTTCCAATGAACTAAGAAATTGCTAGGGGAAGTCTCACTAACACACAGGCAAGAATTGAAGTTGCTTCTCTGGTAAAAAAAAAAAAACAAATTCAGAGAGTTTAGAAAAATAAGCCCAAATGGTTATTAACTCATGTGGGGGTCCTGTCATCGGTACAGTGGCTTATCTAGGGTAAAGCAATTAAGATGGGATCAGCTAGCCCTACTCTACTGCCTGACAAGACTTGATAACATGGAATTTTCAGAACACAAAGTGTGTGTTTTCAGAAACGGGAAAGAAAATTATAATGTTGGTGTTTAGACTTTGAGGAATTACAACACAATCCAAAAGGGATAGACATTATGAAATAAGAACTTTCTACTCTTTCCAAGGCAGAACAGTGCAGCAGAGTTATTTTGGTGATGTTTAACAGTTCTGATGTTCAGTAGCAAAGACAGATCCTCCGAAATAAGCCCAGAAGTCTCAGAGGGAAAACATAAATATTCAGCTGTACTTTTAAAGACTTGCTATTTTCTTTCTTAATTGTGTTTACCTTTAAAACAACAACAAACAGAAGCCAAAAACTTGGCAGAGGGTGCTTTTTAAGGAAAATGTATTCCTTGGCTGCCAAACGACATGCCTCTCTTACTTGGTTCTTTTTCCGTTGAAGAGAAAAAGCAGTACTTTCCATTTCCTCCATTCAAGAGCATCTTGCCCTTCAGTCATCACCTTATACTTAGAGTTCAAAAGATGGGCTGCCAAGGAAGACATGTCAAAGGCCGTGTTCATTATTATCATCTTTATTGTTATCTCGCTACATTCAATTGTAGTACGTAGGCATTAAGACTCAGGACATTGGGCATTCGAGATATGCTAGGTTGAGAAAAACTTATACGTAAATAATTACAATAAGGTATACTTAAAAATTACTGTGAATGTGTCATCAGCGTCGTCATCCTCCTCCTCATCAAAGGAGAGATCTTCTAGTGAACCCACGTACACACTTGCTGTCTTTAAAGAGAGTCCCTTACCATGCAGAGCAAAACCAACCAAAAAGCCAAGCTGCACCAGCAATAATATCATATCTTTTTTGACCCTGTTTCCTATGCTGGAAGTGTAGGTGGAAGGGGGACCATGCTCTGGGTCCCTGGTGTGAAATCATAGCCATAATACTAATCAGGGAGAGACCCTAAGTGAATGTGACCTCAGTCCATTCATTCATCTCGTCCATGTTCCCCTGTGCTTATGGGGAACTTGCAAGGTCTCATGTCCAGTTATCATGCATGCTATTCCTGATTATCTGGTCATTACAATCTTTTTCCTATCTACTCAGAGTATCTTCAGAGAAGTGGAACTAAGAAAACAAGGCAGGATTTTATACAACACCATTTTGTGTAGACCAAAGCTTGGAAAATGCTGCAGAACTCAAAGAGGACTGGGTCCAGCAGGTGGCATGGTGACTAGGGAGCTGGACTCCCACATGACTGACTGTGGTTCAGGTCCTGGATCTGGCGACTTGCTTTCTCACTTTCCCTTTCTCTCTGTCTCTCTCTGGTCAAATGAAAATAATCATAATAATGATAAATAAAATTAAATAAGTAATATTTTAAAAAAGAACTCAAAGAGAACCTTCATATTATAGTAGAGGAGAATCTGTTTCTGTGAAAAGTGAAAGTTCTGCATCTTCTTTCTAACTATCTTTTTGTAGGTATTTTAGATCAGATGAAGTTTGGAGAAGTTTAAAAAGAGGTAGCAGAGCAGCTGTTGGGTTTGAGAACTGGGATTTGTGAGATTTTGGAGAAACTAAGAGGAATGGGTATTTATTAACCATGAACCAAGTACTCTGCTAAATAATTTAAATATATATTCTACTTAATATCATCCTCAAAACAAAATATGAAATGTATAGAGTGAAATAAAGATTTGCAAGAAATTACCCAAATATGTTACAACCACTGAGTGGCAAAGCTAGGGTTTGAATTGAGTCCTGTCGATCCCAGAGCATTTCCCACCCCAACGGTAATAACACCCAGTGCAGTGGGTAACATACAAAGTCCACTAAGTGCTTATAGTATAAATTTCACAGGTCACAGGATGTGTTTTTAATTTGACTTTGTCATGACGATTGTACACAAGCCTAATTAAAAGGCATTTGCTTTGGGGGCCAGCTTGTGGCCTAGTAGTTAATGTGTCTGGCTCCCACATGGTCAACAGTCTCAGAGTTGACAGCTTGAAAAATACACTGAGAACATGTTCATGCATGCCCACAATTCCAAAAGGAGGGAGAGATGGAGGAGAAGAGTTTGCAGCATGACCAATCCCCATGGCGGGAGGTGGTGTTTTCTCACTTTTCCTATCTCTCTCTGTCTCTCTGGTAAGCATACATGCCCTCTGGCAAATTAAAAAGGAAACAAACTCATTGCTTTTAAAATAAAATGTGATCACTGATATCTGCTTTTCTGGTTATTTGAGAATATCCATTGAATTGTTACCCATTTTCTTTAAGGTGCCATAGTATTCTTTTTTTTAAGTACTTACTTAATTTTATTTATTATTATTATTTCTAAAATTTGACCAGAAAGGTGGGGAGGGCAGTGAGAAGGCAAGCCTCCAAGTCCAGGACTTGAACCATGGTTGGCACTGTGGGAGTCCAGGACCTTAACCACCATACTACCTGCCAGCCCCAAGGTGCTGTAGTATTGTATAATCTAGTCCTCTTATTTACAGGCACCCACATTCTCTATTAACCAAGTTAGAATGTTCATAACAAAAGCAATGATAATGGTGGAGATGACAGATAAGTTCATTGCCTTTATTTGGTCATGGCATTTGGTATGCATGTTTTGAAAAGCTACGCTGTACCCCACAAAGATGTCCAACTATTAAATATGTCAGAAACCACAATAAAAATTAGTCATAAAACACTGAGCCTCAGAATTTTTTAGAAGTAAAGCATTAAAGCCTTCATTCGTTTAGATATGATAAATACCTATATATACAACCACATGCTAGTTTAGTCAACAGTATCTTTCAGATTTTCAACATCTTTATCTTTGCTTTAAGGGTGGCTGCAGCTATCCCATTTGCCTTGCTGACTTAGTTTTCCTCTTTTTTTTTTTGTATTTAAAATGAACTATCCTTGGGTGAAAATGTTGAATTAATTAGTAGAATCCAGTGCTCTCTGAAATGAAAAAATATATATTTCTCCTAGACCTAGCTATATTTATTTATATGATTTTTTTAAAGAAAAGATTAATCCTCAGAACTGAGTTTTCCATTTATTCATATAACAAGGATAGCCTGTGGTATGTTACCTTCAACGACACTCACTTCTTTTTTCTTATTCTGAAAAGCTTCTCTTTAAGTAAAAAATATCTAAATTCCTGTGATTCTCAGTTGAGTGTCCTTCAAATAACATTGGCAAATATTCCAATTAGAGGAGTGGAAGTTTCTCTACTATGAAAACCCCTTCACTAAGTAGTAGACCACTGACTAATTGGTATTACACACTAAAAGTTTGTCAGAAATAATGATATCTTGTCATTCTCATTAGTATTATACTTTTTCAGTATAATGAGTATATTAGATGCCAATTAACAATCATAAAGCTGCCCCCCAATGATCTTACAGTTACTATGGGGCTCATTATATTAATTTGAAGAGTGAGGATCGTTATCATTGACAAGTTTTAGATTCTACAAACCGGGGAAAGGGGAATGATAACCAGGAAGTCATGACTACAGGAAATTTCTCCAAATCTGGAAAGTTGCATCCTGAGTTGTCATTTCATTTGATGAGTTGGTAGATTGCTATTGGACACCCTGGAATAGTGCTCAAAAATTTTAGACTGTAGTCCCAGCACCTTTACTGGTGATATGTATGACTTTGAATAAATATTTAACTTCCCTGTTTCTCAAATTTCCTACCTATAAAATAGGAAAAAATGATGCCATTCCACTCAAGTTATAAAACTGCTATGACTATCAAGTGATATGATATATACATAAAACTATCATATCAAGTGATGTGCTTATATAATACACACACACACACACACATTTATATTTAATATTAAGTATTAAGAACCAGAGATATGGTAATTTCTACTGATATGGTGTTATGTAACCAAGCAGGGTAGAAGAGAATATCTGAAGACAATAGCATGAAGTGTAAATGAAAATTAAAATAATTAGATTAGAAGAAGGAACTAAATAAGGTCAAAGAATAGCTCTCAATCTTCCTGAGAGGGGAAAAAACAATCTCACAAAGAGAACTCTGAGTTCTTCAGAAAATTTTTGTCTGGGTTGATTGATGGTGAACCAGTAAAAATAGGTGGCTCTGTGAGGCAATTCCTCCTGGGAAGGTTTCCAGCGTATGTCTGAGACCTCTCTGAGTAGTCTGGGCATGCACTTGCTCAAGACCTATGGCTGGCTAAAAGCTGGGAGTGGATCGAGACCCTCTTAGCAGCTTGCTCTCTTTCTTTCTCTCTGTCTTCTATCTCTCTTGCTCATGAAAGAAAATATACACTTTTTTAAAAAATTGTCAGCTATAGACAGAGGAGTGTTACATGGGAAAAAGAAATGTGATTGTCAGTCATTTTCAGTTACTCTAAGAACTATGAGCAGAAAAGACTGTAACAGAGTGAATTAGAGGTGGATGTAACTGTTGGAAGGCTTATAGAAGTAAAGGTCAAAGGGAAAATGCTGCAGGTTTTCAGAAACTCTAGCAGTGCAGGAAATGCGCAGAGCTATTGCAGATGATCTTATTTGCCTGCAACACCCAAGTACGTGCCTGGTAGGTGCTTACCAAAAAGCCCTGGCACAATATGACATGGGCATCTGCCAATGTTCACCTGGATTCTGCTGGAGAATGAAGGCGGCTCCTCTTCCGCTTTCTGTATCTCCTGCAAGCGAATCCCATTGACCTCATTCGTAGTGGAAGCTAGCTGACAAGTGATTCCAGGAAGTGTAGACCCAGGCCTCTCCCCTGAGGAGGAGAGGTGGCGTGCAGTCAACAACAGACAGCTGATGTAGTATTGCTCTTGATACCATTTCCTTCATAACACTTGCGCGAATAGATTGAAGTTATAAACCACAGATTTCAAATGTTAAATGAGTGTTTTTTGAAAGTATGAAGCTTGCCTTTGTCCCTATCTCTCCTACATTATGCAATTACAAGTCTAAGATTCCAACAATTAGGGGCTATGCCATTAAATTTAATAAGAGTTTTTCAATGAAAAAAAATAGGTGTCAAAAGTACACACCAAATTTGAGACATACCCCTAAGTCACTGATGTTAATAGTATAAAACTGAGTCTGGGATATAAGGAAATATGATGTGGTTGCAATTTAAGGGGCTCTGGTAGGAGGAAGTTTGAAGTCCCTTATTTCTTGTCACATATCTCTAAACACTTAACCCAATACTGTCACAACTTGAGTGACAAATCAAACCATTTCTTCTACTGCCAAAGAGACCTGGTAGACAGGTTGAAGGATACTTCCTGGCCACTGGGCTAGAGGAATAATGGAGAGAAGGTTTTGCTGTCCTGGGCAGAAAAGGAAGAGAAACTGCCACAGCCTCTTTACATTGATTTTATTTATTTATGTTTTTATTGACTTGGTTGAAAAATAAAAATTATACATGTTTGTGGGATATAATGTGATATTTTGATACACATATACATTGTGGAATGATCAAATTAAGCGAGTTAGTGTATCCACTACCTCCAATATTTATCATTTCTCTGTGGTGACACATTTAAAGTCCCCTCTTTTAGCTGTTTTGAAATATAGAATACAGTGTTATTAACTACAGTTTCTGTGCTGTGCAACAAAACATCAGAACTTATTCCTCCTATCTCACCGAAATGTTTGTATCTTTTGACCAAAGTCTATTCTTTCCCCATCATCCTCTCCCCCTCAGCCTCTGGTACCCCCCATCTACTCTTTCCTTCTTACATGAAGTTTTGCTATAGTTTTTCAGAGAGAAGGCACTCACTCATTATCTCTTTGGTTTCCTTCAGCACCTGTCTGCCCTTCGTCTCCATGTGACCAGAGGGAGATGTCCTATTTCTCTCTTTTTTTTTTCCTTGGAGAGGTTTTTGCTATAGGGCACGTGCACTTCTCCAGAAAGACAGAGAGAGGCAGAGAGACAGAAAGTGAGAAATCACTCCCCGGGGGGGTGGCCACGCTGCAATCTCGATTCTCCTCTATTCTGCTCTTGGGATCTTGGGCACGCACACACACGTGCCCGGTGTGAGTTTAAGCCACTGGGTCTGGGACTCGAACTGTGGTTGACTACACGGGAGTCCAGTGATGTAGCCATTAGGCCATCTCTTGGTCCCAGATGTCCTATTTCTTTCCAGAAGATGCCCGATCTTCTCTGTTTTGGGGAGCTGCAATTTCTTCAGGGATGCCCCAGAGTAAAAAGACTTATGGAAGTTTCTCTAGACCAAATCTGCAGTAGATGTTATAGAAAATGTTTCCTTAGTCTTCCTCTTTGTGTTGTCAGAGACTGACTTCAGAAGAGAGCTTTTGCAGTGGTGTAATAAGGTCTGAGGATTAGATTTGGCCAAGGGGTACCTGGTAGGGTGGCCCCTTCATGAGACATTGGTTTGGTTCTTGATCTTTTCAGTCTGCCTTATTTAAGCCATGGGAATTCAATACAGGGCCCATCTCAGCTCGCTGGAGTCTACATTGGCATACACGGTTGATACACACATGAATTTCCTTCGGAACTTGGTGGGGAGGAATAGGCAACTTATGACCCACCTTGGGTTCTTAACCAAAATCTGTGATAATATCACATCATATTGAATAATGAGTGATGGCCTGCAACATAATTCCTAAAAGGTTTAACATATAATTGTGCTCGGAAAATATATTTACCAACTTTCGGAGAGTACATACATAGTCATGATGAAACATGCATAAATGCTTGACAATGTCACATATTTTTGTATAAATGTGTCCTTATCATGATGGACTGTATTTTTTTTTGTTTGTGACTGCAAGAAAAATATGATAGAAAGACTTCCAAAAGTTCATGGAAAAATTCAATTAAAATATGAGTTTACTTTAGTACATTTTTTTGAAATCCATGTAGTTTTTTGCAGAGGACATTTGCACTCACCAGAAAGAGACAGAGAAAAAGAGAAAGTGAGAAAGCACCCTTCAAGACATCTGTTCATACAAAATCCCTTCTCCTCCATTTCTCCCTCTTTTCTGGATTTTGGACACACATACACACTCACCCTGAGTGTTTTTCAGGCAGTTGGGTCTGGAACTCAGATCCCATAGTCAGCCTTGTGGACCAGACCATGAGACAACCCACAGTTATTTTATCATCTACATTTTACATGAAGTTTTTGAAGGCCCCTAGTATAAGCCCCAGTAGTTTTCCCCAGGGGTGTTGATTCATTCTGAACTAGGTTTCACATTGAAAGAATGTTTATGGACATAATCCCCAAACCATGAATGCTAACATACAGCTTTATCATCAGAGTCTCCAATGATAAGGTGACTTTATTAAAAAAAAAACAAAAAAAACAAAAAAGAGCATTTGAAACTGAATGACTTTTACATGAAACATTCTCAGGCAAACTTTCTGCTATGGAAAAAGCAAAGAGGACGTGGGGAATATCACAGACCTCACCATTTCCTCATGCCATAGAAGTTCTATTGAGTAACAATGAAGCATGAAACATATTGAATGTCAGTGCTCAAATTTAGCATGTAGATATATATATATATATATATATATATATATATATATGTGTGTGTGTGTGTGTGTGTGTACATATATACATATATATATACATATATACATATATATATATATATATATATATATATATATATATTTAGTTTTTGCTATAATTTTTCACAAGATCTCCGGAGAGAGACAGAGAGAGAGAAGGAAAGTGAGAAATCAAACCCAAAAGGGAGATGGTCACACAGCAATCTCTTTTCCATTCTCCTCTTGGGATTTTGGGACCACACACACACACATCCTGAGAAATTTTCAAGTCGCCAGATCAGAGACTTGAACTACACAGGTGGCCAAATGGGACCCAACAGTCTTAACCTTCACATCACCTGCTGGCTCCCAATATTCCTATTTAACCAGGAAGAAAGCACTCTTTTCAAGGCTCTTTCTATGTTATTTGTGTGAGTAAAGAAACTTTGTTTTCATCACTTAGTATACTTGCAGAAAAAATGGTTTTAAAGGCCTTATCATTTCTTTGATGAGTCCAAGTCAAACTTGTTACTTCCCTGCTTAAGTGTTCCTTCTTGGCTCTTCCTCACTTTCTGGATTGAATCTCAAATCTTTCACATGACTTTATTAGACCTTTCAGCAGCTGGCTCCTGTTACCTGCCCAGACTCATCTCCCGATTTTCTCCCACCTGCCTTCTTCACTCCAGCCCCAGTGAACTCTGTTTCCCCAGCACTCACGCCTAGCTGCCAATCCCTCTGTTTTATTCCCCATCATTTCCTTTCTCATTCTCTTATCCAAACTTCCAGGTGAATTTCTACTTCACGTTCACAAGACTAGCCTTTGAGCTCCTCCAGAACTTAACCTTGCCTTATTGGTCTCCAAATTCCTGGTGCCCTATCAGAAAGGAGAATATAACAGTGGCATTCAAAATAAGTCAATGTGTCTGAGATAAAGTACTGAGTCCCCATTGAGAGCTATATTATGAATTCCACATATAGAAATATGTCCTGACATGACATTAAGAACTCAACATAACTGCAATCATAGTAGCAAGACCATCCCAGGCTATGGGTCCAGGCATTAAAACAAGCAATGGGGGCCCGCAGATGGCATAGCAGTTACGTTGCTGGACTCCCACATGGCTGACCACTGTTAGAGTCCGGACCTCATGGCTTGAAACTCACACCAGGTACATGTGCATATGTGCCCAAGATCCTGGAAGGAGAAGGGATGGTGGCGTGGCTATCCTTCCTGAGGGATGATTTTTAAATTTCTCTCTCACTATGTCTTTCTCTCTTTCTCTCTGGCGAGTGCATGTGACCTAGGGCAAAAACTCCTAAAAGAAAGAAAGAAGGGAAGGAAGGAAAGAAGGAAGGGATCCAACAATCAAAACTTGATGTTAAAGAAAACTGTGCTCTCATTAGTGCCACAAATTCATCGAGTCTTAGTTGAAAGACAGCAGACTTTTTTTTTTAAGAGAGAGATTTTTGTTATAGGATGCATGCACTCACCAGAGAGGCAGAGAGACAGAAAGCAAGAAATAATCCCCGAGGGGAAATGGCCATGCCACAATCTCTTGTCCTCCATTCTCTTCTCAAGATCTTGGACACACACATACACATACCCAGTATGAGTTTTAAGCTGTCAGGTCCAGGACTCAAACTGCGGTCAGCTACATGGGAGTCCAGTGACATAACCATTACACCATCTGCTGGTCCCAGACAGTGAGAAGATCCTTTAAGGCAGAAGTTTGCACTCATGGTTGATTAGGAGAAAGGTGCTTTTAAATCTAAGGCATTGTTTTTGTTTCTGGAGGTGGAACTAAAGCTTCTTAGATCAAAAAATCCAGGAAGCATTCTGACCTTGATCTTCTAAGATGTTTCTGTTTGTAATTCTATCTGCCCCAAAGTGGCCATTTTTAGCACAGGATCAGCATTGAGGTTCAGGATAAAACTCTGTTTAAGTGATTAGGAATTTTTGAAGGCTAAAATGCAGTGACAAAAGTCATGGCTTCTTGATTGAATATTTGTTAGTTCAGGCATTCTTTAGCTCTGCATAATCTTGTTTCTTCGGAATTTACTGCAGGGACACAATGAAGCACAGATAATATAACAAATATTATCCTAGAGCTTCACTCCCTCTGGGTTATGTAGCAATAATAATACTTATGTTCTATCCTTTATGTCAAATTCAAAAATAATCATAATTGTTCAATGTGCTTGATTTCTAGAGTATGTTTAATGATGAAGAGCTACCACCATAATAATTTGGATAATTTAAAAATCCATCACGACTTTTCTAACAACCCAATCAAATCAAATCAAATCAAATATTTTTTAAAAGATTATGTTTACCTATTAGTATTATACCTATATTTTACTTGTTTTTTTTTTTTACACATTAGTATTTGGCATTTATACCAAACTCTTCTACTCCACAAATTGGTTTCCTATAGAATAAGAGAATGTTGTCACTATACTTTTAAAAATTTGTCATTCATGTGGTCTTTAGATTTAGAGCTATTCATACTGAACAGAAAAAACATTCAAGAAGTTTATCATAATTTTTCTTGACATTTGCATCCATCCACCCATTCAAATATAATTATTTATTAAATTATCTACTAAGGATGGATCCTGAATGTAAAAATCTAGCAATTGTTTTCCACATTCTAAGTTGACTCAGAATATTTTCTTATAAGAGTTCAAGAAACCTTGAAAGCTGAGTAAGTAAAAAACAAATTAAATAAAACAACAAGGTAGATGTAAAGAAAAAAGGCCTTGATGCAGGCTAATGAAGTTGTATAAGATTTAACATCCTTTTCAGATTCTTAATTTTGGGGAATTCATAGGTCCTAATGTCGGTTTTCTCCTCTCCTCCTCATTTTAGTTTCATTTGCCTTAGAATCTGTCCATTAACTGTGGAGTGACCTCCATTCTCAGTGCCTCCATTTAAAGAACACTTTCTCAAAAGAAATGCCTTTTCCAAAGAGTCACGAAGTTTCCCATGCAATCCATGGAATAGCAGGTAGTCTTGATTTTATCTGAATCACCTTAATTTACTTTCTGTGACACTGTCCAGACCACACAATTAGATGTCATTCTAGCCATGAAAATGTTGTAAAGGCTCATCTACTTTTGATGGATCAGGTAAAAAATGTATTACAGCAACTTGAAAAACAATAACCTCATGAGCTTGTGACAGCTCTTTATTAAGAGCAAATAGAGGGACCAGCAGTTAGCATAATGGCTATGTCACTCAACTCCCACGTAGTCAACTGTGGTTTGAGTCCCGGACCCGGTGGCTTAAACTCACACCAGGCGCATGTGCGTGCATGCCCAATATCCCGAGAGGAGAATGGAGGAGAAGGGATTGTGGCATGGCCATCCCCCCGGGGGGAGGGGGGGTGATTTCTCACTTTCTGTCTCTCTCTGTCTTTCTGGCGAGTGCACATGCCCTATAGCAAAAACCTCTCCAAAAAAAAAGAAAAAGAACAAAAAGAGGTTTTTTGTAAAAGGTTTTTTGAGACCACAAGTCATGTTCTGCTATGAGTTTAAATGCATCTGTACTGTGACATTCCCTGTAATGAGTCATTTTGCTACATAAATGCTTTCTAAATTGTTTAAATAAAGAGGCTTTAGAAGATTTTGGTGGAAATTACAATACTATATAGACTTTGCCATCTTAATGTGAGAGAATGCTGATGACTACATGGGGAGCTTTCAAATCATTTTTTCCCCCCAAATCTTAGTAAACAAGGTCTGAACATCTCATCAGTCATGCCAAAGTGAATTGCATTAGCATACTTCCAAGCTGCAGTGCCAAATTAGCATTCAGGAAGTTTCCAAGTTTCATGTGGACTCCTTCAGCAGGCATCAGTATACCCCATAGCTTGGACTACGGAAAGAAAAGAAGATCTATTAGGTCACTGGAAAAGTCAAGGCATATTTTTCTATGCAATACTGCATCATGACTTTTCCAATGACCCTATAGCTAGGCCAGGCAGTGACAGACATGAGCCATGTCTCAGATGAGATCATTTCTACCACTGGAAATGAAAAACTATTGAATTTCTTTCAGAAACTTCACATGGTACTCTTTAATAATTCAACCAGACACACATTAGTTACCTTTAAGACTATATTCCAACTCCTTGGCATGAGAGAGAAGTCCTTCCAGGATCTCGCTCCCATCAGTGTCTTCAGTCTCTCATCTTTCCCTTACCTGAAGTGGTAGTGTGTGGCCTTTGTGGTTCTCCATACTGCCATATTGTCTCCCACTTTCATGCTGTCTAAATACAGCTCCCTCTGCTTACAATACCAAGCCACTCACTCTACGCCATTCCATTGATCTCTTCCTTTTTCTCAAGACTCAACTGCTGAGTCTCCTCAGTGAGGCTTTTCAAACATATTGAGTCATTCTTGACACCCAGAAATTTATATCCCAGGACCAGCAGTTGGCTTAATGGCTATGTCGCTGGACTCCCATGTAGTCGACCCCATTTTCGAGTCCCAGACCTGGTGGCTTAAAACTCACGCCGGGCATGGGACCAGCAGTTAGCGTAATGGCTATGTCGCTGGACTCCCACGTAGTCGACCGCGGTTCGAGTCCCGGACCCAGCGGCTTAAACTCACGCCGGGCGCGTGTGCGTGCGTGCCCAAGATCCCGAGAGGAGAATGGAGGAGAAGGGATTGCGGCGTGGCCATCCCCCCTGGGGGGTGATTTCCTGCTTTCTATCTCTCTGTCTCTCTCTGTCTGTCTGGCGAGCGCACGCGCCCTATAGCAAAAACCTCTCCAAAAAAAAAAAAAAAAAAAAAAAACTCACACCGGGCGCATGTGTGTGCGTGCCCAAGATCCCGAGAGGAGAATGGAGGAGAAGGGATTGCGGCGTGGCCACGCCCCCTGGGGGGTGATTTCTCGCTTTCTGTCTCTTTGTCTCTCTCTGTCTGTCTGGCGAGTGCACGTGCCCTATAGCAAAAACCTCTCAAAAAAAGTTATGTCTCTATTATTTGTCTACCTCAAGTAGATTGTAAACTGTTTGAAGGGAGAAATGTCATTGTATTTGTCACCATATCCTCAGGGCCTGGCATAGTGCTCAGCACATTAGAAAACACTTTATTTTATTTTATTTATTTATTTATTTTTAGGTTTTCGCCGTAAGGAGCATGTGCTCACCAGAGAGAGAGAGAGAGAGAGAGAGAGAGAGAGAGAGAGAATGAGAATTCACCCCTCCCAGGGGGATGGCCATGCTGCAGTCTCTTCTCCATCATTCTCCTCTTGGAATTTTGGGCATGCATGCACACTTGCCTAGTGTGATTTTCAACTTCAGGTCAAACAGGGGATTCATCTATGTGGGACACAGTACCTTAACCACAACTCCATCTGGTGCCTCTAGAAAGCACTTTTAAATATTAAATGAAAGAGCAAAGGGCGTTAGCTGTAAAAGGGAGGACCCTATTCTACGGCCACTTAATTCACAGATATCTGTAACCTAAGTTTTGAAATCACTCCGCTGGAAGATTGGAAATAAGGGTAATATACTAGTTATATTATTTTATCTAATTATAAATTGCAGTCTAATGTAAGGATACAATTCAAATGATACATAAAAAAGAGAAAAAAATTATCACCCAGAGATAATCACTGCTAGTATTCTATATTCTGTTCTTTTATGCAAAGGCATTTTTTTACAGACTGTTAGATATATTATTTGACAATTGTATAATCTAAGTTAAGACTTCATGATGGCCAACATTCTCTGTCAATAAATGTATTAATAAATAATGACAACAATAATCCTTAATATGCAAAATGCACTTTTCTAAGTCCTTACATCAACTCATTCAAATTCCAGAAGAGGCTTCTTTTAGATTGTTATTTTCATTTTATAGATAAGCAATCAAAAGCACAGAGAAGTTATATAACTTCCCCAAGGTCACATAGCCACTAAGTGACTGCACTTCAGTTTGAACCTCAGTAGTTTTGCTCTAGAAGTCATGTTCAGAACCATAGACAACACTATCGTCTCTCTTCTATCTCATTTTAAAAATGTACTTATTTCTTCCCAGACTCTGTGTGTGTGTGTGTGTGTGTGTGTGTGTGTGTGTGAGAGAGAGAGAGAGAGAGAGAGAGAGAGCATCCCCAGTAATTTATCCCCAGCTTTAACCATCCCTGGATCCTGGGGCAGGCATGTGGCTGGTTTACTTAGTGTAATTTCCAGACTTGAACCGGGAACCATCCAATGTGAGATTGCCTCAAAGCATCCCATTTTGCGAACATGCCACTGTCTGGCCACTTTAATCTCATTGGCAAAAACTGCACTATTTTCAGTTGCAGACAGGATTCAATTTGTGTAACAGTTTCCTCATTATTAGGCATCTAGCCTGTCTAGTTTTCCAGTGTGGTAATGCTGTGATAAACAGCTCTGCATCAACTTTGCTGGCTGTCCATTTACTGTTAGAATAAATCCTCCTTTCAACTTGCTCTTTTCTCCACTTTGGACACCATGCTCTCTCTACATGCACCTCTTTTAAGTTCAGAAACTCACTAAACCTGTTCCTGACTCCGCCTAGAATATTCTTTTTCCAACTGTTCTCATCCTTCAAGCTTAAATATCACCTCTTCAGAGGCTGGCCTGATAGCCTAGTGGTTAAGAGACATGCCTGATGGCAGTTCAAGTCCCAGCCCAGTGACTTGAAAAACACCCTAGGAGTCTGTACAAGTGTCCCCCAAACCCCAACACTATGGAGACATGGAGAAAAAGGGATTGCAGCATGACCACACACTAGCAGGGGTTCTTCTTCCCTCACTCCCCACCTCTGGGGGAATACATGTATATTCTGGGAATTTAAAAATAAAAATCACCTCCTCAGAAAGCCCATCCCTGACTACTCTTACCTAGATCCCATTTTTGTTATTCAGAATAACAAAGCAATCAAGTTGCTTCGAAGCAATACAATCCCAGTAAAATATGTCACTGATAGTCTATCTGTGTATTGCTGCTGCCCTCGCCCCCAGTGCCTGCAAGCTCCACGGATCCACAGATTATGTCTACTTTATGCAGCTCCATTTTCCCAGAGCTTCTTTCCATGCATAGCCTATAATAGGTATTTAAATACTAATCTAATGAACAAACAAATATAACCGACTGCTGAATCGAGATGTCATGAAAATGTAAGCTGAAGACATGGACATTCACTCCCTTAAAAGCATCTTAAAAAACAACAGAGCCCAGCTACCACAGTACAGTGGTAATCCAACACTCTGTGATGTTGGAGGCCACATGGGATACTGGGGTTCAACTCTTGGGTCAACCTGAACACCACAGATGTGTGTGCATATGCCGGTGATCCTGACTGACTGGGATAGCTACGGGGAGGATCATGGCGTGAGACCCTGTTAAAGGTGTTTGTCTGTTTGTCTGTCTCTCTCATGAAGGAAAGAAATAGAAGAGAAAAAGAGAAGTACTTGAACTGTAAAACAGCAAGCTGATCTGTAGACAAGATATAAACCTTTGAAGTAATAAATTTAATGTCTTTCTACATTAATTACTCTTCTCAGTAATTAGGCAAATGATTTAAGTAATTCGGGAAAATCCATGTCAAAGTGTCTCCAGGTCCACTGTCATGTGAGTTCGTGGGGAGCAGGGGATCTTGGAGCTGGCCTGTGAGAGAGTTTCTCTCTGGCATAGAGTGGCTAGAATACCAACTGCTGCAAAAGTGTAAATTATATTTGCTGCTTCAAAATTCCTAATGAGGGTGATGCTTGTCTGATAGTTTTTCAATGAGCCAAGCCATGCTCTTGAAGACAGTCTCTCCAATTATTAATAGATTCATTCATCTTTACCCTAGAGCCCAGTCTGAGGGTCACAGTCTCAATTCTTTATAGATAAACCCCAAGCCAGAGGGCATGTCACTAGTATTATAGTCATCAAAGTGCTCTTTGTGTTCCAAGATTAGTGTTTCATTATAGGAGACAAGAAAAGGTTAGAATAGGGCAGAGCGGATGCAGTAAGAAATATTAAAGTATATTTTATTTGCATCAATGTTCAGATTGACATAGATAAGTCAAAATGTACCTCCCCACTCAACTTGCCCTAGCTAAAAGAAATTACTTTAAATAATTTATATGTGAGAAAGGACTTCTTGAGGAAGAAGTTTCTTTCAAGTCCTGGAGAAGAAAAATTGTTCGTGATGTGAACATAAGCCACAATGATATATGCATGAGCTAGAGCCCTTTTATGAAGGGTTTAGTGTTTTATATAAATGGGGAAAAAGTCAATTGAGGTCAGACACTGGTGCAGCAGTAAAATGCTACATTCTGTGAGGCTGACTTACGTGGGAGGTTTCCGGGTTTGCATCTGGAACCTTCTTTGAGTACACTGGGCACGAGTGTGCCCTTGAGCCCAAGACTGGCTAAAACTGGGGGTGGCTGCATTGTGGTGCCAAGACCCCATTGGGAGTTCTGTCTTTCCCTATCAGTCTCTCAAGTCATGGAAGAAATAAACTTTTAAAAAAAATTGCTTTTGGAAGCCAGCAGGTGGTATAGTGGTTAAGGTACTGGACTCCCACATGGCCAACAGCTTGAATCTCATGCCAGGCACATGTGCTTGCATGTCCAAGGGAGGAGAGTGGAGGAGAAGAGATTATGGCAAGGCCATCACCCCTGGAGGCCAATTTCTCACTTTTCCTCTCACTGTCTCTCCAGCAAGGGCACATACCCTATGCAAAAACATGAAAGAAAAGGAAGGAAGGAAGGAAGGAAGGAAAGAAGGAAGGAAGGAAGGAAGGCAGGGAGGCAGGGAGGAAGGAAGGAAAAGGAAAGGAAAGGAAGGGGCTCTTGAGGGTGACAACAAACATATAGGAAACTATATCCTAAATTACTTGAACTGGTCAAATTATACTACAGAATCAGGTGGAATTCCTGTGCACTCTCAAACATGCACAGAAAAGAAAAAAAAAAAAGTCGTTTACAAATGATAATAGTTTGAGTATTCCTTGTCTGAAATGCTTGGTACCAGAAATGTACCAAGATTAGATTTAGGATTCTTTTCTTGATTTTTAAAGATTTACATATGTATAATAAGATATCTTGGGGATGAGACCCAAGTCTAAACATGAAATTCACTTATGTTTCAAATATAACTTGTATGGAGGACTGAATGAAGCCAAGTGTATGCAATATTTTGTTTTGACTGTGACCCATCACTTGAAGTCAGGTTTGGAATTTTCCACTTGTGACAGACATCGTGTCAGTGCTAAGAAAGTTTCCGATTTTGTAGTATCAAGGATTTGGGGTTTTCAGATCGCATACGTTCAACCTTTATATCTTATAATAGTAACTTTTCCCTACTCAGTTTTCCCACAAGAATACTTGGAGGAAGTGGAGGAAACAGGTATATCTAGGCACACATTAATGGTGAAAGTAAAACTTATAACCTAAAACTATAAGGGCCAGGCAGTGGTGGAGTTGTAACACAACTGAACCCACCTGGGAAAAGTCCTGTGTTTACAACCCAGAACCTCTCCAAGTGCATCCCATACCTATAGGTGTGCCATGATTCAGGCAGCCTGAGGCTGGGATGGATCATGGCTTGATGATGTTTTTGGATAGTGCCTGTCTCTCTCTCTCTCTCTCTCTCTCTCTCTCTCTCTCTCTCTCTCTCTTTCTCTCTCTAAGAAAAAAAAATATATATATAAACATTTTTTAAAATGACAAAAAGCCTGCTCCATAGCCTGGTGGTTACTGTAGCTGGATTTCACATGGCCAACCATAGTTCTAATCCCAGCCCCAAGGTTGGGCATGTATAAGTGTGAGCCCCCCAATCCTGGCACAATGGAGAAATACAGAAGAGATTGCAGTGTGATCCTGACCCATTGGAAGATGATTTCTCCTTCTTCCTTTGTCTCTCTCTCTCTCTCTCTCTCTCTCTCTCTCATTTCTCTCTGTCTCTCTCTGGCCAGTGTACATGCCCGCTGGTAATTAAAAGAAAAATATTGAGGGAACCAGCAGTTAGCGTAATGGCTATGTCGCTGGACTCCCAGAATGGAGGAGAAGAGATTGCGGCATGACATCGCCCCTGGGGGGTGATTTCTCGCTTTCTGTCTCTATGTCTCTCTCTGTCTGTCTGGCGAGCGCTCGCGCCCTATAGTGAAAACCTCTCAAAAAAAAAAAAAAAAATTGAGACCAGCAGATGGCATGATGATTATATCACTGGACTCCCATGTAGTCAACTGCAGTTCACGTCCTGGACCTGGCTACTTAAACCTCATACCGGGCATGTATGTGTGCATGCCCAAAATCCCACAGGAGAATGAAGGAGAAGGGATTGCCATGTGGCCATCCTCCCTGGGGGATTATTTCTCACTTTCTGTCTCTCTGTCTCTTTCTGTGTCTCCAGAGAGCACATGTACCCTATAGCAAAAATCTCTCTTAAAAATAAATAAATACAAAAAAAAAAAAAACCGCAAAGCTACAATAATGCATTCCCTTCCAAAATATCCATCAGCTTTCTGTATTATTTCATTCTTATTTATTATCATTATTCTCACATTCACACTCAGCCTTCTTCCCTACACACTCACCTGGCTCTTGAAAAAACCTCCAAGTCACTAAAACAGTGTCATGGAGCCTCCAGAAGTAGGTCAGCTTCTCTTACTATCTTCCCTTTCTCTCTCCTCTGAGCTCTGTGCTGGCCTGCAGAGCTGAGATAATTTTTTAATACCACTTTGAACAGCAACAAAAGGAAGAGCAAAAGTGTGTTTTATAGAAGATCCCCTACCTCTTCTCCATTACCAGAGGATAATTCTCCAAATTCCAAAAGAAAAAACGTGAACACAATATTTAAATAGAGAATACCTTTGGATTCTAAATTAAGAGTTACATCTCTCTGAAAAGCTTTGGAGGGAAGCAGTCATTAACAACAAAAAATACGATGTGGAGAGAGCACAGGCTTTGACCTAGAAAGCCCCAAGTTAAAGTCCTGGTGTTATTTCACAGAAAAAGATATCCAAATACCTAATAAACAGGTGTTCAATTTCATTAGTCATCAGGGAAATGCCAAGTAAAGCTACAATGAGACCCCACTCTGTGCCCATTGAAATAGCTACAAGACAGGACAATAAAAGTAGAATCCTTACACACTGTCAATGTGAGTGTTTGTTATATAACCACTTTCTGTTTCACAGTATATTCTAAAGCTGACTAGATTTGTATATTATACTCTAGAAATCTCACTCCTAGGTATACACCAAATGTAATGTGTACACATATTCACCAAAAGTTTTAGTAGAATGTTTATAGCAATGCTATTTGGTTTATTTATTTATTTATATTTTTAAGGGAGAGATTTTTGCTGTAGGGCACTTGTGCTCACCAGAGAGAAAGTGAGACAGAGAAACAGAAAGCAAGAAATCAACCCCCAGGGTGATAACCACACCACAATCCCTTCTTCTCCATTCTCTTCTTGGGATTTTGGGCACACATGCACATACACCTGGTGTGTTTTTAAGCTGCTGGGTTTGTGACTCGAACCATGGTAGGCCACATGGGACTCCGGTACATAACCGTTACAACATCTGCTGGTCCTGTAGCAGTACTCTTTGTAATAGCTTAAATCTAGGAACTGTTTGAACTTCTGTCAAGAATAGAATGAGGGCCCAGCCCAGGTGGCACAGTCCATAGCATACTAGACAACAGCACTGGAGGCCATATGGCCGACCACAGGTTTGGATCTCTAGGACTAAAAATGTCACTAACACATGCATATGTGAACTAGAGGCTGGGGAAAGTGGACTGTGGTTTGAAAATGCACCTGTTGGTGGTACATTTTCTCACTTCCCCCTCTCATGTACACATATGTGAACACTAGTGTGTGTGCTCTCTACCATTAAAAAAAACCCATAAAGCAATAGCATGGATATATAAATTGTGGTAAACATACAAGTGGAATAGCATGCAGCAATGAGGGTAAGTGATTTTCATCTACACACAGCAACATACACAAATCTCATAATACTGGGTAGGAGAAGCCAGACACGGAAGGTTACCTCATATCCCCTTCATACAACATACTAAGACAGGCAACACTGTTCTGTGTGTTAGAAGTCAGGATGCTGGGGGGTCAGCAGGTGGCATGGTGGTTAAGGCGCTGGCATTCCCACATGGCTGACTGTGGTTTGGGTCCTGAACCTGGCTGCTTGCTTCCTCTCCCCCACGTCTACCTCTTTCACTGGCAAAACTCATATGAAAAATAGTAATAATAATAATAATTATAATTATTATTATTAATAATTAAATAAATAATTATTTTTAAGAAAAGAACTCAGGATGTTGGTTACTTTGCAGGGGTGGGAAGAGAGTTTTGGGGAATTGATAATATCCTATTTCATGTTCTGGATGCTGATAAAATAAATATGTTTAGTATGTGGAAATCCATATATATATATATATATATATATATATATATATATATAAAAAACTTAAAAATCTTGGTGCACCCAATCAACAGCTATAAATGTACTTATGTACAATGATACAGTATCTACTCTTTACCAGTATTCTGAGTGTTTTATAAACATTCATGCATTTAATTATTATAATAGCCCTATATTATACTTACTATGATTATTCCCATATTATGGAGGAAGAAACTGATGTACAAGATGTGAGTAACTTGCCCAAGGTCCATAGCTGGTACCTGTTAGAGCGGATTTCTAACTAGGGTATCTCTATAAAGAACCAATCTTTAGCTACTATATTGTGCTGCCTCCCTAAAAACAACATCTATGACTACAATTTTCTCTTTTTCTCTCTCTCTCTCTCTCTCTCTCTCTCTCTCTCTCTCTCTCTCTCTCTCTCTCTCTCTCCCTCTCTCTCTCTCTCTCCATTTTTTTTTACAGAGATTTTTGCTTCAGGGCACATGCGCTCACTGGAGAGAGAGGCAGAAAGTGAGAAATCACACCCCCCCCCGCCCCAGGGGGTAATGACCACATGGAATCTCTTCTCCTCCATTCTCCTCTAGGAATTTTGGGCACCACACACATGCGTGGCGTGAGTTTTAAGATGCCGGGTCTGATATTCGAACCACAGTTGACCACATAGAAGTCCAGTGACCTAACCATTATACCATCTGCTGGTCTCACTATTTTCTCTTTTATAAAGTCAGGATAATAATCATCACATTGCCCTAAAGATCAAATGATCTCACGCAACCATTGTCTGGTTCACAAGGTACCTAACTAATGCTGCCTGAAAGCATGGTGGCTGGACTCTTCTGACCAAAACTGACTGTGGATCTCCCTAGTTCAAGGTCAACAAAATTGCCATCCACCGACTTCTCTCTCCCTTTTCTGGTCTCATTGAGACCCAGTGTCCTTGACACCCTGTCCCATCCCCATCCCCCTCTCCATAACCAGATCTTCCTAACAGGGGCTGCCCCACCTGCCTAGTACAGAACTACCTTAACGTTTAAATTCAATTCAAAGCAAATTTATTCTCTATTTTAGGTTTGCTAATAGTTACTACGTGACAAGAACTCATCTAATTAGTAATTTTCCACCAGTGTAAGCAATTTACATTTTTACAATAGTCAGCTTAAAACCAAGGAAGAGAATCTAATGTTAAAATTTCAAGCTGTGAGCTATTTGGGAAACCATTTTGAGTTGGATAATGTCTTAGAGTAATAAAAGTAACATGTTTTAGAATTTTATATTACCCACATCAGCATACATGGACATGATTTCATTGGATCATCACAGCAGTCTAGCAAGGTAGGTAGCAATAGTGTTTTGCTTGTTGTAAAGATAAGGAAACTAATTTTAACAGGTTTAAATTCATTTGTTTAGGGGTCAGCAGGTGGAAGGGTGGTTAAGATACATGGCCAACCGCAGTTCGAGTCCTGGCCCTGGCAGCTTGCTCTCTCACTTTCTCTGTCTCTGGTCAAATTATGAAATAATAATAATAATAAGTTAAATCAAATAATTCTGTGAAAAAAAAAATCATGTGTCTGACAAATATACCAGAGAGCAGCTACCTTGTACCAAACACTGTTCGTGTTACTGGAGCTTCCATTTAAAGAGACTGGCCATGCACAAATACACACAAAGTATATAAAAGTAACTTCATGTGGTAGCTCCTGTTATAGAAACAATAATAAGACAAGATGACGGCTTAGAAATGGACTGGCCAGGCAGGGCAGGAGCTATTTTGTCCTGGGAAATTCAAGGTGGGATTTCCTGTGTCCTCTTCTTCCTTGCAAGCGGTATTTCTCCACACTGGCTGCACATTAGAATCACCTGGGGAGCTTTAAAAATATACCTATGGGGGCTGGATAGTGGCGCAGCAGTGAAGCACGGCGCTCTGTGAGACACACCCACATGGAGAGCTACCCGTTTCCATCCAGAGACCTCCGAGACGATGCCAGGCACACCTGTGCCCTTATCTGGGCTGACTGGTGCCAGATGTGGGTCACAGAATCAAAACTGTTGGGAGTGCTGTGTCATTGTCTGTCTCTCTCTTTCTCTCTGCCCCCATCACTCATGGAATCAATAAATAAATATTAAACCCAATGAAATTTTTTGGGGGGAGAGGTTTTTGCTTATAAGGCATGTGTGCTCTCCAGAAAGACAGAGAGAGACAGAGACATAGAAAGCGAGAAATCACCCCCCAGGGGGGATGGCCATGCCACAATCTCTTCTCCTCCATTCTCCTCTCGGGATCTTGAGCACGCATGCGCACGTACCTGGCGTGAGTTTAAGCCACCAGGTACAGGACTCGACACGTGGTTGGCTACATGAGAGTTCAGCGGGATAGCCATTATGCTAACTGCTGGTCCCCCCAATTAAATTTAAAAAAAATTAAAAGCATATATGCCCAGTTTCCAACCCCAGAGAGATATTTTAATTAGATATGATACCTTTAAAGACAAAATACCAACTGAATGTGACCCAAAGAATGACAGTAGCTTCTCTGTGAATGCCTTATGTTTAACGTAAAACATGAACAAGTTTTTGTTGATCTCCGATCACGCACCTCGTTTTACTGAGGCTTTTATGTAGGCATTTTTGCCGGTGAGCATAGAAACCTGTCTATGTCATGGGAGAAGATAACACATTCAAAGCATAAATGAGCAGAAGCATTCCTGGCAAACCACAAAAGATCACTATGAAACATTTTTTAAATCATGGTATTACTGCTGTCCTCCTGGCTGTATGAATCAAGAAATCTTTGGGAAGACTGAGAGGAAATACACAATGCTATGGTATATTTTTCTACAGCGTGTCCCTAAGTGAAGTATCTCCTGCTGACATTAGCATGAAGGACTGAAGCCACGTGAAGGAGTGTGGAATTGGTGTTACAAACACTGCAGTCTACCCTGTGCCCGTTAAGGCAAGAAAGGTGTTTGTCTACTAGGAAAAATGAGGCAGAATGTAGAATAACCCTTCATTCATGACTTTATTCCTTGGAGGGGAAAAGAGATCAGAAAGAAGGAGGGAGAGAAAAAGGCAAGGAAAGGAATGAGAAGCGAGTGAACATTTGGGGAGGGGGAGAGAAAATGCCATCTCTGTGATCAGCACTATTGAACCCACTCAGAAGTCAGGGAACAAAATAACACAAGAAAAACCCTATGCCCTGCTCCAAAGCTGTTACTCACGTCAACTGGTGGCTTCCATTCTGGCTTCTCGAGACAGGATTGTTGGAGTAGGGTGGCCATTAACAATGCTGCGACTCATCCCTTGGGATCACTCGTCCACCTCCAGCCCTGCAGCCACTTCCTTCCTCATATTGCCAGCAAGAGCAAAGACCAGAGTCCACTCACTTCTCTGTTGCCTGAGTAACCCTCAGGAGGCACCTTGTTCTGAGAAATGATTTTAAAATCATCATCTTAATGACTAGTACATAATTAAAGTGTCATTCAGGATCAGATAGTTTGAAAACTTTGAGATCCATACAAAATCTTTTCTCTAGAGGGTAAGTTGTTTCTTTCTTTCTATCTTTTTTTTTTTTTTGAGTTGAATAAAGTAGGACAGTGGCTAAATTTGGCAAGTGTGACCCATACTTGTAGTTAGCTAGGATATTGGTTGTCCATTAAGGAGATTTGCATTTAGTCAATAAAAATTACTTCTAACCCAGTAAAGCAAAATATTTCCTTAGTATTTTAGAGAAAGTCAACTCAAGTTATTGAAGGAATGTGAGAAACTGGATGGGGGGTTTAAAAGTGAGGGAAGAATCCAGCCATGGCACTGCTAAGACCTTGTGCTCTGCAGACCCTAGCCAGAAGGAGGCAGTGGTTTGGTTTGTTATCCAAACCTAAGAGGCAGGCCCACTGGTACACACCTGTAAGCTCGACAACTTTATTTATTTATTTTTAAGAGGTTTTTGCCTTAGGGCAAGTGTGTTTGCCTGCTGGAGAGAAAGACACAGAGGCAGTGAGAGGGAAAGTGAGAAATCACCCCTTAGGGTGGGATGGTTATACCACAATTCCTTCTCCTCCATTCTCCTCCCAGGTTCTTGGTCTCACACACACACACACACACACATGTGTCCCATGTGATTTTGAAGCCACTGGGTCTGGGACTCAAACCACCGTCAGCCATGTGGGAGTCCAGCAACGTAACTGCTATGGCATCTGCTGGCCCCAGCTCAGTAACTTTAGAGGCTGAAGCAGGAGGATCTCAAGCTCAAAGTTGACTAGGCTACATTGCAAAATCCTATGTAGAAGAGCCAGGCTGGAGGGGCCAGCAGGGGGCATAGTGGTTAAGGTGCTGGATTCCCACATGGTGGACCAGTTGGAGTCCTGGACTCAGCAACTTGAAACTCATGCCGGGTGTATGTGTGTGCCTACCCAAAATCCCAAGAGGAGGATGAAGGAGAAGGGATTGAGACATAGCCATCTCCCGTAGGAAGTGATTTCTTACTTTATCTCTCTCTGTCTCTCTCTCTCTGTCTCTGGTGAGTACATGTACCCTCCATGCACCCTACAGCAGAAATCTCTCTTAAAAAGAAGCCAGGCATTGTGGCCTGTGCCTATAGTTCCAGTTATTCTGTAGATAGAAGCAGGAGGATAGAAACAAAGCAAAAGAAAAATAATAAAAATACCTTTCCTTGGGAAAAAAAATAATAATGAGGGCATAAGAATTATGTGTACATGTGCATGCATGCTCACCAACAATCCCAAGAGGAGAATAGAGAAGGGATTATGGTGTGACCAACCCCCCCTGGGGAGTGATTTCTCACCTTCCCTCTCTCTGCATCTCTCTGGCAAGTGCACATACCCTAATGGCAAAAACATTAATAATAATAATAATAATAAAGGAAACAACCACTCTGGCCATTCTTCTGTTTATTAAAATACCGTTTCTTTCCCTCCCCAAGCTATATGTACAGTGCTTCTTCAGCATAAAACATTCCACTTCCCTGTCCCCAAATTCTTCATTTCTGACTTCTCATTCTTCAGTCTTAGCCCCAATGCTACTTCCTTCTAGAAGCTTTTTCTGACTACTTTTTGGAAACAGGTGCGTACCATGGTATCCTATTTGCTTCATGATTGTTTCTTTCATGCCATCAATATTGTCCATCACCATATACTCATAAATTTCTTTGCTTCTGTTTTGTCTGTCTCCCACCACAAGGACAAGGACTACCCCATCATCTCTCATATCATTGCACTCAGCAGATCCTCAAGAAATATTTGAACTGATGGACCAGCAAGAGCAAGGAATTGAAATTAAATCACTTTCTTTTCTCCCCTACCTTCTATCCTCTAATCATGTTGTCTTTATATTCCAGTAGAATGCTATCAAACTTTCAAAAATAAACTAAAATAATGTAGCTTGATGGTGAAGACCAGAAGTTCAAATTCCAGCCTTGCTACTTTGGAACTTGGTGAAGTGGCCAAAAGATTTTTCCTTTTTATGTCTACATTTTCATGTCTATAAATTAGAGATAATTATAGCTAACTGAAAAGGTTATAATGAGACTTAAATAATTTAATATCTGTTATGTGCTTTGATCAGAGGTGGCACCTAAATTCTAATGATTATTCCTTTGGAAACGGTTCCTAAAGCTCCATATAGCACCTGCAGGAACTCTAAACTCATCTCAGGGTGGTTAATCACCCCACTGAAAGCCAGAGTTGTTTGTTTTAAATATGGAGCCATTATCTGGACTTTCCACATTAGCTTCTTAACGTTAGCTAGAAAGTAGCTTACTGTAATTATAGTGACTGTCTCAACAAGTCAAATTCCAAAGAACTTCAAGCAATATTTTTCTGTGCCACCCTCAAGCTTCCAAGAATGACATCTTATGTCATTAGCAGGATTAATTAATCTCACTCATAGGTGGGTGTGCCAAGAGGAAGGGACTTCCCTAGGGCCAGAGAATGTGGTTATAGCAATCCTATGTCATCGCAGCATTTACTTCAAAAGATTGAGCTGTCTCTCTTTTAGATTTTCTGTTCTATTTCTCAGTATAGATTTTAATCAACTTTATTTTAAGAAATTTGTCTTTTCCATCTTTCACTCGCATAATCAACCCTTGTGGGTATAAATGATCACTATAACCCAATTAGGATTTTGTTGATTTATTTCAAAAAACTCTTCCTTAAAGCATTAAGGTAAATCTCTCTGTTGCTATTCTGATTCAGTATTACTCTAAGCATTTAGGCTGACTAATATTTGCCCTACAGCTTAAATCAGACTGATAAATCATTAATCCTATGGAATAAATTACATAGCTGAGAAAAAAAGAAGTACTATCAGTCTATGATCATAGAAAACTTTCAGGGACTCTCAGGTAATTAGTAACAATAGTGGTGGGAGGAATCGCTTGCTCACATTGGAAGGGTCTGTTATGAATAAAGATGATAACTGTGGTTAGAATTTTGGTGAAGAACAGCAAACAAAATAATGGAAACAAAGCTCATTCTTGGTGTTCCCTAAAACCTTTTCAGTGTTCTCTCTCCCTTCTTCCCTAGTTACCTTGAAATAGAAAACTGTTGTCAGCCAAGCTCCACCATGCACAGTGTCTCTGCAGGCTGATATAATTTTTGGGGGGGAGAGAGGTTTTTGCTATAGGGCGCGTGCGCTCACCAGAAAGACAGAGAAAGACAGAGAAACAGAAAGCGAGAAATCACCTTCCAGGGAGGATGGCCACACCGCAATCCCTTCTCCCCCATTCTCTTCTCGGGATTTTGGGCACACACACACACATGCACCTAGCGTGAGTTTAAGCCACCAGGTCTGGGACTTGAACCACGGTTGACTACGTGGAAGTCCAGCGACATAGCCATTACACCATCTGTTGGTCCCAAGGCCGATATAATTTAACACATTAGTAATTTAGTAAGATATCCCTTGTACAAGATAAACCAGAAAAAGTATAATGTCTGGTAATGAAAATTCAGCGACTAAGACATCTACATGAAGGGAGAAAAATAATATAACTGGCCCAGTCACAGTAGCACACAGGTAGCACCTTGAGAGTCTGGAAGCCACATGGGAAGTCCAGGTTTGGTACCTGGGCCAACCTGACCACGCTGGCTGTGACTGTGTGCTCTTACAATCCTAGCTAATTGGAGGTATAGGGCGTGAGAACACCCACAGTGAGACCCTATCAAAAATATCCATCTTTGTCTGTTTCTCTTTCTCTCTCTTGTAAACAAAATATTAAAAAGAATATTATTGATAATGGGTAACATTTCATGATGAGAAGGAAACTGGAAATGTGCATCACCATTTAAAGACTGTCCAGAGGAATAGAAATCTTCAAAGAAGTCTAAGAAAGAGTTAGCAGAGAGAGAAAAGAAAAGCAGGCTTAGACTGAGACCTACTCACTAAATGTAGTAGAGTATGAAGGAACAAGCTGTGCAAAGGGCTCAAGGAAGATAACCTCCGTAAGTACCAGCGGCGTTGGCAACCGGAGTCACTGATGACCTTACGGAGAGCGGGCTCAGGACTCAGCCACTGAAAAGAGAGTATGGCCAGAGGGATTAGGGACGACGTGGTCTCTGTCTTTCTCCCTCTCTGTGTCTTAGTCATGGGAAGAAATGAGTAAACTTTTCAAATAAAATATATTTCATTTATAATTAGATAAAAACATTATCCTATCAGCTCTTACCATGGAGATGAAGATGTATCAAAATGTATAATAAAACAAGAAGATTAATTCCTTTTAAAAAGATTTTCAGCTCCTGGTGCACATCCTCATTATATTAACGTGAAACAGAAGTGTAAGATAACTTATGTTAGGGGCCAGCAGATGGTGCAGTGGTTACGGTGCTGAACTCCCATATGGCTGACTGTGTGCGGTTTGAGTCCCAGACCTAGTGGCTTGTTCTCTCAGTCTCTCTCTCTCTCTTTCTCTGTCTTTCTCTGGTGGGTACATATATGCCCTACAGCAAATTAAATAATAATAAATAAAATTAAATAAATAATTCCTTTTTTAAAAAGTATATCTTATGTTGATAACTGAATTTATAACTTAGACTGAGTTTGCTTCGGAAGGTTTTTGAACAGGCATTAAGAATTGGTGATGAGGGACCAGCAGTTAGCGTAATGGCTATGTCGCTGGACTCCCATGTAGTCAACCGCGGTTCACGTCCCAGACCCGGTGGCTTAAAACTCACGCCGGGCACGTGTACATGCGTGCCCAAGATCCCAAGAGGAGAATGGAAGAGAAGGGATTGCGGCATGGCCATTCCCCCCCGAGGGTGATTTCTCGCTGTCTCTCTGTCTCTGTCTGTCTGTCTGGCGAGCCTGGCAAGCGCACACGCCCTATAGCAAAAACCTCTCAAAAAAAAAAAAAAAAAGAATTGGCAACGAGCCACAAATCTTCTGTATGATCTAGGGAGCTGAGCATCTAGAAGATCTTGACAGATATGAGTTAGAGCAGAGAAATGTTTGAATTTCCTCTTCGATGCCAAAGCTTGGAGTTAAGTGGGCTGCATCTGTCTGAGTTTGATCTCAGTTCACTTTACCTACAGAAACAGCTCTCCTCCTGAGCAAAAAGAGTTTATCCCATAGAGACAAATAAAAATCTATTTACTGAATCAAGAGGACTCTTAACCTAGGGGGCCTGGTGTGAAATGAAAGCCCCGAGAGCATCTGAGAGATTGAAGCTTGAGGTTTCCAGTTCATCTGAACCACTATCTAACGTATCCAGCAACCTGGTGGTGATCAAACAATTCATTATCAATTCAGGTTTCTACTCTTCTACTCACCCATTACTGATCTCTGCATAAATCAGTTGTCTCCGGCCCATTTCCACCAATTTATCCTGCATGTTCTTATTGGATTCCAAAGAGTGAATCATGAAACATTCTACCCAGAGCTATCGAGTACAGACCCGCATCTTCAGGCCAAGTTGTGCAGAAGATGGAAATTATTCTCCCCTTCCAAGGAAAATTCCAGAGCTGCCAGGTTTTCATACAGAATTCCACAAATGGACTCGAGTAAAGATTTTGTTTTATGATAGAAATCCCTGAAAATGAAGTCAAGACAAAGCAATGCTAGTGTTCACATCTAAAGATTGGTAAACACAGTCATTTATGTACTTACTCATTTGCTGCATTTATTGAACTTACAGTACATTTAGATCATGCAATCAAGTTTGAAAGCCTTGGAGGCTGAAGACTGTACATTACAAAGTTACTTCCAGGAAGCAACCCCTCCAAGAAAGCTCACATGCCTGTGTTTTGCAGCCAAAGTTAATCCTATTGTGAAGGCGATGCCAGGGGTCTTGGGCATTATCAGAAAACGTTTGAAGAAAGGAAGTGTAGAAATGCACAAATATTCACAGGCCTTTTGGTTCTGTCAGTAACTAGACCACTAATACGCCTTTTCCTAAGCCTTACAGCTTTAAAGCACACTAGAGCAAATTTGGGAGGGGGGAACTGATTTGAATGAGCAGCATACCAAAGGACATTATGATGTGTGGTATTTATCATGCTGGAAGAAAAAAAAATCTGTCACCTCTTATTAAAAGTGTCACAAATAAGAACAAGATGATGTTTAAGCCTTATCAAGAAAACATGTTTAAGTACCTACCTATTCCCTAATTCAGACTAATTATTAGATATAGCTAGTGACCAGTGACCCAGATAAGTATACAGGACACACATCAATGACCAAAGGGAGCAGGTAGATGCCAAATGGTAATAGATAGCATTATCCATTTTCGATATGTACAGGCTAACGGTAGGCATATTTACGGGTGATCTAGAATGTATGACCTGTGTAGATGGTATTATTTCCCAAGAGATAAGCATGTTAGATAGTTCTGCAAGTCACCCTTGTTTTTTAAAATAACACCAGCATTTATTCTTCACTTTGTCTATTTATTAAACGCTGTGATCTTCTAGGCATCTCAGACACTGATGTAGTTCCAGAATTGAATTGGGTCCTTTGCCCATGAAGTGCTTAAGGTCTAGTGGAGGAGCCAAACTAATTACCAGACTAATTGAATACAACCCAGTAACCATTAGAATGGAGGTGTTGTTGAAAGCTGCAGAGAGCTGGGAGTCTAGAGAAGAGAGGAAAAACAACTGCTTGGAGAACTGAGAAAGTCTTCACACAAGAGTATTTCCACTGGGGTGCATTGGAGTGTGTGGGGTGGAAAAGAGAAGCAGTCCCTGAGTGGTCAATGGGGTGGACAGTGGATAGATGAAGGTTATGGCACAGTTTTAAAGTAAGGCTCAGGGAAGTGATAGAAGATGGCTAAGAAATAAGTTGGGTCAGACCCTGAAGGGCTTTGTAGAAATTTATATTTCATTCTTCAACAACTAGCTACAGCAGAAAAGGCTCACCATACTGCAAATGGCTCCTGTATAAAATTTGTAGCAACACACGGGAAACCCAGTTGTTTTTTTTCTGGTCATTCCATGCACAGTTGATCAAATCAAAGATCCCAAGGACAAAGTTTAACTTATTCTGGTGTTACATTTCCCATAGTTGTGACTCAACTATATCATTATCAAAAAAACCTACAAGAAAGGAAGAAAGGAAAATAATTTAACTTGTATTCTGAGGAGAAAGGAAATGTTAGTGTATTATAGTAGGTATTTTGCATACATGATCCCATTTACTTTCAACAAGTCTACAGTGGTAGGAATTACTAAATTCTCATTTTTGTAATGAACAGGTTGAGAAAACTGATACTTAGAGTATTTAGTAGCCCTAATTCACCATCATAACAATTTTGCAAGTTATACTGATGTATTTCAAGTACAAAGCATGTTGAACATATAGCTCATATATTATGTCTTGATCTTCACAAATCTATATTCTCATTTTCTGATGAGGAAACTGAGGCTAAGAAATGCTGAGTCACTCTCTCATGGTAGAACTGGGATTTGAATCTAAGCCAAGAAGATT
Organism: Tupaia tana; assembly: GCA_026018925.1. Classification (NCBI taxonomy): domain Eukaryota; kingdom Metazoa; phylum Chordata; class Mammalia; order Scandentia; family Tupaiidae; genus Tupaia; species Tupaia tana. The sequence goes on from JAKSZU010000013.1 coordinate 30,583,264, forward strand.
CCTAAGCCTATGTTTTTTCCTATAACTGCCATTTTTGCTCACATTTCCCAGATTATATATGATATGAAGCTATAGTCTTTTTTTTTTTCCTTTTCAGACAGGAAGCAGAAAGAACAGTTTCCAGAGTCAGGGTTTACAACACAAGAGGCAATGAAACTCTCCCCAGGTCATCATCACACTGATCTGAACATATCACAGAATAGGCATTTTCCTTTGCTGTGTGTGTGAGTGTGTGTGTGTGTGTGTGTGTGTTGTTTTTGTGGTTTTGTTTTTGCTTTGTCAGCTTTTGTTGTTACTGTTTGTTTTTAAATTTTCTTTCATGTGAGACAGAGAGGGGAAGACAAGCACCCTCCACAGGGTCTCACACTTCAGTCTCCCTCCAGCCTTTGCTAGTTAGCCAGGATTGTGGGCACATATGTGTGTGCCTGGCATGTATAGGTTGACCCAGGATCCAAACCCTACTCTTGCATATGGCTTCCAGCACTGCAGTGTTGTGCTACTGCTGAGTCACCGAAGTTACGCCTGCTTTGTTTTCTGATAATACTGAAACTCTTAATCTACAAACCATTTTTTCCTTCTTCCTGCCAAAATGCCTACATTTTCTATGGAAATTACTTCTCTGGATTGCAACACTAAAAATGCAGCATGAGCTAAATAGTCATTTAAATTATTATCATTCATGAGACCAGCAAATGTCATGGTGGTTAAGGCGCTGGATTCCCACAAGGCCAACTGTGGTTTCTTTCAGTCCAGACCCAGCAGCTTGAAAATCACGCCAGGTTGGGACCAGCAGATGGCATAATGGTTATGCTGGACTCACACATATTGACTGCGGTTCGAGTCCCAGACCTGGCGACTTAAACTTATGCTGGGCATATGTGTGTGTGTGTGTGTGTGTGTGTGTGTGTGTGTGTGTGCACAAGATCCCAAGAGGAGAAGGGATTGCAGTGTGGCCACTCCCCCGGGGAGGGGGGTGCGTGTGGATTTTTCACTTTCTGTATCTCTGTCTCTCTGGCAAGTGCATGCACCCTAGAACAAAAATCTCTCTACTAAAAAAAAAAAAAAAAAAAAAAAAGAAAAAGAAGAGAAAAAATAAAATCATGCCAGCACGTTTGTCTGTGTGCCCAAAATCCTGAGGAGACTGGAGGAGAAGAGATTGCAATGTGGTCATCCCTCTTGGAGGATGATTTTTCACTTTCTCTCTCTCTCTGTGTGTCTCTGGTGAGTGCACAAGCCCTATAACAAAAACAAACGAAAATTTGCATTTACCATAGTTCTATTTAGGATGTTCTACTCTCAGTGGCCACAGTGTGACATTTCCACTTTTCCCTACCAAAAACAAAAACAAAAACTGAACCTCCAAAAGTATCCTGTAGCTCAGCTATCAGAGACCTTAACATGGGCTTATATTTCTGGCTTCTATCTCTGTCAGGTCAACTAGAGACTTCTTTCAGAATCTTTTCCTCACCTGCTATAGTAACTTTGCACATTCTGTTACACTTGGCTTATCAATTTCTTGGTTTCCTTCTTGATATACTCTTAGTTAGTAAGAGCTTGAGTTAGTCTAGATCACAATGTATTCTTTAAAGTCTCTGTGGTCTTACTCCCTTTGCTGAGAGCATTTTACCCCAGACTTCTATTAAACATTCAAGGGAATGATTATTTGTAGGATGTGGGTCTCCATCATGAGTTTTTAAGCCCCCATCCAAACAGCGAACGTGGCCAGTTTTTCTTATCATGTATTTCCAGCAACTAGGGTGTCTCTTAGAGCATGGAAATGCCCTGTTAAAAACTTGAGGAATACAGGAAGGCAGGGAGGAATTAGAGCGTGTGCATGCACTCCCTCTTCCTTACTCCCTCACCTTATTTTTATCACAACCAGTCCAGAGGGGGAAAGAAAAAAAGTGGATGCAACAAGAAGCTTGGCAATAATGTAGTAATCAAATTGGGGTAGAGAGACATCCAAAGCAAACCTGGAAATGTGCTCAGATTTTCCCAGGCCTAATCCTAGGATCATCAAAGGTTGTGTTTATCCTGCCAGATCCTCCTCCTATCGATGTTGCAGACTTATCTGTGGCCTTCTTTGTAACTCCTGGGTCTGTCTGGGACTCAGCACATACTGATGCTGCCCAGGACATTCCAAGAATGCTGGTACATTCACAAAAAGATTTCGATAAGTATGTATTTTGGACAGTTAAGAGAAAATCCTTTGTCCTTCAGCTTGTGGGTAGAGCAAGAGGCCAGGGAATACAGTTACAAGACTTCTTTCACTTCAGGGACTAAGTTCAGAAAAAAAGTTTGTACACCGACTAGGATGTTCAATCACATGCTCACTACTCTAGAAACACCCAAACATATGTGATAGGCAAACGTCAAGATTCATTACAACATTTTGATTTTAAAGTTCTGCACTAATTTCACAAGCAAGGGGAAAGTAAAAAGGCTTGTTATTTGCAGAAAATACCATCTTTCTCCCAAGAACTCATTTTTCTATTTTCTTCCAATCATCTTTTATGCTGCAAAAGAATTGCAGCACAGAAAACTGAAAGAATGAAATAGTGATCAGTCCTGTCTGTTACTTCTTTAAATGAATACTTTCTTTAGTTCACATTCAGTGTTCTTATTTGGAAACTGGTAAGTATACATCTCGGGATATAGCTTTGTCTCCAAATAATTTCAGCCATGAAGAACTCCCATTTGGGAAGCCATTCTTATTTCTTAATTATAGAGAGATTTTCCTTGAAATGCATTCTCAGTACACTTCTCTCAAAATTCTGTAACCTTTGCATTTTTTATTCTTGCTTCTTGAATGTCCCCAGAAAATAGACCTTTTTCAAATTTACACTTATATTTTCTCCAAATGCAAATTATACATTTCAAATTATTCTTAAAACTTATGCATGCATATAAGTACATTTACTATAGGGATAATTACCATTATGCCAAAGAGCTCTACTGAACTCTAAGTTTCTGCAGGCAGAACATTGTCTACCCAATGTTACAATGCTTACTGTTGTCCTTTTATAACTCATAAAATGCAGAAAAAAATCCCATTACTTTTCAAAGAAAAAAATCATTCTTTGGAAGAAAGTAAATATGAAGCTCCTTTAACCAAATCAGAGCTTGGAGAATAGGGCTTATTGGAGTTCCCATGTTTTAATGTGCCTGCATTTTCTCAGCTATGTTTATTACATTTGATAATTATGGATGTATATATATATATATATATATATATATATATATATACATATATATATATACACACACATATATGTATGTGTATATATATATATATACACATACACACACACATATATACATATATATATATATATATATATATATATATACACACACACACCTTGTAAAAATTGCAGATGGTTTAATGGTTACATTCCTGGACTCCCACATAGTTGACCACAGTTCGAGTCCCGGACCCAGCGTCTTAAAACTCACATCAGGCATGTGTGCGTGCACACCCAAAATCCCAAGAGGAGAATGGAGGAGAAGGGATTGCAACATGGCTATTCCCCCTGGGGTGTGACTTCTCGCTTTCTGTCTCTCTCTTTATCTCTCTGGCAAGTGCACATGCCCTATAGCAAAACTCTCTCAAAGAAAATTGTTGTGAAGAATTTACCAGATTATGTGTCGTGACTTTTCCAACAACCCAGTACATCCACTGGTAGATAAATTACATTCCCTACCTCTCTTTTAACAGTTGGAAGAGCTGAAATTTTGAGCCTAATTCAAATTGTGTAAAGGGAGGGGGTGTTGTGAGGAGGAGGAAGAGAGCAAAAGTGTCCTTAAAACTAATTAAAAAAAAAAAGTCACCCATGGTGAGACAGCAGTAAAGCAATGCTCCACAACACCAAGGCCATCTGGTGGGGGCTCACTCTCTGAGATCTCCCTGTGTGCACCACATGCCTGTGCCCGAGATCCTGGCTGGTTGAGACGGGGGGAAGTCTATCAGCGTGACGACACTGTTGGAGGTGCGGGTCTCTTTCCCACTCTCTCTTTCTGTCTCCCTCTCTCATAAAAGAGAGAAAAATATAAGCTGTTAAACAAAAAAGCTCTTTAAATATGTTTAGGCCCTCATAGGTGCTCTTGGTTAAGATCAGAGTCTTGTGCCACAAACTATGAGGAAGTCATTTTCCCTGACCATCTTCCAGAGAGATTTTCCAGTTTCCTCCATTAGCCAAAAAAGGATTCAGCCGGGACCCAGTGGAATGAGTGGTCTTAGAACCATCTTCAAGTTCTATCCAGAACATATGGCTTTGGAAAACCCAACTTATGTGGCTGAGGCTCCAAATATATTTAAAAATATATAAGGAAGAATTATAGTCAAGAGATAAGGCAAAAAAGGAAGGCAGTGTTTAAAGACTGGTGGAACTAAGAGGTTACTTTCCACTTGTGAGGGTGGCAGAGAAAGCGTGAGAATGCAGAATCCTTTCTCCCTTGCATGTGTGCTAGATCTTTCCTGGACAATGAGGAAGCCATGGTTGGCTGAGCCAGAGGAAATCATAATAATCATGGCACATCAGATGTCAAGCTGCCAGAACAGGAAGGACGAGCTTTCCGCAGTGGCAGGTTGGTTGTGAGGGACAGAAATCCATTCCAACTAGATTCTGTGGGAGGTCTGTGATTGTCCAGATCTCTCAGATGTGCAAGGGCAAGGGGCAAAGGTCAGCCGGGTCTTGCACAAGGCTGCACAATCTCTATCCCACCTTCTGTCCACACACCTCTTATTCCCCCACCCCTCCCTGCAGCTCGTGTTTCTTGGAGCCTCCTGATTTCTGCTCTTCAGGCCGACAATGCCACAGGCTTGTCGTGATGTGTCTTTAGAGTGCAATTGAAAACGTCCAGCTGCCAGCTACGATGAAGTAAATAGGAACTCCCAAGCTGAGTGACACTGGGAGTCAATGTCACAAGAGTTCCAGTGCTCCACATTGTCTCGACTGTCTTTTTTGTGTTTCTCTCAGATAAAATTTTCAAGACCACCACCATAATTGGCTGTACTTTAGATGGGTTCTCTTGGGATCAGGTTTTCCACACTGACCTATAACCATGGATAGAGGGTCAAGATCACCTGTACAAAGGCCCGCTGTCCCCAGGATTGCTTCTTTAACAAGAACCATAAAGCAAAAACAATCGTTTTTTAGTTTTTTTTTGTTGTTTGTTTGTTTGTTTGTTGTTGTAACATGCGCACACTCACCTGAGAGAGAGAGACATGGAGAGAGAAAATGAGAGATCATTCCGCAGAGGAAATGGCCATATCACAATCCCTTCTCCTCCATTCTCTTCCTGGGATTTTGGGAACACACACACATGTACCCAGTGTGATTTTCAAGCTACCAGGTCTGGGACTGAAACTGTGGTCAGCCATATGGGAGTCCAGCCTAACCACCATGCCACCTGTTCGCCCTGTAAAGGCAATTTTCAAAAAGAGATAAAAGGACATGGTCTATTCAGACAAGTCCAACTACCTCTAATAGAACTTTACAGCCTGCCAGTCTATAATATATACACTAGGTAGCCTCAGTGACATTGCACAGATGAAAAAACTAAGGGTTCAAGAAATGAAAGTTTCTGCCCGTTGCCGCATACCTGGTAAGTCACAGAAATGACATTTGATCCCAGATCTCTCTCGCAGAACCTAAGCCATGCTCCTTCCATTTTGCCCTACTATCTTAATATCCAGATGGCCTGAAAAGATGGACACAGTTGGAACTCATAGGAACTCAGAAAGAATTAAAGTCTCTAAAATAGCCTCTAAACTTCCAAGCAGTGTATTCATCATCTTGTAAATAAGAGATGTCTCTGGAAAGCTGCTCCTAACAAAAATTAAATATCGCCTCTAGGTGTTATTAGGAATTTTTCATTGGTGCAGTGAGAAAGCTACATTCAAGCTGAAAATAGACAGGAGGCAGTCTAAATGAGGATGAGAACAGACAATCCCTAACAGGAAAAGGAGAGATGAAAATCAATTGTATCTGCCTCTTAATTTTGCCATAAATCACTCAGTTGGCAGAACCTATCAAGTGCCGTGATTTTTGCCAAATTTTTCCTTTTTTGTACAAAATGGGACACATCGAAGATAAATACCAGAAGGAAGAATACAGGAGAAAAGTATTCAGAAAGTCTTTGCAAATAGCAAAGGTCATTAAACCAATCATCACAAACTGGCATGCCAAGAAAATATACAGAACTTGTATTTTCTCTCTCTCCATGAGAAAACCTTACTGTGCTTTTCAGATTTATAAAATTAAATGGGAAGACTGGAATTTCTTTTAAGTCCTTGAAAGTGGTATTGAAATTTATTTACTTTTTCTTATGCTGTGAATTTCCCGAAACTTTGCCCGTTGGTCTACAGAGCTGTTTGGCAGTTGCTTCATGGGTGGCATTTACTAATAACCTTCAAGAAGCATTCAGTTGTGTCCAACTATTTCTAATAAAACTTTATTGCCTGCAGTTCTATAGTAAATACACTAGATAGCCTTAGTAACATTTCACAAATGGGAAAACTGAGGATTCAAGCTATTAAAGCTTCTGCCCATTGCCGCATACCTGGTAAGTCACAGAAATGACATTTGACCCCATCTCTCTCATATTAAGGTATTATTTTTTTTATTTTGTTAAAGGGTATATGTGCTCACTAGAGAGAGACAGAGAGAAAGTAAGAAAGCACCCTTCTCCCCCGGGGGTAGGGGGGATGGTCACTTTATGGTCCCTTCTCCTCTCTCTTTTCCTCCTTTCGGGATTTCGAGCATACATACACACACGCATGCCTGGAGTGTTTCTCAAGCTGTCACATCCAGGACACAAACTATGGAGCTGATTATGTGGGATCCAGCCACCTTAACTGCTATGCCACCAGCTAGATAGCACACACCTGTGAAACTAAATTTCAATTTCCATAAAGATGTAAGAAGACACACTCTTTCAAATTTCCATGTAGGATAACTTTCCTGACTCCCTCAGGTTCCAATGAAAGGGGAACTAGAGTACAATAAATCAGATGCCAGTGAAGATAAATGAGAAAACGTTTCTGTATGTTGGTAATATAGTATAAAATCTTGATAAATAAGACTGAGTCCTTCAACTCTGGTAGTCAAAAAGACTTCTAGAATAAATTTTTTTTTATACTTGAAGCAGAATTCTTAGGGTACATTTTCAGGTTGGCATTCAACCTTGACGCTGGAAATTTTTTCAATTAAACCCATTGCCTGCCATGGGGAAAGCTGTCAACACAGGTTTTCTCTGATTGGAAGATTTAGTTGATATGCTCTGCAGTGTGGATATTTCCAGTCTCAAAACTGGAAGGTTGCTGACAGCTTTGAAAATTCCGTTTTTAAAATGCCTTCCATAAGCACACCCAGAACCAACATCACCCACCAGTTATGTTCAAGAAATAAAATAGCTCCCTCCATCAGATGGAACATGTATGCAGAGAGCTATGTAATTATGACAAATTTCAAGAGCTGCTTAAAAATAATTGATTATAGAGAAATGGTTCTGTCGTTTAACTTCTACTATTGAAAGTCCAGAGTAGCATGAGTTGAGTTACGAAGTACTTGTTTCTTTGAAGCAATACAATGTGAAGAAAAAGTTGTGGGTTTTCTTCTTAAAGGTGTTTTAAGATCTTAAAAAGTAGTATAGCCTCTGTTATCTGCCTTTTTTTTTTTCAAATACCCAGCATTTCCTTTGAAGAGATCCTACTTTGTTGTTTGTTTGTTTCATGTATGTGTCTCTATGAAATCACATGTATGCATGACTTTTCAAAAGGAAAAGTGTTCATGTATTAGTATCTCTGAATTATATGACCATAGATATTTACAAATAAATAACAAGTAAGTTTACAGGCCAGCCAGTGGTGGCCTCTAAATAGTACAGACTGACTACACTATTTGAGTCTCTGAGCTAGAGATTTGAAAATCACACCAGGCGTGTGTGCATGTGTGCCAAAAATCCCAAGAGGAGAGTGGAGGAGAAGGGATGGCAGTGTGGCTATCCTCCTAGGGAGTGCTTTTCACTTCCCCCCTTTTATCTCTTCTCTTCTGTGTCTCTCTAGCAAGTGCATATGCCCTGGAGCAAACTCAAAAAAAATTAAATTAAATAGAAATACACAAGTAAGTTCAAAGGTAAATATATTCACTTGGACTGAACCTGAAATATTTTACAGATGTTGCTTTGTCTCACTATGACCTTGAAGACACCTCATTCTGAATCTCATATAAGCCCCCTAAGTCAACATTCTTATTTTTGAAATTACAAATTTAAGAAGGAAACAAAGCTATGTACTTGCCAAGATCATTGACCATCCATCTCTCGGCAGCAGCCCATGCATCATTTCTGATCTTAAGACTTTGAGTGATTTTCCTCCATTGTTTAGGAACCGTTATTTGAGGTATGCAGATGACAGATCTATCTAGAAGTAGTTGTGGGTTTTGTGTTTATCGTTCCAAGGAGACCTTTCCTTCCCTAGTCAGGAGTAGCTGACAATGTATCTTACTGGAACGGAGTCCTCACCTAGACTTGGACTGCCCCAGTTTCCTTACTCTACATACTTTCTTAACCCAGAAAAGAGGCTAGACGTTTCTCCTCCATGTCCTAGTTGTGTGTAAGAGGACTTCTAACCTGTATTGACAGAGAGAAATCCATGTGGACCAGGCTGGCTAAAAGGAAATTTTTGTGCTGCTTCTCCCATCTTTACATCAAATTACTTTGAAAAATGAGTTACTGCTGATACCCCAGCCATCTGTTTCACTTTCTACCAATATGTACCCCCTAATAGCTACCCTAGAAGCATTATGCGATCCATATAATGACTCATAATCTTTTATAACTACCTATTTAAGACCCACCTCTGACTCCCACAGCCTCTTGAAAACATTTATTTCTAGGTCTCTAAGAAAAAAATTCTACTTTAATACATCATTGCTGTAGGGCGGTGATTCATCATTTATTTGCCCTCAGTAATCTCAAAAACACACAGTTTCCATCAATACTGAGCAAAGACTGATTTTATTTTGAGGTATGCTGTCTCATTTTCAGATTTGATTGCAGGCCTGTGAGCAATTTCAATAATACCAATGTGCAAAGTAGACTTCATTGAACACCCTTAAGCAACCCTGCTCAAATCAATCAAAAGTTCTAATTTGCTGTGTAGCAAATGTTGGGAAAATAGCGCCATCTGCTGGAAAGGGGCAGGTAAGGAAATACATGTTAGACTTTGGAGACTCTGAAGGTCAAAACTCTTGACTGGCTCAAATAAGTCTGTACACATCCATGTTCGTGTCATTCACGTTAGGAAACGGTAGTTGTGTTATGTCAGTGATAATGAAGCAGTGTGGTCCAGTGTGTAGGGCACAGAATGACAGCGTCTGATTGTGGTTTGGTCGCCAGCATTGTCTGCTCCTTGTTTTTCTTCTTTAAACTGAGTAATCTTGAGAAAATCATGTCTTGTAAATTTGAGTTCCTTATATAGATGTTGGATGTAGGGTGGGGATAGTGCCTGGCCTTCCTGCCTCACGTTAAATATCTGGGAAATGATCGTTAAAATACTTAATATCTGTAAATTCTATTAAGATATGAGGATTACCATGTCAAATTTTAACTCAAGATTTGATAGAAACAGAACAGTTCTGATGAGTCCTGTAAAACACTGCCAGGGAGACTGGACTGAGAAAGTAATTTGGCAACAAGAGAAAGAGCTTTAAAAACAGTCATTTAGTTTGACTCAGTAATTGTACTTCTAGGAATCCATCCAAAAAAAAAAATCATTAGAGAAATGGGAAATAGTTTTATGGTCACAAATGTTTATACTAATATTATTTATGATACTGAAATACTGGAAATACTATTTATGATGGTCAGGAAGGATGGTTAAATCACATGATAGACTATAGTATAGCATTTAATGCCATGTTTTAAAGAATAATGATGTGGAGAAATATTCACAATATAATTATAAGTTAAGATGTTGGATATGAAAGTGATGGTCAGCATGATTATAATTTTGGAAGAAGAGAGGAAATAAATATTGATGGATACACAACAAAATGTTAGCAGTGGCTATCTCCGTTAACACCACCAGTGCTGTTGGGATTTTGCACCATGTAATTTGTTGTGTATGTGGGTTTTTTTCTGAGCATTGAGGATGTTTAGCAGCATCTTTGGCCTCTAGACGCGGGTGGCATTCTTTCATCCAGAGATGACAGAAAATGTCTAGAAACATTGCCAAATATCCTAAGGGAAGGGGAAAGATTGCTATTCATTGAGAGCCACTAGTTTAAAGGAAAGTGGTTTAAGAATACAAAGTTATTTCTTTTTTTCCCAGAGGTTTTTGCCTTAGGTTGTGTATACTTGCTGGTGAGAGAGAGAGACAGAGATTAAGTGAGGAAAAGTGAGAAATCACCCGCCCCCCCCCCCCCCCCCCCCCGGCAGAGGAGATGGCCATGCCACAGTCCCTTCTCTTCCAGTCTTCTCCTGGGATCTTAGGCATGCACACACATGTGCCCAGTATGATTTTTAAGCCACCATGTCTGGGACTCGAACCGTGGTTGGCCATGTGGAAGTCCAGTGGCGTAACCACTATGCTATCTACTGGTCCCAATACAAAGTTATTTCTATGTTTAGATATTACTAAGCCTAGCTGGACCAGTAAGTTTAGGACTCAAATGGAAAACATTGAGAGCAATTCACAGGCACACCAAGGTTTTGCCTATAGGAAGTTCTTGAGAAGTAGACTTGATATTGAGCAAGAAAACTCATAAGAAATACATATCTATGCACAGAACAAAGATTTCGTTGACCTGTGACCCTTAGGAACCTAGGCACTTTTTCTTTGTACTAATGACGTTACTTTATAAATAACCATTTTTTGGCAAAAGATACTTCATTTTCATCACTGACAGGTGATGATAAGTGATATTTTTTCTTTGTGCTTCCAACATTTTCTCTATTTTTCTACAATTAACATGAATTAATGTACTATTGGGAAAAAAAGAAAATGTGTTTTAATAAGCCACAGCAATAGCTTGGAAGTAAATACCCTGATCCTGACTAGCATTCCCCTGATATAATCCTGATAAACGTCATCTTTTCTCTATATTCTTTCCATCAACTTTTTTTCTGGATAGATGTTTGCTATAGGGCATGCGCACTTGCTGGAGAGACAAAGAGACAGAAAGTGAGAAATTACCCTCATTTTCTGTCTTTGGGGGGATGGCCATGCCACAGTCCCTTCTCCTCCATTCTCCTCTCAGGATCTTGGGCATGCACACACACATGTGCCTGGCATGAATTTTAAGCCACTAGGTCCAGGACTCAAACCACAGTCGACTATGTGGGAGTCCAGCAATATAACTCTTATGCCACCTGCTGGTCCCTCTTTCCATCACCTTAAAATAAGACAAAACTGCATGATTGCAATAGTAAATGTAAACATGTATTCAAAACCATAAACTGCCATGAAAATGTAAACATGTAGTTTTTGTTTGTTTATTCAGATTTTTTTGCCATAGGGCATTTGCACTTGCTGGTCAGAGACAGAGATGAAGAAAGTGAGGGATGGCCATGCCATAGTCCCTTCCTCTCCATTTTCTTCTGGGCACACAAGTGCTTTTCAGGCTGCCAGGTCTGGGACTAACCACAGTGTCAGCCATGTGCTCTTTAATCACCTTGCTCCCCGCCAGCCCAAACACGTTGTTATTTTAAGTAGCATTTACCTGGTTTCTTTTTCATTAACTAGTTGTATTCAAAGTGTTAAAAAAAAAAAATTTAGTACATCAAGCAATTTATGGTTTCTACTTAATTGTCTCTGGATAGGCACTGGATTTTATAACAGGCTCAGTCAGTAATCTACTCCATTTAGAAAAGCCCAAGTCAGAAAGCCCGATCACTTGTACTCCCGATGGCCATCGTGTCTCTCAGGTGCATGGTTCTAGGTGAGCTCCCAGCAGATGAGCTGTTGTGGAACATGTTTACAGTCTCCTCTCTCTCCTCAGGCCCCAAATAATATGTTCTCTATAACATGCTGGTTACCTGCGAAAACTCCTTTTGAAAAATAACCTCTTTGGAGATGCAAGCTCAATATGTGGAGAGAAAACGAGCCTGAGACCACTAAACTGCACTACAATAACCGAAATCAAATAAAAATGAGCAAACTGTTTCCCTTTCCAATTTTTCAAAATGAAATTTCCTCGCCAGTGGAGTATCAGTGTGTGAGGGTTTAGCCACAAGCTAAGTTTAAAAAAAATAATAATAAATTCTGAAAGCAATGATTTAGTAGGAAAATGGTAATCAAAGTCTTATGTGTCTTCAAATAGCAGCAGAAAGAATATCTGCAGAAGACCTGCAGAGGCACAAAAATGTCAAGATTGTCTTCGGCTATTTAAACTCCATTTTTAAAACGGTGTTATGGAGGTATAATTTACATAACATTAAATTCACTTCAAGTATGTGATTCAATACTTTTTAGGAAAATTAACAGAGTGTGCGATCAGCAGCACACAATTAAACTTCTTTTTGAGGCCTACCATATTTGATTTCCTGAATCAAACCCTAATGACATAACGTTTGGGGTCGTGTGCATTGTTGAGGACAAGATTTGGGATATGATATATTGAGAATTGAATCTCTTCAGCCAATAAATGACCAAAAAAGAATACAGTTGTTACAACAGGAAAGATGACTTAATTCTAAGGGTCATATGCCAGAAACCCTTGTTCTATCTGCATACGAATATGTATCTCGTATGAAATCTACTGCCCAACAACTTCTTTCAGGCAAGACCCTGGAGAGTCAGTGAGTTACTCTCCAAGTTCTTCCTTTGATTCCTATAATCAGTTTGACTCAGTAATGTAGAAGCACAAAAATAACTTCATTTCTTTTTTTTTTTTTTTTTTTTTTTGGAGAGGTTTTTGCTATAGGGCGCTTGCACTCGCCAGATGGACAGAGAGAGACAGAGAGACAGAAAGCGAGAAATCACCCCCCAGGGGGGCTGGCCATGCCACAATCCTTTCTCCTCCATTCTCCTCTCCGGATCTTGGGCACACGCGCCTGATGTGAGTTTTTAAGTCACCGGGTCCAGGACGCGAACCGCGGTCGACTACATGGGAGTCCAGCAACATAGCCATTATGCTAACTGCTGGTCCCATAACTTCATTTCTTAAATACTTTTCTTTTAACCAGTAATTCTCAACCAAGGGCAACCCCATCACCCAACCCCTGGGAACATTTGACAATTTGTGGAGATATTTTTGGTTGTCACAACTTGGAGGGTACTAATGGTATCCAATGGGTAGAATCCAGGGATGCTGATAAACACCTTCCAACCCACGGAACACCCACATACATACACACACAGAGAGAATTAGCCAACCCAAAATGTCAACAGTGCTGAGGTTGAAACACTTCTTCCAACTCACTTCATACTTCCGCTAGTCCCCAGCATGGACAAAGTGTCATACGGAATCCATATTTTCTCCAGTTATTTCAAGACACTAAAAAGTTCTGTGGTCACTTTCAAGAATATAAGGGTCTACTTTAAAAATAATAATTAAATAATTACATTCTCATCTAGTCAAATATCAAAACTACAAACTCATTCAGAGGGAACATTTTTTTCCCTCACGTAGCCTGGGCCTGCTGGACACTTGCAGGTGGAAAGAGCTTGGTAAGCTGCTCCTTCCTTCCTGCCTTACCTCCTATCTTGCTGTCTTGTCCCTGAGGTGCTATGCCCAAAACCTTTAAAGTAAAGTAAAGTTGTAGTTTAGTATCAGTGTTCTCTGAGTATAATGCATGGACAATATATTTTTTTTCATTCATGGGGCCGTTTTGCTGTTTCCTCAGAGATTCTCCTACCCACTGTCTACCCTTACTTCCCAAGGCCTTCTCAGAGAATGTCTTTGATTCAAAGAATGTCTTTCCTTTTCTGACTTCCTAGATAAGACTCCCCTTTGGGAATTTGTACTTGCAGTGACCATCCTTCTCTTAAGAAGTTTTCATTTCACCATTCCAGGTGTTTCTCTCTGAAGAGATTCATCTTAAGACATCATCAGGCCAACTCCCATTCATAAGGGCCACAGTTGGTTCACAGGTGTATTTGTCATCTATAGCTGTGTAACAAATTTTCTAAAAGTTAGTTGTTTAAGACAACAACATTTATTATGTCACAGCTTCTGTGGTTCAAAAACTTGGGTATGACTTACTTAAATCCTCTGACTTAGCATCTTCTGAAGATGGTAATCAGGTGTTGGCCATAGCTGCCAACTCATCTGATGCTCTACTGGGAAATTATCGTTTTCTGATCTCATTTGTGTGTTTATTGTCAGGATTCTGTTCTCTGATGGCTGTTTGGAAGAGGCCACTCTAAGTTCCCTGCCATGTGAATCTCACCATACAACTCACAGGCACACCTTGCTTCATTAGAGTGAATAAGAGGAAAGAATGAGAGAGAGACAGATAGAAATCTTTTCCCTGCTTCTGTGAGAAGTACAGTCACAGGGCCAGCAGGTGACATGGTGGTTAAGGTGTAGCCAACTATGTGGCCAACTATGGTTCAAGACCCAGACCTGGCAGCTTGAAACTCATGCTGGGCATGTGTACATGTATGTCCAATATCCCTAGAGAATAATGGAGGAGAAGGGATGGCACTTTAACCACCCTCCCTTGGAAGTGATTTCTTGCTTTCTGTCTGTCTCTCTTTGTCTTTCCAGCAAGTACATGTACCCAATAACAAAAATCTCTCAAAGAAGTACAGTCACTCTGTATAACCTTTCCTCCAAGGGATGCATATCTCAGTGGGCCACTAAGAGACTCATTTGGATCTATTACTTGGGTAAGGGAGAAACACCCTCCTCTCCACAGTGGAGAAATGTCATAACATCTCAACATTCTCTTCCAAAATATTCCGTCTCTTGGCCTGTTCAGTGTTGTGGGAGTAGGAGGCATGGTTAATGCTGACAGCATCAATTTGGAGCCTTCCTCTTAGTGAGCACTACATGGATGAGCTAGCATTTTGCTATACAATGTGCAGGCAGTCAGCAATTATTTATGGCTCAGCTTTTGAGCCTCAGCAAAACTGAGGCAGAAAGTACTCTGTTCTAATACCCTGTTACTCTTTTGTCTAAATGCAGGATAGACAAGAGAAGCAAATTATAAAATTTTACTTAAATTCATTGTGAAAAACAAAATTAAGAGTTGAGGGAAAACTGAAATGGAGAAAATAAAACAACCGGTATAGAGGAATACAGTCATTGGTTTGATGAAGAATAAAATGAACAAAGAGTGAAGAGGGGACAGAATCATGACACACATTAATCTAGTTGTTAGCAGAAAGTCAGTGTAGAAGGCAATCAAGCATTTTTAGAAGAACAAAGAGGGAGTTTTAGAATGAAAGAGAGATATAGACACTAAAAGAAAATGACCCATATTTGCTGGCCCACTTCTGTGGACATAGTGAGTAGGAATATTTAATTAAGATTCCACAACCTGTATTTGATGAGTCTGCTAAAAATGAATGGCTAGTATTGGGCTACCACAAAATTTTTATTAATTTAGGGTAAAGTAAGAATAATCCTGCAAGTTTTTCATATTTATTCTATTTAAAGTACTACTCGTGAATTTTGATTTTTTCTTTTATTTATGAAATAATGTTAAAGGTAGATGTCAAGTTATTCATGTTTCCTCTCTTTAATGTTTTCAAAATTTTTTTGATGGTGCATTTCATCACTTTTTGATGAGAATGAGTATACATTTTAGGAAAACACAGGGTAACCCAAATCAGTTGTTTTAGCACACATTTAAGAGTTCTGGATAGAAGTCTGATGAAGGAAACCTTAAAATGCCAAGGTTACAGACATTTTAAAATGGTCTTTCATTTTCTACAATTTCTTTTGTTTTATTTCATCACCACATCTTATTCTTTCCCTTATTTCTATTTAATTACCACATCAGAAACCTAAGAGACTTGCAAAGTACTACCCTACCCACTAAGAGATGAAACAAAATTTTATTAAGCATTTGTGATGTGCAAGGCACCCAGGTCTTGCATGGAGTACAAATACAGCCAGAGCACAGTTGTTGCCGTCAAGAAGTTTGAAGTCAAACGCAGAAGAAAGACTTTAATTCCGAAAATGGTCTGTTTGAATTCCTACCACATGTCAAGTACTAAGCATGAAGTAATGAAAAAGACATACGGCACTTATACTTTTAGGGCGATCACAAAACGTTGAACATGGGGTAATTATCTATAACAGGTAGCTTTGTCTGTTATGTCCACTTTCTTAACCTAGGTTTCCCGTTGAACTTGGTGACTCAGAGAAAAATAGGCTAACTATATTCTCAAAAGCGATTCAGTGAAACCTGGGAAAGGCCTCTTCTGTACTTTTGACCTCATTTATACAAGAGTATCTGCATCAGTAACGGGTAGATGAACACCAAGTCAGCCCATCGCAAATAAATATCAATCATGGCCATACATAGATAAAAGATAAAGTAGACTATAACGGGGGAAATGTCATGGAAGTACAGAGTAATATGAGATTAAATTTGGCTGAGGAAAGTGACAAAAATAATTATACTTGAACTAACTTTCAAGACGCTAACAAACCTGCGTTGAGATCTTAGAAGGGAAAGCCCCACGTTAGCACAGCGTCTTTCCAAAGGTAAAATTACTTGTCAGACAGGGCATGTTTCTAGAACAGAGCTCAGTTTGACTGTAGTATCAGATTCCAATCTGGAAAAGGAGATTCCAACCAGGTGACAGAGAGCTTTGACTGCCATGCTACGCAGTTTGGAATTTGCTTCTTAGCACATGAGCAGCTTAAAAAGGGTTTTTCACTGGGTGCGATAACCTGCTGCCTTACAGTAACTATTCTTTTAGCAGAATGGGATGAAATGAATTTGAAATAGGGAAGGCAGAGGGGAGAGAAAAGAACACCTCCACAGAGTTATTACAACCACCCAAGAAAGAAGTGATGAAGGCTCATTGATCAGTGGTGATGGAAATAGAAAGAAATAAAGATTAGATAGACTGTGGATCAAATCTCTGAAACAAATTGTTAAGTGTTATATAGAACGTGTTGTATTAGTTTTGGCAAACCAGAATAAGTCTGCTTCATATGAAAAATGTGTGACCATCATCTAACTGTAAAGTTGCTATCTTGGCATTACAAATTTTAATGTAATAAAATAAATAAAAGTGGTTTTTTATTTAGGAGGCTAGGAAATTTATATTTTAAACTCAAAACCCAAAAGTGAATAATCTCTCTACCCAAAAGCAGACTTCTCAGTTGAACATTTGTTTTTCTCTCTGTCCAATGGCTACTTCTTTTTGAGGATCACCCTAAATGGCTTCATTTTGTGTCTGCAATATGGCCATATGCTCTCCTGCATTAGGTTTTACTATACTGCTCTTTGTTTAGATTTTATTTTATAGAATTTTATCTCATAGGTCAGATACCTATGTCTCCAAGTGGTTTTCTTGGGAAGAATGAATTACCAAAGAGAAGGAAATTTTGTGGAATGATGTAAATGTACATTGTCATAATTACAGCAATAATTTCACGTTCATATATACATGTTAAAACTCATCAAATTACTTCAAATATATGTAGTTTATTAAATGAATGTTATTACTTGAAACTCAGTAACATTGTTAAAAAATAAAAGAGAGAGAGAGAAAAGAGAGAGGGCCAGTCTGTGACCTGATGGTTAAGATGGCTGGATCCTCCATGATGGATTACACAGTTCTAGTCTCAGACCTGGTGGCTTGACAAACACGCCGGCATGTGTGCGTGTGTGCGTGTGTGCACAAAAATCCCCAAAGGGAGGAGAAATGGACAAGGGATTGTGGCATGACCATTCCTTATGAAGGGTGCTCTCTTATGTTCTCTCTCTTTCTTTCTCTTTCTCTGGTGAATGCACTCTGGTGAAGTTTTAAACTTTCCTTTTTTTTTTTTTTTTTTTTTTTTTTTTTTTTTTTTTTTTTTTTTTCTTTTTTCTTGAGAGAGAGATTTTTGCTATAGTGCACATCCACTCACCAAAGAGACAGACAGCTAGAAAGCAAGAAATCACTCCTAGGAGGAATGGCCACACCACAATCCCATCTCCTCCATTCTCTCTTGGGATTTTGGGCACACACACACAGCGTGAGTTTCAAGCCATTGGGTTAAGGACACAAACCGTAGTCAATTACATGGGAGTACAGCGACGTAACCATTATGCTGTCTACTGGTCCCTAATTTTTTTTTTTAATTTAAAAAACAAATAAAAGGTTCTTTCTTAAAAACTACACACTGTTCCAGTCACAGAATTTTGTGTCCAATATATTTAGTTTGCTTCTCCTTCCTATCATTTGTTTTTTACCCAGGCTTTCCCTTCAAGTCTGTTTTCTTAGATATTTGTTAAGAGGCAATGTCACATTTACTTTGGCTTCCCATAGGCTACTCTTTTCATCTAGCCGTGCTTTCTAAATGTATTGATTTTAAGATAAGCTACTCAAACATGTTGTCACATTTATACATCTACAGGGACATCCTACACTCTCCTTACATACCATCTACACCATCTGAGACAGTAGACTAAGAAAGTCCAATTTGTTTTAGCTGGTTAAAGGCACCTCACTTTATCAAGGCTACAAGGCAGCTACTCAAAACATCTTAGAGAATTGTTTTTAATTCTTTATCAGGTATCAAAATTAGTTTTGATATCAAATATTTTCCAGAATAATATTTGACCCATGAGAAAGTCGTTTGTAAATTTAATTCTGACAAACTATTGAACTTTTAGCATTTTTTTTCTTTATTCATGATATAGTACATACACACATGTAAGTGAGAAAGAGAAATGAGTACCCACCACAGCGTCTGGTCACACTACAGTCCCCTTCCTCCAGTCTTCCAGCCCATTGGATCCTGAGCACTCATGCATATGCCCAGCATGTTTTAGGCAGACCAGGTTGGGGATTCGAACATGGTTGCCTAGTAGGATTTGGCTTATTTTTGAGCACTACATTATCACTGTGCCATGGAGCCAGCCTGTCTGGCAAATGTTCTTAGCTTCATAACTTTGAGGGAAATAAAAAAACACTTGGAAAGTGACTGTAATACTGAAAATCAATATAATGATTCTCAGAGATCACATTAATCTTTTAAAATATTTATTTGCTCTCTTTCTCTCTCTCTTTTTTTTTTTTTTAATTTTTTCTGCCCATACTGGCTACAAAGAATGGTGTCAGTATCAGTTACTGATGAGACAATTGTAGAGGAATCCACTTTGATTATTATCATCCTGTACTTAGTCATCTCTTTGGTTAGATATCAATCTGTTAAGATACAGCCATTTCCTTTGTTCCTTGATCCACCTTCTTTGTTCCTGGTTACTCGTCCACTGTCCATCCGGGTGAGAGCTAGCCATTGCCAGAAGGGAGAGAAGGAACAATGGTATGGAGGAGATTCCCATTATTCCTAGGGAGGCAAATGAGGGGAAGGGATGATGGGATATGATGAGACTTAGTAAGATGAGGCTGTTGTAATTCACAAAGAAGAGAGAAAAGCATAAACTAAAACAGTCACAGGAACAAAGAGGAGAAGAAAGATTCACGATATATTGAGAAGCTAGAGTCAACAGGCTAGGTGACCTTTAGATCGTGGGTAGTAAGTGGGTCACACAGGGGAGACTACTGACATCCAGGTTTCTGATTTAATCACTGGTAGGGTAGTGATGGAATGGTCACTAGTAGGAAATACAGATGAGGTTTTAGTCACACCCAGGGTAAGAACGGGGCCTCAGTCTGGCTCCTTTTGTGGCTAGAGCTGCGATAGTTCTGGATCTCAAACCCAAACCTTCCACACTACGGTAACTCCTTCACCATCTCCCTAGAGATTTCCAAGAGGATAACCGGAAAGGCCAGGTGACAATCTAGAAACCCAAGAGTGAAAGTCCTACAGAGTGTATTTGACATCGAAAAATAGGAGCTAGAGATAGAAACCAGCATGTGAATTCTTTTCCTTCCCTCCCCTCAGCATACTTGTCTGAATTAGATGGCTCTCTTTGTCTGTTTGGAAACTGAGTCATTGGTTATATTTTCATATGACACTATGATAAATAGAAAAAAAAAATGTTGTCTCTTCTTCTCCACATCTCTTCCCTATTTCCTTCCTTCTTGCCGCCCTAGAACTTTACTCTCCATTAAAACATTATCCGGTTAGATTTGCCTCAGGGTCAGTTTTCTAGGGAACTTAAACTTAGGCTTCTGTACACATGATTTTTGTCCTACGTCAATTTAACTTTTTATTTATCTCAGAGTTTTTCTACCTTTCCTGTTCTGTATCTGAACTTTTCTAAAAACATCTTTCTTAGCCAGCTGCAGTGGCACAGAAGTAATGCAATGCTCTGCGATGCTGAAACCACATGGGAAAGTCCCAGGTTCGTGTCCTGAGGCCTCCTGGTACATGCTAGGTACACACAGGAGCGTCGGTGATCCTGGTTGACTGAGGCTGAGTGTGGCTTGTGGTGTAAAACCCTATTGGGAATGCCCATCTCTCTTTTCCTGTCTCTCTTTCTCTCTCAAAAGAAATAAAAAATTATTTAAAATCTACTTCACTGATAAGGTTCAAATGTTCCAAAATCTGAAAATCCTTGACACCAACATGATGCCACAAGTGGAAAGTTCCACACAGGATCTCATGTGACAGGTCTCAGCCAAAATGCTGCAATACAAAAATCCTGTGTAAAATTCCCTTCAGGATATGGATATGAAGGTGTATATAAAATGCAAGTAAAATTCATGCTTAGACTTGGATCTCCTTTACAATATTTGTCATTATATCTGCAACTATTCAAAAAAATCTAAAATCTGAAGCACTTCGGGTCCCACACATTTCTGGAAGGGAAACTCAACCTGTATTACTCACTAGGCTTAGAGAGGTCTTTCAAACCTCCAGGATCTCCCAAAACCCTTCTGTCCTTTATCTCTCTGAAACTTAGCAAAGAGAAGGAACTAACTTAACCTGCCAGAGGCCACCAGTTCTCCCCACCTCTGATTTCAGCCCCCTCCTCTCGGAGCCCGGGCCTAGCGCAGAATTACTTGTCTGGCCCTTTCACAGGCTTAGCACAGAAAATGAAGCCCATGTGCCTTCCCCTTTTTACAGTTTTCTTCTTTTGTATTTTCTCATTTTCTTTTCTGCAGAAGATGTGAACTCAAAAATCCTTGGCTTCTGCATGGAATCTTTTGTACATAATAATAGGTGTGGCCAGCCTGTGGCATGGTGGGTAAGGGGCTGGATTCCACATAGCTGACTGCACAGTTCGAATCCTAGATCCAGCAGCTTGAGAAACACTGTGGGTGCATGTGAATGTTTGCACAAATGCCTGAAGGGAGGGAGCGATGGGGGAGAAGCAATGACAGCATGACCATTCCCCATGGGGGGCGTGTTTTCCCTCTTTTGCTCACTCTCTGTCTCTTTTCTTTTTCTTTTCTTTTTTTTTCTTTTTACATATTTAATCATTGCACCTCTTTACCGTGTACAACATGGTTTTTCCCAGCATGAATACAGTGCACATTAGTCAAAACAATGATATTACCATATACATTATCATCAACAGACAACTTTTCATTTTTGTGTCTATTAAGTGTGTTGTTTGTTCCCTGAATCCCTCCCTTCCGCCCTCAATTACTCATTCCCATTATCTCTCCCATACTGTCTCTAGTATCTGCAGTTGCCTTCCCTGCTATTATACCTTCCAGTTCTTTCAGTTTTTTTCTTTTTTTTTTTTTCAATTATCAGCTCATAAAGTTTTTAACAATAGGGAACATAGACTCTATTCAGGATTGGATTAAGGGTGGGTCTCGTGCAGTTCCGCAATTGTAGGTGAATCTCCATGGAATACAGTTTCAGGAAAGCTGTTCTGGAAAGCAGAGATGATTATCAGTTGATGTGGCACAGCATCCATCCTGTGATTACCAGGAGTGGTGTTGTGGGGATCTGCAGCGTGCGTCATCCTCGGGTATCTCTGTCTCTTTTCTAAAAATCCACATACCCTCTGGCAAATTAAAAAGAAAAGAACTAGTTGCTGGTCACCAAAAATTTTCCCCCTAAGTTCTGTTACAGAAATAAAAATTCAGCAAAGAAAGATTACTTACTTTGTAAAAGAATAAGAAACTAACCATTTTGCTTTGTCTTACTGTGAGCTATTACTGTTTGGTTATGTGAAACCTGAGAAGTCAGAAGACTCTCAAACCAAGAAGTGACTTCCTTATCAAAATGTAGCTCCTAGATAAGAAGAATAAGTATGTCTTTGAGCTGATCATCACTTGGGGCTATTCATGAGGTCTAGAGATGGCAGAAGCATTTTTTTTTTTACATTCCTACTTTCCAGATGTTTGTAAAACGTGCTGTTTTTTTCTTATAACTATACATCTTGTCGGCTTGTCTATATTGTGGTGCTACTCTTCAAAGTAATTCAGTGTACTTTATTGGGAAAAAAATCATATAAAAAATCATATAATAGTATAAACATAATTAATCAGAGGCCAGGCCCTCTCTTGGTTTTAATGATACATAGTGAAAACGCTAAGCTAACTCGGGCACTTTGGTATCTAATGCAAGATGATAATGGTTGCTGTTGGTTTCCAAACAAAGGGGAGAGGCACTTTTAATTAAATTAGTTTGGGGAATGTTGGTTTAAACAAAGGTAAACAGCTTTATTTACTGCAGCACTATGGCCTTTAATATGTTAATGTGTGTCTGGTATTTTCCGAAGATTCCAGTCTGCTACATTTTCAAACATACTTAACTTCAGAATCCTTTTAAGTCACAGCTTGCAGGAATAATGCTATGAAATGCGTAGATTTGGGAAATATTACTCTAAAATATGAACCTCATTATGCTTGTAGGCATGGAAATTCACGTTGGAGGAATATGGGTAATTAATGATTGATGGGAGCCATGTCTAATTGTCTGATTGTTATTGATGCTCTCAAGGTAGCTCTTCAGGATTACTAGAATCTTCCCAGGGTATCTTAAAACCTGCTGGAAGAGTTGAATTTCAGCTTACCTACTTCATTAACCATACAGTGAAGGAAGCAGATGTTTTGAGATTCAGGGAACATTTCAGGAAAAGTTTCCCCAGTCATAAGAAAAATTTAAGCTCTGGAATATAAACAAAAATGTCGAAGAGCTACTTTCTATTGAAATCAAAAGCTACCACCATTCAATGAAAAGACTCTCCATTGAGTCCTCTTTTAAAATGTTTTTAAATAAATAAAATTTTATTTTAACCCTTTTGAAAAAATGATTACTTTCTCTTCTTAAACTGAGTGTATAAAACTCAGCTTAGCCCTTCCTTCAGGGCTGTGTGATTTTTGTGGTCATCAAAGACAGTGAAGTGCTGAAAGCCTGGCTGCTCCAGGCCTGTTATTGGGTCTTCGCCACTTACTCCACCCCAAGAAGGCCCCAGCATCTCTGCTTTTTGAGCTTCCCTCCTAATTCTCATCTACCTCTCAGGTCCCTCCTTATTACCCATCCTCCTTCACACCCTTCCCCAAGTTATTCCAAATCTGCTGGGTTCTTGGAAACCAAATTCAGACCCTTCTCAGCATAGGTAGTAGTTTAGAGAAGGCAATTCTAGGATGAGCACCTGAGTCTTTGATTAGAGATAAGAAACTTCTCAGAAAATTCTTTGTTTTTCTTATCTGGCAAGTATTCAGTCAACAAATATTATTATGATTTGGGCTTTTTTTTTAATAGTCAGGTTTGCTAGAAAAGTGAGCTTTTTATTATATTTTTATTAGTTTCAAAAATAAAAAACAAAATACCTGACAACTTCAAATCCTATACTATTCTACATTTTAGGGAAAACCTTTTCTGCTCTGTATTCTTGGGTATACACAATGGATTCTTAACTGAACAGCATTTAAAAAACTCATTTATTGCATGTCTCGTACATGAGGAACCCTACTATGCAAATAAATACAAACCGAAACTGGAAAACTAAATTCCTGCCCTTATTTTATATCGGTTCTAACTAATAAAGTTAAATAATATCCTATAGGTAATATTGAACTTGAATCATTCACTTGAATATTTCATATTCAGCATTTGCTTTTGTATTTCCATTGTGCTAACTCAACAAAAAAGTAAAATTCTTTCAGTTCCCTTGTTAAAAAAAAAAAAAGTATGTAGGTTCTGGGGCTGATCTTGTTGCCTAGTGGTTCAAAGGAACTGGATTCCATGTGGCCAACCATATGGGATCCATGGTTTCAATCCTAGTCCTGGTGGCTTGAAAGACACTCTGGGTGCATGCCCAAATACCAACAAGATGTAGAAATGAAGAAGACATTGCAGCAAGACCATACCTCTCTGTTGGTTCTCTCTCTCTCTCTCTCTCTCTCTCTCTCTCTTCCTCTCTCTCTCTCTCTCACAAGTATACATGCTCTCTGACATTTTTTTTTACGTATGTAGATTTCTAATTTTAATCTCTTTCTTTTAACCACATTCATTATTATTACTATTATTATTATTATTATTATTACTGCATAGTACCTTGACAATACTTCTAAGAGATACTTTAAATTTTCTTTTTAGAGAGATAGCTACATGTCCCCCATTCAGACTTTCAGAGGTCCAGAATGTTAGTGTAGGGGTGCCAACGTGGCATTTTTATACAATGGAGCTAATCCCCACAACCAAACATGTCAGTCATTTCTCTGTGTATTCATGGCCCAGTTCTCACTTAAACAGCCAGAAAAGCCCAGATCTTTGTTTTAAGTGCAAAGCCCTGCTGATTAGCCAACTTGGTCCAGGCCTCCAGCACATTGTCTGTGCTTCGTGACCTGGAAAAAAGACCCATTCTATCTGAAAATGTTAATGTTTCAACACAGGAAAGGACAGTAAGGTACAAACCAACACAGGGTCATCTTTGCTTTGTACTGGATTTGGTTTCTGAATTCCTTCCCAGGAAAGAGTTCCGGCTGTGATTTCTTTCCTGGCCAGCTAAGTGGATAACATCTCTACGTCCCCATCTGTTTCACCTCCTCTTTTGTGGAAGTGAAACACTTGATCCTTTGTCATATGGCACTTTATGTATATGGTGGCCCCCTGCACCGGACTATAAACTAGAGGCAGAAGCAGGGCTATGTCTGCTTTGCTCTCCATGACACAACACTGTGAGCTCTTTCAACAGGCTCTGTGACTTACTATAGTGAGACTCAAGTCACATCTCTCTTTACCTGAGACATTACCATGGGTGATTCAAAGGGTCATTCATTCAGCCATTCATTTATTTATTCCATCAGGAAGGATGTCTTGGCAAGAGGCACTGAGACTTATCCCATCAGGAATCCCAGCACCTAGCCCAGTGCCTGGAACTGAACCAATCAAAGAATGCACTGTGTTTTGCTCATTGAAGCTTCTCTTAAAGAAAAACAAACCAAAAAGCCATTGACATAATTCTTATTTACATAATAGGTGAAAGATTGGAAGGAAAACTAACTGACTCTACCTTGTCTCATACAAACACAATGAATTTGTGTCTCTTGGGTAAAATCCAAAATCTGCATCCCATTCTTTACTCCCTCAGATGTAAATAAGTCCCTTCACTGGTTCTCATTTCAGTCATAGCATTTATTGAATATGTACAGTGTCAAACACAAAGGAAATGAAGCATTGCAGATCTAGAGTGCAATGAGGTCAAGTGTAACCACAGCTTTGCTGAGTATGGAGTGTGAAGAAATAAAGAGGTCTGTCTCAACTGGGACTGGAGCCATGCCCCACCTTGCCAAATTATGCTCATTTGCACCATGGACTTCTCGGATCCTGCCCTGGCTGTGTGTCATTTGCTTGTAGGTGTGGCAAATGTGGTTCTTTACCAGTTACACATGTTGGAGAGAAGCAGACTTGGTAAGGACTGTGTAAAAATTGCTGAATGTTGCTGAGTAGACAGACAACGTTAACCCTCAAATTCTACCCCAACCTCCAAAAAACAAGAATGTCAGTGTATAAAGCTTGCCCCTCATGTGGCTACAAGTCCCTGACCGAGTCGTCTTATCTTAATTGCAGCAACAAGCACAATACATGACATTTAATAGAAGCACAGTGATAATGATGAACATTATCAGCTGGTTGAAGTTTCCAAGCACTTCCACCTACATGCTCTCAGTTATTAATTCTAATAACTTAAAAATTAATAACTTGGAAACAAGTAAAACCTACTTTCCCAGTTTTGCATCTTAGCTAACATCAAAAGTTTAATGTGTTAGATATTCTAGATTTTCAGTCCAAGGACGTTGTTCTACATAGCACTGTTCCTCTCACATAACAAGTAACTATTTTTTTTAATTGTTGGATGTTTTAATTTTATTTAAATTTTTTTTACAAATTTATTTATGGAATATATTTCTGGATATAAAATGAAATTCCTGAATATTATCTTTTCCACAGTATATTTTAAAGTTCATAAAATGTTTTAACACCAGGGACACAAAGTCTATGATGCTGCCAACCAGTCACATTTAAGCTATCTTGATAAAAAAAGAGTTGAAAGTTATAGCCTAATCATTTTGCTCACATCAACTAAGCCATTGGATTAGAAAAGTGTCTCTACAATATACTTACTTTTGTATTACTTGGTATCGTTTGGAGCTACCTCAAGGGAGTTTTCTCTCCAAGGAGTGACTATATTATCTAGAAATGTTTAAAGGGTCATTTAACAACTAACACTTTAGAAATTCAATGATCAAGGTATTTCCTCTGAATCTAATTTGTGTTATCACAGCCATACCAAATAATAATTGTGTAGGTCATTATTGTATGTATTTTAGCCTAATTCCTGACTATATTTTTGGTCTCAACCCTGATTTTTCTTTTTTCATGCCACTTTTTTTTGGAGAGGTTTTTTTGCTATAGGGCGTGTGCGCTCGCCAGACAGACAGAGAGAGATAGACAGAAAGCGAGAAATCACCCCCCCAGGGGGGATGGCCACGCCACAATCCCTTCTCCTCCATTCTCCTCTTGGGATCTTGGGCACACACGCACATGCGCCCGGAGTGAGTTTTAAACCACCGGGTCCAGGACGCGAACTGTGGTCGACTACATGGGAGTCCAGTGACATAGCCATTACGCTAACTGCTGGTCCCTCATGCCACTTTTATTAGGCTATTAGGCTATCCTGTTCCTTCTAGAACAAGGCAGTATATAAACAGCACTAAAACAAAGGATAGTGTTAAGAGCAAACCAATCAGTGGTTTCCATTGAAGACTAATTGTGGGTGGGAAGGAGTCACCCTCTACATCCCAACTGGGTATTTCATTGCAAATAGCCTGAGAACCTTTTTCTGAACCTCAGTCATAAGCCTTTCACAGTGTTTCTGGCCTGATGGAGAAGTTGCCTTTGTGAAAATATTGTGGCTATCTGCCCACGTGAGGCCAGACAGAGAGAGTCCTTCTCATCTCTTTATCAGTTCTACGAGCCTAAAACCAAAGTTTAGGCTGAACCATCATCATGATTTAGGGTAGAACCAGAAGTCCTGTCCTATAGTTAGGTTGTGTAGTTGTTTTTTTTTTTTTTTTTTTTTTTTTTGCTTTAGGGCGTGTGCACTCACCAGACAGACAGAGACAGAAAGCAAGAAATCACCCCCCCAGGGGGGATGTCCACACCGCAATCCCTCCTCCTCCATGCTCCTCTCGGGATCTTGGGCACGCACGCACATGCGCCTGGCGTGAGTTTTAAGCCACCGGGTCCTGGACGCAAACCGCGGTCGACTACGTGAGAGTCCAGCGACATAGCCATTACGCTCACTGCCAGTCCCGGTTGTGTAGTATTTTTGACAAGATAAGTGAAAAAGGATCTTCTTAATTGCTTAACCAAGTGAATCAACTTCTTATATTAGGAAAAAACTAGAAATTTGTTAAAAGATACTTGCAGATACATCAAGTTTTGTACTCTAACTTACAGAACATGCCTTTTGAAGTAAATTTTTTTTGATTATCTTTTAATGTAATAATTGATTTCTATAATGTTCTGGTCCTTTTTTGTTATTCTTTTCTCGTTTGAATTCTAAATTAATTTCATTACTTTTTTTTATTTTTTGTTCCTTGATCTCTGTAATGTTCTAATAATTTTTTCTTAAAGATTGTTACTTGTTCCTTGAGAGAGAGACAGACACAGAGACAGACAGCTATGTCTCACCACACTGTGAGCTGCCCCTCAGCCTCCCAGGCAGTTACGACTGTGAAAGCAGCAGTGTGTTCAACCCCATCTTTGTACTTTATTCACTTCATTTTCTAGGGATTTCTATTTTTTATAATTTTTCTATTTTCTATTTTTTTTAATTTCACATTCATTCACTATATATCATTATAACACACAAAATTAATTTCTCATCCAGAATACACTGAATATTGGCCCAAAGATATCACCATATCTATTATCTTCAACAAATAATTTTTCCATTTTGTGTTTTTTAACTGTTTTAGTTCTTTTTTCCCCTTGATTCCCTCTCTCTCATTCTGCCATTTCCCACATTCTGCCATTTATTTCTTGATCTCTAATAAATTTAACTCTATCTGTGTAATCAAAGTTATGATTCCCATTCTTGAAGCTTGATGTCTCTTCCTTGATAAATTTATTTTTAAAGGCCCTTCATCTTAGTCCATTTGATAGTCCAAATTTTATCAGTAGTTTGGACTATCTTCATGCTGCCTTCAAATTGGTAGAAGTAGGGTCAGCCTGTAGCTCAACCCACATGGTTGACCACAGTTGGGATCCCAGAATCAGATGCCTGGAAAACACACAGGGAGCTTGTGTACATATACCTAAAATCCTAATGGGATGGAGAAATGGAGGAAAAACGATTGCCCCATGACCACACCCCATTGTTGGGTTCTCTTTCTCTCTCTTTCTCTTCCTGACAATTGCATGTGCCTTCTGCCTCCTCCTCCCACCCCGAGTAAAAATAGGGTAAACCAAATAGATATTAATATTTCAAAAACATTTACTTTTAAACTTACGTGGGCTACTTTGTGAGAATTTAGGTATCCATATTACCAAAATAAGGACCGTTCCAATAAGTCACGCCATATATAGTACTTGTCAGGGATCTTATTGAAGCAAAGGGCTCCAGAAATTGGACTTAATGTTTTATTTTGTCTTGAACTGTTAATTTCCTGTGGTTTAATGACAACTGCCTAAATAACTTGAGTTTTGCTGTAATTTACCTGTCTGATTCTCCTTGAACTTCAATAAGGGTGCTCTTAACGACTAGTTAGCTGGTGGCACGCAGCCATAAAGATCATTTTCTTTTAGGTTATCAGCATATTTTAGAAGCCTCTGTTTCTTTAACCTTTCGATCTATTAGCATATTCTGCATCTTCTACCCACTAAGTATAATCAATTCCTCCTCCCAGTTGGAGACATCTACAAAATTTTTTCATTTCTCTAGGAATTTGCCTCTGAGAAATCAATTTTCTCTTTAAAATACAATTTGGACTTTATGGGCTTTTATAACTGCCCAGTATAATGATAATAATCCTCTGCTGTGGTTCGAATGTGCCCTCCACCCCAAAGTTCACATGTTAGAAACTTATTCCCCAGTGCAATAGCATCGAAAGGTGAGACCACTAAGGGAAAATCAGTGCATGAAGGCTTTGCCCTGATGAATGTATAAACGCTATTATTGCACAAGTGAATTGGTTCTTATAATACATCCTGGCCAAAAAGATGCATTCAATCTTTTTCTTCTCACTATTTGTCTTCTCTTCTCTTCTCCTTCTCTTTCTCTCTTCACCGCTCCCCCCCCCCCCCCCCCATGCATACTCCCTTGCCTTTCCACCTTCCATCATGGTTAGGAGCAAGAAGGCTCTTACCAGGTCTGCCCCCTTGACCTTGGACTTTCCAGCCTTCCAAGGTAATTTTATAAATTATGCAACCTCAGGTATTCTGTTTTAGCAGTACACAAATTGACTAAGGCAATCTCCTAAATGAATTGTTAGAGAATCAGAATGTAATCCCACCTCTGATATTCACTACCCTTTGCGCACCTCAGTCATCTCACTTGTCACAAAGATAGGTCATAAAGTCTGTTCCGCTCCAAAATGTTTTGTGATGTTAGACAGGCCTTTATAGTGCTCTCTCACAGAGGAAACTGTTACAAACGAGAGAAATTCCTTGTAATAACACATAAATCTCCTGGTTTAAGCACTAGTCCCTATAAGTCCATTATTGTTATTTGTTAGTGGTAATCTTTTAATTAAAATCTGCTTAATTCAGTCCAAGAGTGATATACAATGAACACATTAGATTTTTATTAATAAATGAAAATATCTTAATTGCATAATGAATAGCTATTGGGATTAAACACTCGATATTGTTTATTTCTTCATTAGAAACACTCATTGCCTATTTGTTCACAAAATGATTGGTGCTTTTTTTGTATAATAAATTACATACATTCACTTTGAATTATTTTGGCTTCCAGAATCTGGTTTTCAATTTTCCTTGTATCTGTATCTCATTTAAAAAATTTGAAGATATGACAGTTATCTGCTTTAATATAATCAATATGTGTAGCTAAAGTAGAAAATTCATCTAGATCCCAGTACATTTTCAAGGAACTTTTTTATAAGATAAAATCATCACTTTATAATCATCTGTAGATTTATACTGTGTAGCCTAATCTGGAATGCATCAGAAGACTTCTTCGAAATGATTCTGCTATTCTGTCACTGTATAGACAGTGTATATAATAAAAACATTTAATGGCTTGCATCACTTTTTTTTTTTTTTTTTTTGAGAGGTTTTTGCTATAGGGCACATGCGCTCACCAGAAAGACAGAGAGACAGACAGAAAGTGAGATATCACCCCCCAGGGGGGATGGCCATGCCACAATCCCTTCTCCTCCATTCTCCTCTTGGGATTGTGGGCACACACACACGTGCCTGGCATGAGTTTAAACCACTGGGTCTGGGACTCGAACCGCAGTCAACAACATGGGAGTCCAGCGACATAGCCATTACGCAAACTGCTGGTCTGCATCAATATTTTTTTAATTATGAATTGTTACTGTTCTGATTTCTCTCTCTTTTTCTAGGGATTAAATTTCATCTCATATTTCTTTCTAAAAGTATTCTTGATTTCCAGTGACCACCTGTTGCATGGCCCATTTGATCAATAATGCATTTTATAAAAGGGAATATTTTCTCTACATAATGAGATTTCGCTGGAGTCTATTGTATACAAAAGGATTCTTTTTCCTCATAAGTACTGGGGGTTTTCTATAATCCATTTCTCTTATCCATTATCCTAGGACATGGGAGTTATTACAGGTCATCTGTAATTGATTAGTTCATAGTACTAGATAATTCTAATTAAAATATCATATGTGATGGAAAAGAAGAATTAGGGACTCCATCAGGATATGAATTATGTGGTTTCATTTTGTACGGTTTGGGCGATTACTGTTTTGCTCTAGATTCTGGTACATAATGGAGTGTAAGCTATTTTGAAGACAGATGTGCCTATTCAGAATGGTCTACATAGTCCTGTCCAGTCGTAGAAAATACTAAGGATTTAAAAAACATTCTAAAATATTAAACATAAAAGTAAAATATAAAGCTATGTGCACTTTAGGATTCTATAAAGGGCAGAAAATGCAGCATTGGGTCTCTTCAGAGCCCAGATCCGTATGTATCTGGTCTGATATACAGAATTATCATAATACCAACAATTATACAGCATGTGGCAAAGTATTTTCATGTATAATATCTCATCTGATGTTTGCTACACCTGAGAGATAGGTATTATCATTATTTCCCTTGGACTGATGAGAAAAGAGGTTGAAAACTCATGACACTAGCACCTAGTATAACAAACACTCAAGTTAGTGTTGGCTGGAAATTTGTGCTCTTTTTCTTGTTTCATATTTATAAAGTTGATGGTAAGGCCCCAGCACTACCTTGGGTCCTGTTAAAATCAGTATAGCACTGAGAGTTGACCTTCTTGAAGATCCAAATCTTCAAGAAGATCTCCTGGAAGAAGTAGCATTGTCACGATACCAACAAGCATTCACGTGGCAAATTGTCAAGTATGATGCTGATGTTGGTAATATGACAATAATCTGTGACGGCCTGAATAGACACAAATATGATCTATGGAGAGGCCTAATGCTGTATTTTTTTATTTTATTTTTTACAGATTTTCAAGTGCATATAACCTTGTTATTTTATCCTTACATTCAATGCTCTCTTAGTCAATAGTGTATTCCCAAGGGCCTACAGCAGTATCTGACCCATGGTAGGTGCCCATAGAGCATTTGTAAATAAATGAATGAATGGATGAAAGGTGATGACAGTATTCCCTAGCCTTTATGCCAAAGGCATCTTGACTGATAAAGAGATGCTTCATGAAATGCAAATGCAGACTGTAGCAAACCAGAGTGATACAGTCCCCAAAATTCCATGTGATGCTATGATTCCTCAAACCCAGGCATCCACTGACTCCAAAGTACAGAGCAAACTTACACTTGTTCCTAAGCTTCACTTTGCCCCTAGTCTGCGGTATCACCAGGCAACCCCACTAAAAATATTCTTTTTTGTTTTGTATGTAAGATTGTGTATGTTCATTTTACTGGCAAGTATCTGCTGCATTTATATATAATACTGTACAAGAAAACCTGTACTTTGTAACCCATCAAGAAGCACATATAAGTATTGGAGCACACATCAGTGTTCAAATGTGGTGAGACGGCTTAGGGGCACCATTTCATTCTGTCTATTGTGTTTGGTGTCCTTTAACAATATCCCAAACAATACCCCCGTGTTCCTGGACATCCATGACCCAATTTGTCCTCCAATATAGTGTTGTTTCCTATGTGTGTGGAGTAAAACCTTAAGCATATTATAACTTTTGGTATTTTCCAGTAGGATAAATTTGTGCTTACCTCGTCATATTTTTCAGCTTCTTTTAAAATAACTGAGAGGCTTAGAATGTTTTGCATAAGACTTCTTTCGTGTCCCAGGCCTTCTATGGGAGAAAAGAGAAAGAAACCTTTGATGTAAATCTTTTTTGATGTAATCCTTTTCTAATATTAATCTTATTCACTCTGTGTCAATCTTTAATTACCATTAGCCCTTTAATCTGGCCACGTGTGGGATTTGGAGAAGAGGGTGCTTTGCTTCCACAGTAATGTGACTCTGACTCTGTGAATTACAATTTTCTCTTCCCAATAAATAAGAGCATAGATCCCTTACTTTTCCAGGCCTAAAGGTGTACTTGCAATCCTGTATTCATCCATATGCTAGTAAAAATATATGTAGAATACCATAAATCCATGGGGATCACCATGGTGCATTTTGATGTCTCTATTATACTATTATTTCTATTAGTAATAACATCACTATTAATCAGTAGCTTCCATTTCTATTGTGCTTTATCATTTATGAAATAACACCTTGTACCCTAGCTAACGTTTATATTCTTTATTCACTTGAATGTAACAAAAGCCTAGGAAACATTCAGGACTTCATGCTAGGATAGAGAAAAAATGGCCTGAGTATTGAAGTGAATTTCCCTGGGTTCTTGGAGAGAAAACCAGTGCTCTCACCCAAGCCCCCAGCATAGTCCATATCATTTCACCAAGCAAACCTCCCTAGCATGGCTATCCAGCCCTGTGTGCATTTTTGCTGCCTTAGTTGACAGCTGCTTCTAGAGATATTCTAATTTTATAATAGCTATCAGTGCAGGACACTCTCCTTTGGGGAAATAGATGATCAATGATGCCTCATTATCAGAGTATGTTTTAGCTAAATGGTGCTTTGTGATTGTTCAAAATGCCTCTCATGTTGCAGCATATTAACAGCCATTGAAGTAGTGAGAATGAATGTTATCTTCTCAATTTTATTTCTGAGCCTACTTGGTCATGTAAAAATGAAGCAACTTTCCCAGACATGTGAAAATAAGTAAGAACCATAACAAAAGCCTACACTACTCTCTCTTTTTAAAATTTGTCCACCTGGTTTTCTATTCCACTACACAGTAATATGGTTGGGATAATCATTACCAATTTTAACCATTTATCTCTCAATATTGATTGAGAATTAAAATAGCCTATTTTTTTTTTTTTTTGAGAGGTTTTCACTATAGGGCACGTGTGCTCGCCAGCCAGACAGAGAGAGACAGAAAGTGAGACATCACCCCCCAGGGGGGATGGCCACGCCACAATCCCTTCTCCTCCATTATCCTCTCGGGATCTTGGGCACGCATGCACACGTGCCCGACATGAGTTTTAAGCCACCGGGTCCGGGACGCGAACCACGGTTGACTACATGGGAGTCCAGTGACATAGCCATTATGCTAACTGCTAGTCCCAAGAATTAGAATAGCCTTTTGAACTGGAAAACTTTGACCTACATGCAAAAATAGATTCCCTTCTTTTTTTATTTTTTATTTTTTTTTGGAGAGGTTTTAGCTATAAGGCGCATGCACTTGCCAGAAAGACAGAGAGAGACAGAGAGACAAAAAGTGAGAAATCAACCCCCGGGGGGAGTGGCCACACTGCAATCCCTTCTCCTTCTTTCTCCTCTCAGGATCTTGGGCACGCATGCACATGTGCTCGGGCCTGCGTGAGTTTAAGCCACCAGGGACTCGAACCGTGGTCGACTACATGGGAGTCCAGCGACATAGTCATTACGCTATGGTCCCTAGATTCCCTTCTTAACCATCCATGAACATGATAGATTCTTACACATGCAGATGAGCTCATTTGTTGATCCTTTTTCTTTATGTTTAAATTCAAAGCAGGAACAATGTATTAATTTATATTTTTAATTCCAAAAGCATACAAGACAGAAATAACTAAAATTGAATTGTGTTGAACTACA
Organism: Tupaia tana; assembly: GCA_026018925.1. Lineage (NCBI taxonomy): Eukaryota > Metazoa > Chordata > Mammalia > Scandentia > Tupaiidae > Tupaia > Tupaia tana. The sequence goes on from JAKSZU010000013.1 coordinate 30,618,141, forward strand.
GTCATTTTTTTCTGTTCTTCAAAAGTAAAAAGTGGCATGGCTTCAGCAATAACCAGCTAAAATTACTCCCCAGAAAATAATCAAATGCCAGAAATTGGCTTTATACCTAATCTCAAAATTCAGAGTTTGACCCCATTAATGTAAAGGCAGAGGAGTGCTAATGTAAAGGAATTAGCCTATTTCTAGTTATTTCCACCAATTTATGGATGCCTAGTTTCATATTTTTGACTCTAATAGCAGCTTCTTTCTCTGAAAGATATTAAATATTGCTAATTCATTCCACTTTGGGTACTGTATAATACTCTTGTGGCTAAAAATGTACATTTCCTAATTCTACAAATAATTTTTTATATGGCCTCTCCAAACTTAAAGACACAAGATTTTGAAATTGTGTGGGTAATTCATTCCAAATATAAAAAAACCTTTTCACAGCTCAAATGCAGGGACTAGACAGTAACACAGTGGTAAACACTTTTTTCTGCAAGGCTGACCCACATAGGAAGGTTCCAGGCTCACATCTGGAGACCTAACTGCATATGCTGGGCACATGTCTGCCCGTGATCCACAGAAGGCTGAAGCCAGGAGTGGATTATGTTGTCAAAACTCTGTTTTCCTGGCTATCTGCCTGTCTGTCTCTTTCTTTCCCTCCCTCTTCCTCTTTCTCTCTCTCTTGCTCATGAAAGAAAGAAATAAGCTTTAAAAAATTAAAAAACAAAAGAATTCAGCTCTTTGGATCCTTCTTTCCATCCCTGCCCCCTGCCCCAGTTTCAATGGAACTTCATCACCACCACCACCACATTACAATTATCACCCAGGGGCTCTCCTTACGGACCTGTAGAAGGACTAGGAGAAACATGGCGGTCTGTAAGTTTTGAAATTAATCTTCTAATATAATCAAATGGAACTTTGGAAAATAGTAAAAGCATGACACTCAGAGTGAGAAAGGCCCAAGATCAGGTCTAGCCTTGCTAGCCCTATGGTGTTGAGCAATTTAGAACTCAGAGCCTTGGTTTTCTTCTTATATGGAATGTGAGCCAACACCACCTGCTCGTAGAGTTGTCTTTAGGATTAAGTGAGATGGTGCATAAGCAACTTCCTAGTCCAGGTGGCTCATGGTAGATAGCACATGTTCACTTTGTATAACAGCCCAGAAGGAGCTAGAAAGATAACTAATAACTCAACTTCATACTCAAATGTTGTTGTTTTTAATTTCATTATGATGTAGTTTTACTACATAACTTAAAAAATCAAATAGTACTACAAGATCTTTAACCTCCCAAACAGAGTCCCAGCCTTTCTCACCCTCATTTCTTCATTTCTGTTTGGTTTCTACTTCCACTATCAACTTTTTTTAGAGTGCTTTTCTGGCATTTAACTCTATGTTTATAAATAGCATGCTTATAATTCTAGTTCTTTTTAAAAATTTTTTTTAGTTCTTTGATTTTTCATAAGAAATGTTTTTATTATGAAAAATAGCATTTAGCTATTTCACTCTCCTTCCCCAACTCACACTTCCTCCTCCCCCTTACTCTCAACACAGATTTAGTAAAATTTTTAATCCATATGTCATATTTTCATTTTTTGTGACAATGCAAATTTTGTTCACTGATGAGCCCAATGAGATGATTAAATCTCCTTTCCTGAACCGTATTTTAAGTTATTTGTGTGTGTGTGTGTTTTTTTTTTATGTTATTATGTGCATGGCTTTTTATCTGTCTCTAGATAGTCCCTCCGCTGCTCTTGTATTATGTCTGAACCCAGTTTCTCTGTTCGTTCTTCTACTTCAGTCTGCCATGGTTGTTACTGGCTCTGCTGCAGAACTGTTTGTCTGTCTGACACTGTGCTTTCTCATTCTCCTATAAATTCCCTCTACTCTGTCCTGCTTGGCTTCCTATTCTTTAAATGCCATGTTTTCTCATGTTTATAAGACGTGTTTTCCAGTAGCTCTCCAAGACAGGGTACATATGAGGTTAAATTTTGAGGTATTTTTAGGTCCTAAAATGTATTCCTTTTTCATACTTGATTGAAAATTACTTACCCTTATAATTTTAAGATACTCCAGACTTTCTATATTTCACTTAATGTTGACCTTATTTAAGAAACTGTTTTCCTTTGTCTGGAGACCTGTATAATCTTATCTTTGTTTCTGTCCTTGAAAATTCTACAGTGTTCTACTTTGGCGTAGGTTTACCTTCATCCATTACACTCAGCATTGTGTCCTCTTCAATTTGAAAATTTATGTTCTGCAATTCTGGAAATTGTTTTATTTTTTGATAGTTTTTCTCTCTTGGTTGTCTCTGTTCTGTATTCTTGCAAACTTTCGCTACTGATTCTCTATTTTCTTGCATTTTTAATCTTCTCTTTTCTCTTTGTTCTGTTTTCCATGAGAGAAGTTGACCGTTTTCTTCCAGTGTTTCTATTAGTTTTTTTTTTTTTTCCTCACATCTCTTAGCTACCTAATATTCTTTTCTAGGTTTTGAAGTGCTTTTTGTTATAGTTTCTCCTCTTCCAAGTATGGGTCTTCTTTAGATCTATGAGGCTATTTATTATACTACTCCACTAGTTTTCTGTACTGTTAATTTATGTGGTTTCTGTTTTTCATGATACAAGCTTTCTTCAAGTCTTGGCTACCTGCGACTGTTATTATACTTAAGAATGAGGCACTGAAATGCAAATTACATTTTTTTTTTTTTTTTGTCCTCAAGTGGAATTTATTGATGGGTGATCTTTCCCAGAGATACTCAACACTTTGTTAAGAAAGCCTTGGAAGTCAAGATCATTAGGTCTCTGGTACTGAAGGAGAAAAAAAAATAATTTACTAACCCTCATAAGTTCCTAGTGGAGACATTGTTCCAAAACAAATAACATTAACAAGAGAAAACAATGGAAGTTTGTTTCAATGTGTACTATGCACATATCACACAGAAAAATGCTCAGTTCAAAAGTATCTCTTGATAAAAATTTGGTTGAATGTTTTTCTTTTAAATAATGTTTAAGGAAATAAAAACTGGAATTTCTTGACTTAGTCATAAAAAAATAAAAGTACCTCTTGAAGCAGTGGCTTGGATCCCTGGCTTATATAGCAGTAGCACTCACAGGCTCCAGGGGTGGTTAAAAACTGTGACAGGTATTAAAATTTACTCCTGAACTCCTTTAACCTCTCTAGTGCTATCCTGAGCTGGTAAATAAGTTAGTCCCTAGGGGAAGATCTATGTCTTGCACTCAGACTCAAGAAAGGAGGAGACAGTCACCTACAGTTTAGCCTTCCTCAGCTCAGCAACCTTCAATATTTTAGGGAGATATATCTTGATTTCTTTACTATTCTTTAGTATTTTTCTGAGTTTTTTTTTTAGTTTGTTTGTTTGTTTTTTTGCGATAGGGAGCATGCACTCTCCAGAAAGACAGAGACAGAGAGATAGAAAGAGAGAACTCACCCCCCAGGGGGAATGGCCACACCGCAATCCCTTCTCCTCCATTCTCCTCTCGGGATCTTGGGCACGCATGCACATGCGCCCAGTGTGAATTTAAGTCACCAGGTCCGGGACTCGAACCTCAGTCAGCTACATGGGAGTTCAACGACATAGCCATTACTCTAATTGCTGGTCCCCCTATTCTTTAGTATTTTTCAAAGAAAACTCCTCCAATGTCCTTCCTGAAGGTGTGGATAGGGGGTTGTAAGGAGAATATTAAGTCATTCTGACTATAGTCTAGCAGCTGAGAGAGATGATGAATCTGGAGGAATCTCACCAATTTGTAGACTTTCTCAGCCTTTGTTTTCATTCTGGTGTCCCATGCTTTCTTTCAGTTGTGCCTCTAGACCCAATCTAAGGCTCAATTTATCAAAAGAATAAACTTCTGGTCTCTCTAAGGCTCAATTTATCAAAAGAATAAACTTCTGGTCTCTCTGGATGAAAGAGAGGCAGTGTCCTGACTATAGAAAAGAGAAGGAAATGTTGCTACTATTTTATTTTTCACTTTAAAAAATATAAATTTATTTCTCCCATGAGTGAGAGACAGCCACCCTCAAAGGGTCCTCACACCTCAGCGTAGCCAGCCAGGAACATGGGCACACACACACACACCTGACATGTGCAGGGAGACCTGGGGACATGAGCCCAGGGTCTTCTCATGTGGCCTCAGCATCTTAGAGTGCTGTGTTACCTCTGTGCCACCACAGCCGACCTTGGCTCCTCTTTCAAAGACTTTCAACCAATTGTCTTATATGGGTTTTGTCCTACAACTCCACCTGTTCCCCAGCCTTCAGAAATACCTGTCCTCTATTCCTCAGCTTGTCTGAGGTTTGACAAAATAAATCAGCTTGTTTCTTGCTGGCTTTTGCCACCTCTTCCAATCTTTTAGCTTTGAACATTCTCTAGTCACTCTGCCTGCTACCTCTCATCCATTCACTTTGAAATGTCCAAAAATTCTGTTAACATCTCTCCCCATGTATTCCCAGTTCCTTATCTGTGTTTCTGTCCTTGCAGGTTTTATTGTTCTGTTGTTATTCTTTTATCGTCTTTTTAGAAGACCATTTGAGAGGAACCAGGAAAAACAAATATGCTCACTCACAGAAGTGCTGTGAGATCAGTCTTCTTCCCATTCCAAAATAAATATGATTATTCCTTAACTTAGGAAAAGGTTGGCTTTAGGGAAACCATGTCTGCTCTTCATCTCATCTTAGACCCAGGATTCAAGTCAGCGCTTTGCCGAGCCAAAGTAGGCAGATGGAAATAGTTAATGAATTATCACTGACTTAGGAAGAGGATATGAGAGAGCCATCACTCCAATTACTACTGATTTTTTTTAATGGCATACAATATATATTAACAATGGAGGTGAGACAATAAGCAAAAGTTAAAAGCAAAACATATACCTACCAAAGGCAAAATAAATTTAAAAGTAAAATCTCCCATTGAATAAGACCTCAACTTTTCTGAGCAAAACCTTGGACAATATATAATATATATAATCATCTCTCCAATTATATCTTAATTATATAAAAGATTTTGCATTCAAGATTGAATAAAACACACATCCATACACATACCCACAGCCAAACACACATAGTCACACACCCACAAATACACACACGCAAAACAAAAACAAAAGCAAAAAATACTTCCAGCTCTCATGAACCCAACAGAAATAATACAGTGAATACATTCTCATAATCATTCAACTTTTCAGAATCTGCTCTATGCTGGATTGCTATGATGGTTTAGAGTAAAGACTAAAGCTAAACCTCCTTTGGTCATATAAAGCCTCATCATTATAGTGACTTGGGGATAGCCAAAACTAGTTAATACGCCTTCTTGGTTCTATGGAGCATGCTACAATCTGTGCCAGATGCAATTAAAGAATGGTTCAAATGGCAATCTGTAGAGCTTTGAAGATATCCGTGGGAAATAGGCTGCTTGGCTGTTCATTACTGTTGTAATAGATTAGAAGTGACATTGGTTTAAAAAAAAAAAAGAAACACCTCATCATTCTGGTCCAGTTGACCAATTAGGGCATTCACACTGTCATACTGCACTTGCACAATTGTTGACATAATATTTCATCATACAATAGATATGGAAAATACAGTATTCTATAGACTCATAAAATTTCTGCTTTGACCCAAATTAAACTCTTCATGCATATGAGCATGTGTGTTTATGTATAAAGGTGAAAGGGGGAAAACCATTCTCGGGTGGCAAAAAAAGAAATGGGTTGATACTTGAAAAACAGATGTTAAAACCCACAGATACACAAACTAGATATGAGAAAACAGGAGAGTTATATAGGCTGCCTCGTCCTTCAACTGTAGCACAAATGAGAAGAATCACTACTGCTAATATAAGAAACCTGTAGTTGCCTACAAGCAGTCTCTTCTTGTCATTTCAGATATTCATGGAGACTCTTCCGTAATAATTCATCAAAAAAAGGTCTTATGTTGGAATAAATATCATAGCATAAAATTCTACCTATTAGATTTGCAGACTATGTTCTTTCAAAAAATCTCTAAAAAATGGAAGATAAATAATTTTTATTTATCTCTTATTATTTCCCACTAAGTTTTATGAGCACTTTAGATCAGTAATGATATATTAATAGTTAGGAATCATTTTTGCCTGTGGACAATTCACTCTTTGAAGATATTTCTACAATTTAAATAAATAATCTTCAATTTTCCCTGTAACTTCAACATTGAAATCAGGAAGGAGACTACATATAGACATGACATAATTTGGACTTAATAAGACCTGAAATAACCTAAGTTAAATCAAACCCTCAGTCCTCTTTCTTTCTAATGGGAGTCGATCAGGTGACATGTTTAAAGAAATTAAAATTGCATAGGCCTTAGGTCGTTTACATTGCAAATTCCAGGCAGAATGCTATTACAGATTTCAATATAGAAGAATGATCCTCTTTCCAACTCAACCTTTGTCCTGGTTTTATTTCCCCCCAATTATAAATTATAAATGTTTACACCTTATAAATAGAAATAGATACTCTCCAAGGGCTTTCAACAGCACCAACATTTCTTCCTCAGTACTTCTCACTCCACTTTCCAACTTTGATCCCATCTTTCTTCTGAATTCAGGGTGGCTAAGATGGTAGAAATAAGTGCTTTAGACCTGGGGCTAAGGCTGAAAGCTTCAGATAAATTGGATGCGTTTGTTATCCAACAGAAAGCAAGGGCACAAGGCAATGAGGAAATAATGGAGACAGTTAATTGCCTTAAGTTACTGCAATTGTTAAAGCAATAACAGAGTAATTCCTAAAGCCTAAAACTGCTTGGGATGTCCCTTTATAAAAATTTCGCCAAAGATGCTACCTCAGCACCTACTGAATTGGTGCTTTTTAAAAATCTCTTGAGGTATAATTTATACTTATCAAGAGAAAAGGAAACACTGAGGTGGATCTGACTCATGAGTTCTTTGGAGGTGGTTTTGTTTAACTTAGGCTGCTGGTGAATAGTTCACTCACTTCTTTCTGATATGGCCTTAAACTAAGGGCATAACACAAAATACAAATGCAGTTTTCTGATAGTTAATAAACTAGAAGTCTACAGTATGCACATTTAATTTTATTTTTATCATTTTTATATTTTTTTCTTATGCATTACATTCAATCACATATATTTTTCCAATATTGAAAATGAATTTTCCCAGCATGAATACCCTGTTATGTTAGTCAAGTAAAAGAAATTGCCATACACATTGTCATCAACAGATAATTTTACATTTTTTGTCCGTTAAATTTTTTTCCTTGATTCCCTCTCCCCCCATTTTCCACCCTCCTTCTTTACTGTCTCTGATATCCATAGATCTTTTTCATACCTTTAGGCCTTCCAATCTTTCAGTGTCTGCCCTAGAGTGCAGATATTTAGTATATATTAAGTGGGGATATACAATGTCTCTTCTTCATAGTTTAACTTGCTTCTTAATGAGTCAGATACAACATATGAATTTTTAAATGTTCACTTTTGGGCTGGCAGGTGATATGGTTAAGGTGCTGGACTCTCACATGGCCAACAATGGTTCAAGTCCTGGACCAGGAAGCTTGCTTTCTCACTTTCCTTTTCTCTCTCTCTGTCTCTCTCTCTGGTCACGTGAAAAAATAGTAATAATAAATAAAATTAAAATAAAATAACTTGTTAAGAAATTTCCCTTCTGTGGTATGTTTTAAATGCCAATTTTTTTTTTCTTCATTTGTTCCGATATTATTAAGGGCAGTTTGTGCTGTCCTTGTGCTGCCGGTTACTCGGCCAGAAATAAAGTGTGCTCTTTGTCTTCAGAGGGGAAGAAATGCATTCCAAACCAAGATGGAATGAATGAGCTATAGGTGAAGGTGAAAACATGTACAACACAAGGAAGGAGTAGGTGTACTTAGGAAAAGGAAGAAAAACTTTGGAAAGTGTGGACTTTAAGGTAAACTTTGTAGGAGTCAGTTTTTCCTGGGAACGTAAGCAAGAGAAGATACTTAAGACCTGGAAGAGGCAGAAGCAAGTATGCAGAGGTCTGAATGATGGTAACAAGCTGTAGGAAATGATCTAGTTTGATGAAGCGTGAAAGTACTTGAGAAATTTAAGTGTAAAAATTTCTCCAAAGATGCTACCTCAGCACCTACTGAACTGGTGCTTTTTAAAAATCCCTTGAGGTGTAATTTATATTTATTAAGAGAAATGGAAACATTGAGGTCGATCTGACTTGTGAGTTGTTTGTAGGTGGTTTTGAAAATGTGGTTTGGCAGCAAATCATATAGGTATTTGAATCCCATGGTCAAACACTTGAACAACAAAGGAAGAGCCTAACCCATTTTTCCTTGGTATTTAAGATTAATGGGACAATTTGCCTCCTAAGGACATTTGACAATGACCAAAGACAACTTTGGATATCACAGTTGGAGTTGGTGATGCTACTGGTATTTGGTTGGGTACAGGTCAGATCTGCAAAGTGCAGGAGAGCCCCCCCACCAGTAATATTCAGTAGTCCTTAGCACCTAGTATCTGCAGTAGAAAGTTGAGAAACCCTGGTTTAAGACCATTCTTGGGACACTGTGAAGGAAGAAATGGGGAAGCGTGTTTGGAAAACTACATTTTAGTGTTGGTGTGAGATGAGGAGTAGCAGTAGATTTGGCATATTGCAAGTAAAAGTTAGAAGGCCAACTTCAGAAAACTCTGATGAAGAGGAAATGTTGGAACCAGCAGTTAGTGTAATGGCTATGTTGCTGAACTCCCATGTAGTCGACTGCGGTTCAAGTCCCGGACCCGGTGGCTTAAACTCACACTGGGCGTGTGTGTGTGCGTGCCCAAGATCCTGAGAGAAGAATGGAAGAGAAGGGATTACGGTGTGGCCATCCCCCCGGGGAGTGATTTCTCGCATTCTGTCTCTCTGTCTCTCTCTGTCTTTCTGGCGAGCACACGTGCCCTATAGCAAAAACCTCTTCAAAAAAAGAAAAATAAAAAAAGGAAATGTTCACAGTGTTGCTCTACGAGCAGTTCGTGAAATCATTGTGGTTTTTTAAAAGTTGAGATTCTAGAGATTTATCCTCACCTACAGATTCAGAGTCTGTGAGCAAGGAACATAATGTGTGTGATTTTATTAGCAGGGGTTTTGCCTCAACTCAGGAATTCCTAAACCTATTTTCTAATACATTCGGAGGTACATAATTAGCTCTGGGATTGTCATAATGAATTTGTAATCACTGACACCAGGATACCTGCCTCCCAGCCCTATGAATCAAAGACATGAACCAAACACATTTAGAATGTTGCCAAAACCAAAGGCATGGCTCTACCCTCTGAATACAGGAACTGTTTGAGGTACTCACATGAAAGGCCATGTCCCTCTTGTGATAAGGAACACCTTTGCCCTATGTCACATGCACACTCTGCCCCATGCTGGGGCCAGCGCCAGTTCTGCCCCCACTTGCCTGCTCAGCACATTCTCAGATGAATGGTTGATTCAGTTCTGCATGCCTTCACCAGGTCACTGAATCCCAGGGAAAACCAGACATTTGCCTTGCAGGCTGGTAGACTATCCTACACTCTTCTACTGTATGTCAACAGGTTACTGGAGTTCTTTCTGGGTGAGAGTTAGGGTTAGAGCTAATATTTCTTTTCTTCTTTTTGCTTATTTTGAAAACAGTCTTTATGGGATGAGTACAAGTTTTGTGATACAGAAAACATACAAAATAAGTTGTAAAAAGCAACTGAAGAGATTGTATTTGAGTGTTGTCCCTGTGAGGAGTTGTTATAAACCACCTACTAATTTGGACTTACTCCCTTTATTCTGGATGGCAAAGGATGAAGACCTAAGGAGCTTGAACCTCACTGTACATATATGTCTCTATATTTCTTGAGATTCCCTAAAGTATGTATTTTTAAATATGGCTCAATAAACAATTACCCAGACAGCCCAGAAAACAACTACCTAACTACTCTCACATCTAAAGTAAATTCCTTTAGATGAATCACATTAAGTGAAATATTGAGTTACCCCAAACCCATAGAAGGCAGAGCTAGAACTGCAACCACTTCCAAATGCAAAAGAGCCCCTAGGATCCCAAAGATCAAAGAAGTTTCAGCCTCTCTATACTCATTGTACAAATTCTCTCTCTCTCCAGAGATGAAAAGTCTCTGCCTTAGAAGCTAGCAGTCTCTGCCTTCCACACAGAGGAGGGAATGTAATGTGATTAGAACATATACCTTCCTGAGTAAGAAGAGATGGTCTTGAGTACTGGCTGTGCTAGCTGCTATTGTTGTAACATTGAGCAAATTACGGTCCCTCTCTTTGTGTCAGTTTCTACCATCTTAGGGCTCAGGTAGATCAAATGAGATAGTGTACTTGAGAGTTGAATCCATGAAATGTTTTTGGTATATCTTGGCTCACATGAGTTTATCATTACCTTTCCTAGCTATAAAATAAAACTCAAGAATCATGTGAGTCATTTTAGGTGAGGGGAAATCTTTTTTTTTTTTTTTTTTTTTTTTTTTTTTTGTAGAGGTTTTCGCTATAGGGCATGTGTGCTCGCCAGAGAGACAGAGATAGAAAGCAAGAAATCGCCCCCCAGGGGGGATGGACACGCCACAATCCCTTCTCCTCCATTCTCCTCTCAGGATCTTGGGCCTGCATGCACACGTGCCCGGCGTGAGTTTTAAGCCACCGGGTCCAGGACACGAACCACAGCCTACTACGTGGGAGTCCAGCAACATAGCCATTACGCTAACTGCTGGTTCCATTGGGGGGGATCATTTTGAGCCTCGAAATTGACTAGAATTTGAATGGAGCAGTCATCAGGACCTACTCTCTTCATCCTCTGCCTCTCGTAGGCCACCTGATTTCTTTCCTTTGCAGTGTTTCTAACTGCACAGATGCTGTCAAGTCTTCTGATAATACCTGTTTCTCCTCTTGAGAGTCCTAATGCATAAGTGCTACTGGCTTTAGAATAGCACTATTTGGAACTTTGTTTACCTTAAGATTTCTCTACAATAGATTCCCAAGCTTCCTGGATAATTTTCTCTGTTACTAAGTTCAGATCTGCAGGAAAAGGAATGAGTGGAGGTTTCTGTTTAGGGATGGTTCAAAAGTCAAATATTGTAGTCAGCCTGTGAATTTTTTGCTCTTCAGTTTCTTGAGAAAATAAGCATTACCTCTTACCCTAGTTCCCACCCATTAAGAACTCCAATAACCAGTTCTTCTACTAAGAACATATGCCCAGTTCAAGAACAAAAGGTCCACTGGTTATTCAGCTATGATCATGGGGATTTAGTCTGAATGTGGTATCATAACAAAAATTGCCACATGTAGACAGATAGGCGCTGAGGTATCTAGGAAGCATACTGGTTTGAGTACATCTCTATTAAATCTAGTTTTAGTTCTCTACATACATATCATCTTGAAGTTTGTTACTTTATACAGGGAATATTTATGTCCAGGAAATTGTCTTGGGTAATGGCCCATGATTTAAATGACCCTCAGTCAAAAACAAAGACATCAATTCCTAAAATGAAGACTTCAGTCTTTATTATCCTTTGTTATTTATTTATTTATTTATTTATTTATTTATTGTAAAATATTGACTAGTTATCAATAATTGCAAGCAAGCAACCTTGAGACATTACTTGGTAGAATCTTTCTAATGTTTTTTATTTGTATTCTTTATTTTATAATTTCTTATTTATAGTTAATTGTTAGACATCTTTATGGTATATAATATGGTTTTCCAAAGCATGTGGGCAGTATGTGATAATCAAATTAAGGATAATCAAATTGTCTTTGGAAATGGGCCATGATTTAAAGGGCATTTAGTCAAAAAACAAAGACACGACTTAATAACATAAAGAAGTAAGTCTTTATTATTCTTTTTTTTTATTATATTGGGAAGTTGTTGGGAATAATTGTCAAAAGACCTGTGGCTAAGTATCCTTGCAACATCATGAGCAAGTACATCATTTTCACCAAAGAACCTTATATCCTTGTATCTATTAAACCCTTCAGCATCTTTAAAAGATAATTATTAATATATTGGGCCAACCCATAGCATGGTGGTTAACATGGCTGGATCCCTCAGAGCCGACTGGGTGATAGAGCCTCAAATTCAGCAGTTTGAAAAAGTACACGAGGCATCTGTGTAGGAGGACCTAAGATCTAACAAAGAGGAACAAATGGAGGAGATGAGATTACAATGTGACTGTGCACTGTGCGGAGGGTGCTTTCTCATTTTCTTCTCTCTCTTTTTCCCTCTCTCTGGTGAGCACATGTTCCCTCTAACAAAACCTTAAAAATAAAAATTAAGGGAGAACTATACAATAATGCAAGGTAGACTTCATATGATCAGCAGTATGAAGTGAGGAGGCACAGGAGTGAGATTAAATTTAAAACTAATTTTTCAGGAAGACATTGTATTCTAACATGCTCAAAATTTCTGGCTTAGCTTGAAGGTGGGATACCAAGTTACCTAAGTAGCCAGTGAAGAAAGTAGAAACCAGGAACCTTATTTGAGGTCTAAGCTTCCACAACTGTACTTTTATGGTGTTCTAACACCCAGGAATCATAAGGAAAGAGAACCAAGACTGACTTTAGAAACTCATTCCTAGCCATTTGAAACAGCGTTGGCATTTCCTGGTAAGAGACGTTATTCTGTCAGCTTTTTCCAATGTCTCATTTGTAAGTCTGCTAGAAATGTGTCAAACCTAGGAGTCCCAGAGGAATAAGGACTCTTTATTTTGTAAAGATACGACAGGCATGTAACCAGATCAACCAAAGTGAAGACCAAGTCCCTGGTCTTGCCAACACTAAATTAATTTTACTTTTGCTGAGTGCTCTGTTGCCAAAATCTATGAGATAATAAGTCATCAACTTTATTCATTGATACAGTCTTTTTAATATGTTGACTTTCAGTCTTTCAGCGACCACAGCAATTTTATTCTCTAACTTTCCAGAACTTGCCAAGGTGAGAGTAATGTTCTCTTCAGACAATACTTCGTGATTATTTAAGATAATGCAGTCATCTGTGAAGCACATATACTGATTGTCTGCCTCTGCATTAATTCGCTTAAAAATCAAATGAGAATCATAGTCCCTACCCTTCAGGTAGTTATAATCTGGAGAAGGGAAAAAAATAAAATTCCAGGAACTAGTAGAAAACATTGACTATGGTAGGCACAGCTAACTCCAGTGAGTATCACCATCCGTGACCACATCTTTCATTTCTGATGAGTAACATACTTTACAGGTGATAGGTTTGGGGGTCACTTGAGAGAAATGAGAAAAACTCTCTAAGGGCAGTACTCTGACTGAAACTGCAGAAATGCAGAAATGGCACCGTTGCAATGTCGCCTTTTATTAGCCCACAGAGGAGATATAATTATTCTGCTAAATCTTCGTTTGCTGTTTGAGAGCAACAAATTAAACCCCACTAATCTACCTCACTGGATGGTACTTACCGAACCTAAGAGGCTTCAATTATCAACAGCTTAATAAATACTAATCTGCATTAAATGAAATCCTTTGCAAAATCACATTGAAACAATGCTTAAATCATAATCAGTCTGCCTGGTACCTACAGCCTGCTGTGGCTGAGCCCCAGAATGCACTGCGTAATCAAATTCCATGTTACCGAAATCTCGGAAAATTCCTAATGGGGGAGGTGTCGCATTAATTCATATAGTGCTTTTTTAATCCAAAGAAAATTGACATTTAGGTATAAGTCAGGGAAGAATGTAATTTAAAACTGCTTAAATTCAGCTAGTGATTATAATTTTTAAAATGTTTTTAAAGAATATTTTAGTCTGTATACAACAAGCCAGTACCCTATACTAGCAAGTCCTCCTATGACATAGGAGGATTGTCATCATGTTTATCAATACTGGTCACAGTCCCTTGTGAGGTAACAAGAAATGAGTAATATTCCTATGTTTCCAAAAGAAAAAACTAAGGCAATGGATAGGGTGTCCCTAGCCAGAGTCAGAAACCTAAGCAGGATCCACTACATCTCTCTGTTATCTTCAAAACAGTCCAGGTGAGAGAGGACTGTGAATCACTAACCCAGTGACTTAGGATCCCCACACAAGGAGTCTTTAAGATGTTCATGGAAAATGCATATTGTAAGAAAGCTATGCATGGATTTCTTTTCTTTTCTTTATTTTTGCACCAAAATAAACTTGTACTTTAATTCCATTTTTTCATGAACTTTTTGAAGTCTCCTTGTAGATATTTTCCACATTACTTGTATTAATATCTGACACAAAAGCCCAAGTTAATAGTGAAATATTATGTGGAACTTTTTCATTTGGCTGTGTTAAATAGTGACCAGAGCAGTACAGACAAGCCATAAGCCACGTGCATCTGAGAACATGAAGAAAGCCACAAAATTAAGCTGAACGAGGGGCCAGGTAATGGCATAAAAGTAAAACACAATGCTCTGAGAGAAAATCCTACATCGGAAAGTTCCAGGTTGAGGTCCAGCGACCTCCCTGAGTGTGTTAGGCAGGTCCTTGCCCATGATCTGAGGTTGGCTAGGGGTGGGTCATGGCATTGTGACCTTGTCGGGAATGCCATCTCTCCCTCTCTTTCTCTGGCTTATATAGTAGAAAGAATAAATAAGTAAATATACTGGGGTTTTTTTGTTGTTATTTTTGTTGTTGTTGTTTTAAAATGGTAATTTAACAAAAGTTAAGCTGAACAAAGCATTTTGGAATTTTTGTCCTCAGACTCACAGACAAATCATTTAAATCTATCTAGGGCACACACAACTATACATACAAGCAAATACTGATTGAAATGCACACAGTGAGGAGCTAGCCCGTGACATGGTAGTTAAGGTGCTGGGCTTCCACATGGTCAGCCACGGTTTGAGTCCCAGACCTGGTGGCTTGAAATTCATTCCTGGCATGTGTGCGTGCTTGCCCAAAATCCCAGAAGGAGAATATAGGAGAAGAGGCTGTGGCACGGTCATCTCCCCAGGGTATGATTTCTCACTTTTTCTCTCGCTATCTCTCTCTGATGAACACACAAGGCCTCTGGGGGTGGGGGTGGGGGAGAAAAGAAAAGAAAAGAAAAGAAAAGCACTTATTGAAGATTATTTTGGCACAATTAATTTTTTTAATATAGAAAATTCAGAATTTTCTATTTGAATTAAACAAAAGCTAGCAATGGCCATCATTTGAAAGCTATCAAAGAAGTAAAATTCTGATTTTTCTCTGTTATATTGAATTATGCTGATTAAAATAATTTTTTACATGTCTACATCAGCCTGCATTTTCTAAGGCTTGACAGTTTTGAGCAAAGGGAAGGTATAAGATGTGATCTAAATTTAGTGGGAAAACAATTGATGGGCAATTATACTATTTAACAAATGGCTGCATTTAAACAACGACATCTACTGACATTAAGACTTCGCGTAACCCTAAAATAGCATTTGACAATCTAGAGCTTTTCTAAAATATTTTTCTTTAGACAATGAAATATTCACTTGAAAGTGATTATACTTCAAGTGTGCTAATGGACTATAATGCCCACAGGAGGAAGGTTAGAGGTTTAATACACTTTCACGTGTTTCTCTTTTTTCACTGTTTTGTATTTTATCTGTAATATACAAATGTGAAGTGCAAAACTTGGGGCATGTCTTTCAGATTCCAAAAAAGAAAAAAAAGTGTGTGTATGTGCATGTGCGTGTGCACAAGAACATGCAGCATACATGCACATGAGATTCAGTTTCTTTTTCAGGTGTTCAAAATCACTTTAGGAGCAATATTTGAAGATTGACAGTTACATTTTACTAGATATTTTAGGTTTTGACAGTTCCATTTGCGCAGTACATGTTAGGAAAATAGGAGAGCAAGGCAGTCCATTAATGAGCATCTTTAAAAATGCTCCATGCACAGTTGTGTGATCTCTTTTTTTATACATAATTATATAAAGCTGTCCATTATTTAGCAAATGTTTACTAAGTTTCTTACCAGATGCCAGGCACTTAGGGCAAGTGGGAGGGTAAAAAGGCAAACAGATATGATGCCTGCTCTACGTGGAATTAGAGAATAACATGAAGATATAAAACAGCTGCACACCATTAATAAGGCCAGAAACTGCTAACAGACAGGAGGAAAAAATACTTAGAAGCTCAAGGGAGGAAACAAGCACTTTCCATTGTAAAGATACAGGAGAAAAAGAAAAGGAAAATTTAAGTGAAATCTTAAAAAGTAGAGAGTATGAGAATCCATTGTAAAGATACAGGAGAAAAAGAAAAGGAAAATTTAAGTGAAATCTTAAAAAGTAGAGAGTATGAGAATAGGGAATTAAATGGAAAACACCTCCCCAACGTGATAGAAATTGGGAAGAACAAAAGTTATTTAATTATATGCAATGCAATAAAAAATCACTCAAGTGCCTATGGGATGCTGATAAGACCCGGGTGGGCCGACCCAGCTCAAATACCATTCCTGGCCAAATGGACTTTTCCTCTTCTGAGTGCCTCTCTGGTATGTAACTCTATTTCTGTATGTCATTTAAGCTACTCTATGTCCCTGCATTCAGCTTTTCAGCTCTGTGACACTGAACCAGTAGCTTAGGCTTTATTGCCTCAGTGACCTCACCTGCAGAACATACATAATAAAAGCACTTTCTTCACATGTTTTCGATGAGGTCCAAATTAGTTAATACAGAAAAATAATTAGAGGATGCATGCACCGGCAAGGAATAGTAACCTTCCCCAGTGGAGGATGGTCACGTTGCAATACTTTTCCTCCATTTTTCCATCCCACCAGAATTACTGGTATACATGTATATATGCCTGGCATGTTTTTCAAGCTGCCCGGGAACCAGGTTTCAGACTATGGTCTGCCATGTGGAATCTGGTCCCTATGCACAACCCTTAGCCGGCCAGCCCTTATTGTTACTATTATTAAATGTTATTGCAGTTTTTACTGTATCTGATTGATTTTCCTTCAGAACAGTGTTTTTTCAACTTTAATGTAAAGGAATCACCTGAGGATCTTATTACTGTAAAATGGAGGTGCAGATTCATTAGCTCTGGGATGTGGCCTAATAATTTGCATTTTTAGCAAGTTCCCTGATACTGCAGCTGCTGCAGGGCCAGGGACTATATAGATTGGCACCTGGTGGTCTACGAACTGGTGCTGGCTCATGAGCTGTTTGTGAAAAATGAGAGTACAAAAATGGATAATAAATATTTGGAAAATTCTATAAGAATTCGCCATTGCCACAAAATCCCATTGTGTGCTCTGATTGATTTTTCATTTTCTTTTTTTTTTTTCAGCAATAGCTTGAGGGCACACTCACTCACCAGAAAGAGAGAAAGAACCCACAATGGGTGTGGTCACATTGTAATCCCTTCTCCTCCATTTCTCCATCCTATGAGGACTTTGAGCACACACACACACACACACACACACACACACACACACACATGCCCAGCGTACTCTTCATGCTGCCAGGGCCAGTTATTAAGGTGCTGGACTCCCAAATAGTTTACTGTGGCTCAAGTACCAGACATAATGGATTGCTTTCTCTCTCTCTCTTTCTCTCTCTCTCTCACATATGCCCTAGAGAAAATTTTAAAATGGTAATTATAATAAAAAACTAAAGAATTATTTTTTAAAAGTTCACAGAAAATGAGTATTATAAAAAAACTGGATGAATTTCAAAATAAACTTGTACTTTAATTTTTTTTCATGAAATTTTTGAAGTCCTCTCATATTCTAAAGTAATAGAAAATCACTGAATGATTTTGAGATGAGGGAGCTGGAATACTATGAGCTAAGTCATCATTTAATTTTTTAAGTTTTTTGTTGTTGTTGTTGTTGTTTTGGTTAGATTTTTGCCATGTGCACTCACTGGGGGAAAGAAAAAGAGACAGAGAGAGGGAAAGTGAGAAATCACCCATAAGTGGGGATGATCACACTGTAATCTCTTCTCTTTCATTTTCCTCTCAGGTTGGGCACACACCTGGCATGATTTTCAAGCAGCTGGGTCTAGGGCTCAAACCGCAGTCAACCATATGGGAGTCCAGCACCTTAGCCACCATGCTACCTGCTGGCCCTGCTACATCATCATTTTAAAGGCTCATCAGTACATTTATTCTGTATATTTGCATAATGATGGATGCCTAACATTTTGCATTTGACAAAACATAGAAACTGTACAACACAAAGAGTGGACCTTAATGCAAGTTGTGGACGTCAATTAATAATAATGTATCAATGTAGCAATGATACATCAATTTATTAACTGTAATAAATGTACCACACCAAGGCAAGATATTAAGGGAAACTGAGTAGTGATGAAAGGAAGAAATACCAGGGTACTTCAAAAAGTTAGTGGATGGGAACCAGCAGTTAGCGTAATGGCTATGTCGCTGGACTCCCATGTAGTCGACCGCGGTTCACGTCCCGGACCCGGTGGCTTAAAACTCACGCCGGGCACGTGTGCGTGCGTGCCCAAGATCCCGAGAGGAGAATGGAGGAGAAGGGATTGCGGCATGACCATCCCCCCGGGGGGCGATTTCTCGCTTTCTGTCTCTATGTCTCTCTCTATCTGTCTGGTGAGCGCACGCGCCCTATAGCGAAAAACCTCTCCAAAAAAAAAAAAAAAAGTTAGTGGAAAAATGGAATTAAAGAATGCGTTATTTTTGTGCAAAAAATTTTGAAACCATGCATAATTTATCTGTACTATACATTTCCCATTACATGCACTTAATATGCATGAACCTTTTGAAGATCTTTTGCATATAAGGACTCTGTTCTTCCTGTTCAATTGTTTTTAGAGAGAGAGTTTTGCTATTGGGTGTATGAGCTCGCTGGAGAGACAGAAAAGAGAAGTGAGAAATCACCCTTCTAGGGGGTATGGCCATGCTGTAATCCCTTCTCCTCCATTCTCCTCTCAGGATTTTGGGCATCCACACACTCACACCCAACATGAGTTTCAAGCCACCAGGTTCAAGATTCAAAACATGGTCGGGCATGTGGGAGTCCAGTGGCTTAACCATTATGCCATCTGCTGGCCCTACTTCTTGTTCGATTTTTATGTAAACTTAAAACTGCTTTAACAAATAACATCAACTAATGAGGAAGAAAAGATCACTGGTTGCTGGTAAAGAATGGATTGGGGGCGGGAAACAGCAGTTAGCGTAATGGCTATGTCGCTGGACTCCCACGTAGTCGACCGCGGTTCGCGTCCCGGACCCGGTGGCTTAAAACTCACGCCGGGCGTGTGTGCGTGCGTGCCCAAGATCCCGAGAGGAGAATGGAGGAGAAGGGATTGCGGAGTGACCATACCCCCTGGGGGGTGATTTCTCGCTTTCTGTCTCTATGTCTCTCTCTGTCTGTCTGGCGAGCGCACGCGCCCTATAGCGAAAAACCTCTCCAAAACAAACAAACAAACAAACAAACAAAGAATGGATTGTGGGGTGTCAATTAGGAAGCCAGTGCAGTATACTTTTTAAAATTAGCATAGCTTCTTTTAGAAAAATCTTGCTATCAGAAATTCATTTGGGCATCAAATATTCAGAGATTGTAAATTTACATTAGATTAAGAGTGAGGAAGCAGGAAAAAAAATCATGTTTCCATTCTTTTTAACTCAGTGGGAGACTAAATCAATACCTCTGTGCGGCCTACTAAAATTCTTTTACCTACTTTTGAATTGGTGTTCACTTCTATGTGCATCAAATTTAAATTAATATACTTAGAGAAAATGAAAATACGTATTAGTATCTTTTAGAACCTAAAATTTTCCAAAGAGATTATATATTTTCATACTAGGTAAAAATAAATCAGTAAGATACAGGTTTTTGTAGTGAGTGAGTAACGTAAGACATTGAAAAATTTTGAAGCTAGGCCTGATAACCTTGAGCAACCTTAAAACTGTGACATTAGAACAATGTAACCAGAAGCTAAATTTATGTGGGTGGCTTTATTTTCTACCTAACAATCTAGTAACTTGACAGAAAAAGATGACTATCAAACAGAAATACATTTATGCTGTATTAACTTAATACCTAATAATTTTTCATTTCCGGTGAATAATAGGAATACTATCACATTTATATTGCTAGACCTGTCTGCTTATCAGCTGCTTCTGATGATACAAATGGAATTGATTTGTTTTCATTCCTTCTGGTTAAGTAAGTCTTGATTGCTAGGTTTAAAGAAAAATTACAAATCATGACCAGCATCTGCGTATTCTGACCTGAACAAGCATCAGGATTTGCTTTATCATTTTGGTAGGGGATGAGGGCAAAAGAACATTAAGTTTTGGTTTTGAAAACTCTCTCAAGGCAGAACTAGAAATGACATTAATTCATCATAATAATGTCTTAATAACTTCTAAAGTTTTATTGAAACAGAATTAGAATTTTACATGTGTGCAGAATGGCTCAACCAAGGGCATTCTTGAATAATGGTTGGAGTCTGGTGAGAATTCTTTCAGGGATTATTTATTAATTCAAATCTCCTTATGTACTTTCTGCTCAGTTGACACAAAACTTTGTCCTTTGCTACATTTTTATTTGTTTAGCTATCAAAAGAAACATGGGTCTATGAATTTATAAAAATTAAAAATTTTAAAAATCTCTTCTTTAAAAAAAAATAAAAAAACACTACACCTACTTCATATATCTTAATGAGTTACTGACCACAAAGCGATGAATATTCAGTTCCCCAAATCTCGAACTCTAAGAACTGGGCTGACCTTGAAACTCACCGAGGCTGTCAGTCTTCCAAGGTCACACATCTCTTTGTTACCAAGTCATAGTGGGGGTATATATCTTCAAGCTCTTCATCAGTCAAGTGTCTACCAGTGTTATTACTGCTTTAAATGAATAAAGAAAAAAGATTTCAGAAATCAAATTCTTCAGCCAAACTTAAGTCTGGACCATGTGAGTAAAAAGACTTTGATATTAGGATTGAAATCATCCTGTGATTACAATAAATCAATAACTCTACCAAGAATACTTTAAGATAACTAGGACTGATGATAAAGAAAATTAAAATGTAAATGCAGAGAGAGAGAGAGACTATAATTTCCTTAGTAATTAATCCTGATCATAACAACTCTACTACAAATACTATAGCAATTATTGGGTCATCAGGAAAAGTCATGTTTTTTTTTTTTTTTATGTTTTTCTATGCAAAAGTACATCATGACTTCTGACAACCCAACAGTTTACCTTCTGCTTTCCTCAGCATATTCATCCTTGTAAGGCTAAAGAAATAAACAAAATTAAAATCAGCCTCTGAGTCTATGATACTACTGGTCGCATAAATTCCACATTGCAGCCTAACATAAAAAGTTCCAATTCTATGACTCAGCACATTTCTTTGGCTCCTAACAAAATCAGGATGGGGCAGGCATGAGCTTAGCTAGGAAAGCTAAAGAGAATGAAGGACTTACAGGGTGACAGACGGTACATTACCCTGGCTCTGCATTTACTCAACAGAAAACAAAGTCATAGTTCCCCTGACACAGCCTCCATGTACACAGACATCATACAGTGAATGTCTGTCACTGTGTAATGGTACTGACATTGTACGGTGATAATATTTTCTAACAAATAGCCTGTGTTTTAAAGTTCCTGGCCCCTTGTAAAAAATATCAAATCTCAGTCTCATACTATTTTTGGTCATGATCTTATCTTTTCATTTCCTCCTTCTCTGGGCAAAGTTATCCTATTGTTTTTTTAAGATGGACACCCGTTTCATAGCACAGACACTATGATAGTTATGTTTTAGGTCAACAAAGTCAATAAAGACCCAGGTGTGTGGGTGTGACTTTCAAGTTTTAAGTGGCAACAACTGTTTTATTAAAACAAGTGCCTAATCCTTGACCATCAATAGAAACCTTTAGAAATAGAGCCTTTTGTCCTAATTTAAGTTTTTCATCCTACTTTTTAGGCTTGATGAATTGTGTGTATTTTTAATGAGATCAGAGTGATTAAAATGCACTTATTCTAACTTAAAGAAGGAAAACATCATTGAGCATTCCTAAAATCAGCCACTGAGTAAAAGGTATGCAGGGCCCTCCATACTCAAATGGAAGTCGAGTAGGGGTTTGAGGCCCACTAGGCTAAGCTGATGGCTGATTTATAACTTGGCATGATGCTTAACCTCCATAAAACCCAGTTTTTTTTTGTTTTTTTGTTTTTCAATTTATTTATTTGCATTCATTCACTGTACATCATTCCAGCATACAAAATGAGATTTTCCATCCAGAGTACACTATATATTGTCTCAATCAAGCACATCAACAAACATGTTATTGTCAGCAAATATTCTTCCATTTCTTGTTTTCTGTATGTTTTGCTTTTTTTTCCCCCATCCTTGATTCCCTATCTCTTACCCTCTGCCATCTCCCACTCTCCTCCCACACTGAAACCCAGTTTTTAAATTCACTTTGTAAAGTTGTATAATATCTACCTTAAAGAGTTGTGAAAATTACATGAAGTGCTATATGAAAAAGCATTTCATGAACTATAGAATATAATTTTTCAATGTCAAGTAATGATTGCTTCATGTAAAGAGACAAATGTCCAAAGAAACATCAAAATATATTTTTAAAGTTTCATGAAGATGTCTATGTGAAATGGCCATTTTACACAAACATTCTGAATATACTTAAGTGTAATTTACACAGCATGACCTATCAATAAAAGGTGATTTTAATTTATATGTGTAAAGCGCAATTGAATAAATCTCCCAGCTGACGGCAAAAAAATATAATCCAACTCAACTTTATGTTAAGGTGCATAAGATTAAGGTTTAGAAGCTTCCCAATAATTTTAGTACAAAGAATTAAAGTTTGCAAAGAGACTATCCCCAAAGGTGAATTTTAGGAATGAAGACTTACTATTCCTCTAGGAACAGTTTAAAAATAGAAGGGAAAAGGGAAGTGTCCTAGGCGAGGTTAGAAACCTCTAGTTAGAGGCTATAAAACTCAGGGGGGTGCCACAGGTGCCATAGCGGTTACATTGCTGGACTTCCACATGGCCCATCTTGGGTCGAGTCCCAGACCCGGTGGTTTGAAAACCACATTGGGTATGTGTGTGGATGCCCAAGATCCTGGGAGGAGAAGGGATTGTGGAGTGGTCGTTGTTCCAGGCAATGATTTCTCACTTTCCCTCTCACTGTCTTTCTCTCTTTCTCTCCCCTCAGTGAGTGCACACACTCTAAGTCAAAAGCCTCTTTAAAAAAAAAAATGAAACAAACCAACAAAAAACTCTGGAGCATACTGAATACTTGCAGTAGAAATAGGCAGTGGATGATTATATATCTTGAAATGAAAATAAGTCATTACCATATTGCATGACTCTTCCCCTCAGGGCGGCACGAGCAAGGTATGGAAGTGGAGCAACAGTCATGATGATTCGTTCTATCTGGCCAGCCACGCCTCTCAGAGAACACCATGTTACATGTAGACTTTTAAAGAATAAAGAGGCATTTACCAAGTACAGAAGGAAGAGCCTGACCTTCCAGATGAAAGAACATATTCCCAAAGGTTGAAAAGTACAGAAGAGCATGGTGTACCAAGGGGGCTAACAGAGGTTTGGCTTGCCAGAGTGTAGTGTGTGAAGGCTCTCAGAGAAACTGAGATGTGAATAAAGACATCTCCAGAGCTAGATCCCGAGGGCTGGAAATGCCGAGCCATGGAAGGATAATGATCAGGGGATAATAGAATCAATTGTTTTAGAAACAACACGCTTGGGACAGTGTACTCTGGAGGCAGCTGGCTTTGTCGTGGTCCTTTGGCATTGTTTTCTTTTATAGGTCAATGGCAGTTCTGAATGTTAGAGAATGCAACACATTTGTTTTCAAGCATTAGAATGAAAACAAGGGGCCTAAGGGACATTTTAAAGAAGCTGGTCTTACATTTCCTAAACGTCATTCACTTTTGTGACACCATCATGATTTTTTTTTCTTATCTATAAATCATAGAAAAAAATGCTTTAGATGTAGTTATAATGATAGGATATACATTCTCTGTGTTGAAATCTAGTTTCTACTTGTAGAAGAGTTGATTTCACTTTTTAAAAACTGAGTTGTTGGGACCAGTAGATGACATGGTGGTTAAGGTGCTGGACTCCCAAATGGCCAATCATGGTTCAAGTCCTGGACCCAACAGCTTGAAAATCGTGCCAGGTGCATGTGTATGTATGTACAAAATCCTGAGAGGAGAATGAAGAAGAAGAGAATGCAGCATGATCCTCCCCCTAGGAGTGATTCTCACTTTCTCTCTCCCTGTCTCTGTCTCTCTCCAGCAAGCACATATACCCTATAGCAACAAACCTAAAAAACAAAATTGTTCACCAAGAGAAACTTTTCAGTATGTTCTCTTACAGTGTAATTTTTCTTTAATGAGGAATTGGGAATATAAGTTATTTTCCACTGCCTAGAGATGGGAGTGAAGAATACTCACCGTTGGCATTGCACTTGTGGTTTTCCTCTTGTTAGCATTCAGATTATATTCTCTCTAAACTACATCTGAAACGGGTTGGTAATATACTCTGTCAGGAGTTGCATTGTTGGGCGACGCACAAGATTTTAAAAAGATCCATATGGACAGTGCGGCCCAGAGCTACAAGTCTCTTTGGAGCTAATTACTTTCTTAAATCAAAGGGACCCAAAGAGCATGTGTGGCCTCATGTGAAAAAAGTCACTGCTCACTTCACCGAGGGCTTCATTTTTCACTTCAACCAAATGCCCAGGATTCTGGTAGCAATATTTTGTCTTTGGTGCAAAGTTCACAGAAGACGCCTCATATTCTATGGCTTATTGAATATTTATTTCTCTTTAGAAAAAACAAATAAGCAAAACAAAATAAAACAAAACAAAAAACCAGA
The DNA here is from genome assembly GCA_026018925.1 of Tupaia tana. Classification (NCBI taxonomy): domain Eukaryota; kingdom Metazoa; phylum Chordata; class Mammalia; order Scandentia; family Tupaiidae; genus Tupaia; species Tupaia tana. The sequence goes on from JAKSZU010000013.1 coordinate 30,642,979, forward strand.
CTAGAGAGAACAGGGTTAAAAATAAAAGCTTGGGTAATGTCTAAAAGACTAAGTGTGAGTGTGATTGACCTCAAAATTTAAAGCAATTCAGATGAAGGGATGAAGTAGTACTTAGTAAAACAGGAAGTTGAGAAAACTGAATTTTAATGATATTTTTACATTGGGAAAATTATAACCAATTTATTTAGGTGCATTGACATACTACATGCCCCATTGGGGGATGATTTCTCACTTTCCCTCTTTCTGTCTCTCTCCAGCATGCACACACACCCCATGGCAAAAACCTAAAAAAAAAAAAAAAAAAAAAAAAAAAAAATTGTTTAAAAGGGAAAAGAAAAAAGAATAAAAACACTGGGCCAACAGGTGGCATGGTGGTTTAGGTGCTGGATCCCCATGACCAACTGCAGTTTGAGTCTGAGATTTGGTGGCTTGAAATTCACGCTGGACGTGTGTGCATGCATGCCCAAAATCCTGAGAGGAGGATGGAGGAGAAGGGATTGCAGCATGGCCATTTGGGGAGGTGATGTCTAGTTTTTCTCTCTGTGTTTTTGGTGAATACCTGTGCCCTATGGCAAAATCTCTTTGAAGGAAAAAAAAAAAAAAAGAATAAAATAAAAATTAATCGTACTTACCACCTTAGAATGTTTCCTTGCTATCATCTCCATAGGCATTTAAAACCAATCATTTTCCTGCATTATTTTATGGCCCGCTTTTTCTACAAAGCACCATGAAAGTATTTTCCTATGTAACTAAGTAGATTTCTAAACCTGATTGCCAAATGGCATGAACCATAGTTTACTTCATTAGTCTCTTCTTGGTGGACTTCTCATTTGTTTCCAATTTTTCTGTTTTATAAATAATGTTGCAGTGAACGGTTTTGTGTGCTCACATCCGTGATGATTCCTTTAAAATAAATGGCTAAGAGTGTAGCACCTTTATAGAGGAAGGGTATGTATGTTTTAAAGGCCATCCCACACATTGTTCTTTACCAACTCTTCAGAAAGAAGCAAAGGGGGACCAGCAGTTAGCGTAATGGCTATGTCACTGGACTCCCATGTAGTCAACGGCGGTTCGGGTCCCGGACCCGGTGGCTTAAAACTCACGCAGGACGCGAGTGCGTGCATGCTCAAGATCCCAAGAGGAGAATGGAGGAGAAGGGATTGCGGCGTGACCATCCCCCCTGGGGAGTGATTTCTCGCTTTCTGTCTCTATGTCTCTCTCTGTCTATCTGGCGAGCGCACGCGCCTTATAGCAAAACCTTCCCCCCCCCCCCCGCAAAAAAAAAAAAAAAAAAAAGAAAAAGAGAGAAAGAAGCAAAGGGATTTCTTCCAGCAAGTGTTTAACGCTGAAGCTCGCTCTGATGTGTCATTGCGTCTTGCTTAGTGTCATATTTCTGCAATTGAAAGTCACTAGGCCATTTATTGTTTCCCATCCCAAGAGAAACCTTGGTGAGAATCTGAAAAATGTGGGAATTGGGAAGAGATCAATTCTGAAAAGGGCAGAAGCAAGACAATGACTCAACCTAATCCAAGTTTGAAATATCGCTCACTTTCTGCTAATACTCCAGTTGAGTGTCCATATGACATAGGCTAGGCACTTTTGCAGAAGATCACAGAAATAAATAAAATAAATAAATCAAAATCAAAGCCTCATTGTCTTCCTGGGTTTACAATCCAACAAGATTTGATAAGGACAAAAATATCTCCTTTCGGGGAACCAGCAGTTGGTGTAATGGCTATGTCGCTGGATTCCCACGTAGTCAACTGTGGTTCACGTCCCAGACCTGTGGCTTAAAACGCACCCGGTGGCTTAAAACACGCCAGGCGCGTGTGCGTGCGTGCCCAGGATCCCAAGAGGAGAATGGAGGAGAAAGGATTGTGGCGTGACCATCCCCTCTGGGGGGTGATTTCTCACTTTCTGTCTCTATGTCTCTGTCTGTCTGTCTGGCGAGCGCATGCGCCCTATAGCAAAACTCTCTCAAAAAAAAAAAATCCTTTCAGCTCTGATGTTTGGCCATCAGGAAAGTCCCTTGAAGATGAAGTCTCATTGTTTTTTTTTTCTTTTTTAAAAGTAGTTTTGTGTGAGATGCAGTTTTAATAGTTGTAAAAACTACAAAGTTCCTAGCATTTGTTAGGTCATTCCTTGTCATTGATTTCAGCTATGTACATGGATGAGCTCAGACTGAAATGCCAGATATATGTATTGACTTCAGTGTACGACCCCTCATGGTCAACCTATGAAATTAAAATCCTGGCTATAACTGGTAATCAGAAAGAGAAAAAAACAATTTTTTTTTGAGAGGTTTTTGCTATAGGGCGCGTGTGCTCGCTGGACAGACAGAGAGAGACAGAGAGATATAAAGCGAGAAATCACTCCCCCCAGGGGGAATGGCCACGCCACAAACCCTTCTCCTCCATTCTCCACTCAGGATCTTGGGCATGCATGCACACGCGCCCGGTGTGAGTTTAAGCCACCGGGTCTGGGACTCAAACAGTGGTCGACTATGTGGGAGTCCAGCAACATAGCCATTACGCTAACTGCTGGTCCCCAAAAAAAAACAACTTTTAGGAGGAAAAAAGTAGTTTTGCTTTGCTGAAATTTGAGCATTCACCCCTAGTTTGTTCACTAACCTAGTTAACAATTATTATCTTGGGGCCAACAGGTGACATAGTGGTTTAAGTCTCCCACATGCTGACTACAGTTCAAGTCCTGGTTTAAAATTCACGCAGGGCACAGGTGCGTGTGTGCCCAAAATCCTGAGAGTAAAATGGAAAATCAAGGATTGTGGCATGGCCATCCTGCCCAGAGCTGATTTCTCACTTTCTCTCTATCTCTCTCTGGTCTCTGTCTTTTCCAGTGAGTCCACGCACCCTATAGCAAAAATCTCTCTTAAAAAAAAAAAGTTACTTAGGTGATATTTAAAGAAACCTTTCTGTGTGAATGAATACCAGCCACAATCTCTGAGCTAGTCACCTCAGAAAAACAAATCACAGTGTCACTACTTTAACCTGTGCCTGTACACTACAGTGATCATTACTCATCTTTTTTTCAATAAGGAAAAAGAGTGTGAAAGTTTCTGATCATACATTTACAGTTGTCAGAGTCGGGCAGCAGGCTGAGACATGTAATAAGCAAGTTTTATTATTGGAATTTTAGAAGTGGCGGAAGGTCCCTGGCAAACTCCAACTTTATTCTACTTGGGTTCATGTACAGGGTCAAAATATTCTTTTAAGCACTCAGAGTTCTTAGCAGTTCCTCTTTAAAGACATGCTATCATTCCATTCTTCGGGGACGGTGGAACAATGCCACTTGTGTGCCCAAACCACTCGGCACATTAATACAGTGTTTCTCTAGAAGGATTTGCTTTCCAAAGTTGAACTTTCAGAACTCAGAACACCTTATCACACTTTCACAAGCTTTCTTTCTGAAAATGGAAAGAAAAAAAAAAAAAAAGGCAGGGGTGGGGTGGGGGGGTAGAGCCTGTTGGGACTTGTGCCAGTTAAATCCGATCTCTCTGGGGATTTGTTTTTCTTCTGGCGTCAGATTAGATGTTCAAATCAGGCAGTGTTTGAGGGCTGGGAGGGAATGTCCATGGGATTCTTAGTGCAGCTAATCCCGAAGCGGCACATTCCAAGGGGCTAATCTGCCTGCCCAAGTTCATTGCTTACTTGAAACGTCTCTTGGGGGAAGAGCTGGACAAGTGACTTTTTTTCCAGTGGGCGGTCATAAGAGCATTATTAATGGGATGACCAGCTCCAGCCGCAGCAAGCAAAATGAAAGCCACAGGAGCAGCTGGGGGGACTGCCCTTGCCACCACCCAGTGTCTGTGCTCAGGTAAAACGCTTCCAGTTAACTTTCTCTCGTTCAACTTCTCCGTGTTGAATCCGGGTACTTGGGAAGAATGAAGGCTCACTCAGGGAGGTGCTGAGGGAAAGCAAAAGGCAAAAATGAACCTATGCATTTAGTACTTTTGGTCTCTGGTGCGTGCTCTGATGAAGACAGGGTGTTTATTGCAAACAGGAGAAACAGGACAGTGTGGTGGTGAGACGTTTAGTGCAATTTTCTTTGTAATTTGTTTCTATGAAGTGAGTATACTCTTTTTTCCAATCTCGCTATTATTGTTCTAGACCAAGTTGCCCTGCTAAGGAGTAGATTGCAATAGCACTTTCCCGGGGTTTTCGGAGATAGATTTAATACATGCTCTATATATGTACTTGTAAACTATTACCATCTGGAGAAATTCTTGATTCTGTAGCTAGTAGGGAGTGCATAGTAAAATGATTCAAAGTAGTTTCAAATGTTTATAGCAGACGCTTGGTGAAAAAAAGTTGAAACTGCTTAAATGAAATGACTTGTTTTTCTGTTGAAGGTAATGTGTAGAGCTGGGTTTTTTTTTTTTTTCTATCATTTTGATGCTTTATTGACTGTACATTTAACTTTCAAAATTAGTACTTGCTTTATTCTTCAAGGAAAGTCATCACACTTTGTTGAAAATGTAAATGCTGTTGCTTTTGTTGTAAATAAGATGTCCTTTAATAATTAATCTTTGAAAAACACTTCCCCATTATATGTCACACATGACTGATAATGCAGAAAGACAAGAAAGAAATAGCCCTGTACACCCCCAGACATGCTTACGTGACCATTCTACCTTTAGAAAAGAATGAACAGAAGTGATTTTCCGAGAGCCAGGAGAAGCCATCTTTTCTAAGAGTACATGAAACTTCCAAAGCGTATTTAGAAAGAAAAGATTTCAGGACACACTGTTGAAATTTTGTATGGGAAGAGAATTACAAGGTCAGCTAAGAACACGGCATGTCAAAACTATTTTATGCTTTCTAACAGCAAGGATAACCATTCCGAGCTAACTTAGTTGGATGTTAAAGACAGTACAAAGCTTCACGCAGAGTAGTTCAAAGCCTTTGACTAAAAGAAAAGGGAATTAGTTTAGGGAACAAGTTAAACCATGATTATACATCAAATACACTCTCTCTAAGAAAATAATTTTAAAAATCTAGTATCTGTCCACACCAAAGACCTGAATAAAAGCCAAATAAAGCTGTACCCACAGTAGAGCACAGTAAATTATGCATAATATTTTGTAGAATTCCTAATTCATGTGACACACATTCATTTTTTTCTTCTATGTATTATACTTTTCTCTAGAAAAAGAAGCCAATTGAATTATGAATGATGAAAAGATTTTTTAGTTTATGTTTCTCTTTTGTTTTCATCTCAATAGTCTGTGGCTTTTGCTAAGGAAATGATTAATCTGCTAATAGTAAGAAAAAGAAATTGATCTTTAATCCTTTTGCTAACAGTGAGGTAGTTTTTCATTTTAAAGAAAGTAATTAAGTTACTAAGCTGCACACAAGTCAAATCGCTTTATCCCTAGAAACTATGAAACGAGTTGGCAATCTATGCGTAGTATTTCTTACCACACACCATCTGACTAAAACTTCCAGGGCCGCCTTAGTTGAAACTGGGATCCATGGGTAGAAAAATAATAAAGTGGCCTTGATAAGTCTACTCTGTTTGTGAGGTGCCTCCAGATTCTCAAATTAGGAATCTTGTTAAAATGATGTTCTTGTTGTAACCACTATAATACTCCCCCTTTCTTTTATTCTTTTCTCGTATTCTGACGTTTTCTTTTTTTCAGAGAGAGATATTTTTGCTATAGGGCGTGTGCACTTGCCAGAGAGACAGAAAGCGAGAAATCATCCCCCCCAGCGGGATGGCCACACACAATCCCTTCTCTTCCATTCTCCTCTCAGGATTTTGGTCATGCAAGCACACGGGCCCAGCGTGAGTTTTAAGCTGCCAGGTCTAGGACTTGAATCATGGTCAACTACATGGTAGTCCAGCAATGTAACTATTATGTCATCTCCTAGTCCTGCTGGTGTTTTCCTAATGCCACACCTCACCCTACTCTACCCCAAAGACAGAGGAAGAAAAGAGTATCCATTACTCCACATCTGAGGACTGGAAGGTGTGAATGAGAAGGGGAAAGGTGCAAGTATGAGCTGGTTCTAAGATAGGCCTCTAACTGTGCAGCTCTGTCTAAATACCAAGGTACTCCCAGGTCTGCCCAAATGCAATATTCTTATCAAGAGTATTTAAGATCAATAATACTAATTTAAGGAGGCAGTTTAGCAGAGGAAGTAAGAGTGTCAGCTCTGAAGTCAAACTGCGCAAGTTCAAGGTGCCAGCTCCAAGATGGCTAACTCCACAGCTAAGCCCCAGACCCAGCAGCTTGAAAAACATGTTGGGCATGTGTTCCTGTGTGCCCAGGATCTGGGGAGGAGAGTCAAGGAGAAGGGGTCACAATGTGGCCACCCTCCCTGGAGGGTGACTACTCTCTTTCCCTCTCATTCTGTCTCTGTTGTCTCTTTCTGGTGAGTACACTTGCCCTATGGCAAAATAAAAAAAAAAAAAAAAGTTAAAAAGCAGAAAAACTTACTTCTTGTATCTCTTTGCCTCAATTTATTGGTAAAATGGACATAACAGTAATACTTCACTCACAGATTTATTATGAGACTCCACAGAGGTGACCCACAGAGAGAATCCATATAAGGCACAATGCCAGGCCTGTGATGAGCCCTTAATAAATACCATCATTTGAATTACCTGTGAGCTCCTACTACGTGCCACATGCTTTATCTGAATATGGTTCAACTATGGCACCTCTTCAAAATAACTTTAATTATTATCCTCATGATATAGAAGAGGTGCAGAGTTGTTAAACAGCTTTTTTAGATCCCTTGATAGTGGCCAACCAGGACTTCTGGGAGTCTGTCACCCCCAACACAAAGAGAATCCACTTAGGTTATGCTTGCTACACCGGTTTCATGGCACTGTCATCTGGAATATCATCCGAACTCTAAGTACCTGGATCAACCCAAGACTGGTCTTGCTTCTTGGAATGAAAGCATGGTACCCAGAAAATAATGACAATAGCGTGTGTGCCAGATATAATGGTTGTGCCTATTTTATACACAAGAAAAATTGAGGATCAAAGAAATCCCATCTTTCTCTAAACTGAGAGACCCACTCATGCCACTTTTTCTAATTATGAATCTCACACTGTAGTCGCAATACGGCATTTTCTACTTTGTCTCAGGGAGTGTTGATCAATGCTGCCTGAGATTCCCAGATGCTTCCTCCAAGATCCTTCTGAATGCTGGCCAAAGTGAGCTGTGAAAAGAATAGGAAACTGCGTTCTCCCTTTTCTACTCCCTGAGGCGTAGGGAAAGATGGTTTCAAATGTCCAGTGAGGAACAATTTGCCATCTCTCTGCCAAAAGATATTATCAGTCAAAGTATTCAGTGTCTAGGGAAATTCACAGCTTATGAATAGTTTACCTTACAGAATTTCTATGAAGATAAGGACTGGTTATCTATGCTGCTAAGCTCATTTCTATTACAAAAATGTATCCAGTAGCTTTGCCCACATGTTTGAGAAGAAAAATATTTGAGAATAGAAATCAGAACTTTTTACAACTCCAGAGAACCAATAGAACTGTGTTACCTTTGTGGTGTGAGGTACATTCTCTTTTATAAGAGAGAATGTGTTCACATCATACCCAGCACCAAAGACCCCTTACCTGGACCCTGGCTCTCTGAGGCAGCATGGGTATTTTCCTAAGGATAGAGCATGAACACCCAGAAATGACATGACCAGGTTGGGACCATGACTTAAAGAGGAGGTAGTTCCTTGTGTCCCTTAACTTGTCCCCACGTTGCAACTTGTCAAATGTGTATTGTCACGAATATTACACAGCTGCTGCTGCAATGCCACACGCTTGCGTGGGCCTCCACCGTAAGAGAGTGAGATGAGAAACTGAAGGGCCAAGGGCTTCTCAGAATTTAACACAAGACATACAGATATTTGAGCCATTGTGGGAAACAAGACCAATTACAGCTGACAAATGGGGGCTTGTCACTTTTAACCAGTCGATAATACAGGACAAGTGAACAGCTCTGCATGTTTTAAGAATGAATTTAGTTCTGATACTGGATCAGGGAGATGTTACCCTATAGAAATAGCATTACAGATTTTTCTGGCAACTTCCACCTTAATGCTCTTCTGAGCAACTTATTTGGTTTCATGAGAGATTCTTCTACTGTTTCAAATGTTGGTAAAGAAAGGGATAAAGGGATGCAAGATGGGCACTCTTCTTTAGAACAAAAATCATAGAATATGCCAGAGTATCCTTTGTCCATCTGGAAACCTAATCTCGGGTGTAGGACTTCTGGGTACATAGTCCCAACAAAGCCCATTCTGTGGAGCTGTATTTGCTATGCTTAAAGGCATGTGAGACGCAAGAAAACGTGCCATCTTACCCCTTTACAGAGGCATTACCTCCAAATTTCTGAACTATGATGAAGACATTTATCTTCTTCATGTTTCTATTTCTTTTTTTTCCCCTCTTCGTACTTAAGCTCTGCTAATTGTGATTTGAGAAAAAGCATGGTGATGAATTAGGGCTTTTGAATTATAAAATTTCCCTACCACTTTTCTTTCCTTCTGCAAGAAAAATCTAATGGAAAGGTCAACCGTAAAAATCTTGTTTTTATTTAGATGTATTTCTTCCCACCACTGAATTCTTGTTTTCTATAAGGTCATAGACATAAGTTCTATCTCTCCAAGTACATTTTCTCTGTAAAGAGCATCAACTTTCTGTCCTACAAAAAAACCATTATGAATTTGTATATGGTTTCATTGCTTATTTTTTTATTGTGGTCATTTCCTTTAACTATCAATATGATAATGTTAAACCTAATCAGCAGGTTCTGGGAATAATTGATTTATTATACTCAGTGTTTATATGTGAAATAACCATAATTTCCGTTCAGCTTATGATATACTAGCCCATTTGGTGATTATGACATTTTGCTTCCTAATTAAAAAATATTTAAAGGTTATGTTCACCTTTCTTCTCTCTTTTATTTTTTTTTTTCAGGCTCAGAAGTCCTGGATAGAAAGAGCATTTTATAAGAGAGAATGTGTTCACATCATACCCAGCACCAAAGACCCCCATAGGTAATCTTGCTGTCTCTAATGTATTGAGAATATAAAGTAGTAATTACAGGAACTAACTGCAAAAGTAATCACTACCCAGTGTGAGGAAACCACTGTCAAATTACAAATATTTTTAAATCGTTGCTGTACATCTTTGAAGCAATCTCATGTAGATGCACTGCATAGTGGCCGTGCTTACAGTTAATTCTTAGCGTAAGAGCCTATACAGAATAACATATGTATCATTGCAGAAAGTGTTAATCACTGTATTTAACAGCAGATTTTTGTCGTTTTTATGTTTACTGGTTTTTCCTCCTGAGTGTTTGGTCCAAATGCTTAGTTTGAAAATCATGCTCTGCTTTAGTGAAAAAGAAACCTTTAAGTTAAAGACTCTGGCACGTTATTAATCAGATTGTACATCTTAGGTTCCCATTCAAGTAGAGGGTATTTTCAGTACCCTATTTGCATTTCTGAAGATCAGTAATACGGGAAGCATTTGTGATAAAGTAACATATATATGTCTAGAAATGCCTTTATGAACAGGCAACTTAATAAAGTAGTTTGAAATGTGAAACCAGGGCCAGCAGATGGCATGATGGTTAAGGTACTGGACTCCCATGTGTACTAACATGGTTCAAGTCCCAGATCTGGCAACTGAAAAATTATGCTGGGCACAAGTGAGTACGTGCCCAAAATCCCAAGAGGAGAAGGGATTGTGATGTGACTATCCCCTCTGGGGTGTGATTTTCCACCTTCCCTCTCTGTATCTTTGTCTATCTCCTCTCTAATGAATACATACACCCTATGACAAAAACAAAAGAAAGAAAAGAGAAAAAAAGAAATATAAAGCCACAAAGTCATAAGGACTAGTTGTACAACCTTGGAATGATTACTTAACCTTCAAAATGACACTATTTCATTCATAAAATAATGCTAAATTGTTAGTGTGTAATAAATGGTAACCACATATTATAACTATTACTACTAATAGTCATAACACTGGTGGCAGTAATGTATGAAGGACATTTTCATAACAGGAGTGAATTTTAGGTTTTCAAATATCTTGTGAATTTTTCTTCATTGTTTCATCAAGCGCACTTAAGCTTGCTGGTTTTTATTCTGAGAATTGGATATTTGACAGCAAATGTCAATTGGGAAGAGACGAGGTGTGTCGTGACTCACATATAAGTGAGATTCCTCATTTAAATGTGCATGTTAACATTCTTCCTGTGAAGCTCTCCAGTGTCCTTAGTGCACGATTTGATAGATGGGTAGAGCGAAAAGCAGAAAACTCTAGAGAGCCATTGTTCACAGGGGTCCCATCCTAAACATGTCAGGTATGAGCAGCCATGGATGGAGAAGGACAGAGATATGGTATGGCTTCTATAACTAAATGAAAATGGGGAGGGGGAGAAAAGGAACGGAGGAAGGTCTGAGCTCATCAGATGCCTGCTGCAGCCACATTATGTGACTCACCCTGAGGATTGACTGATAGGGGCTGATACAGATTGCAGGTTTTCCAGCAGGTTGCCTTTAGTGTGAATTCCAATGGTGGCGAATCAATAAAGGGGTTCTCTTTAACCTCTTCTGTTGTAGGTGTTGCTGTGGGCGTCTAATAGGCCAGCATGTTGGCCTCACTCCCAGTATCTCTGTACTTCAGAATGAGAAAAATGAAAGTCGCCTCTCCCGCAATGACATCCAGTCCGAGAAGTGGTCCATCAGCAAACACACTCAACTCAGCCCGACAGATGCTTTTGGGACCATTGAGTTCCAAGGAGGAGGCCATTCCAACAAAGCCATGGTAATCAGAAAGTGGTTCCGTCACTCCCAAAGTAGCTCAAGTCCCACAAAAGAGCAGTTTAAAACCCAGGGAGTCTTGGGGTCTAATCTTGACTCTGCAATTCCTGGTGGGGTGACGCTGTCTAACTACTTTGCCCTGTGTGACTCGGATCTTCCTCTGTAAAATGAGGGGAAGAAAACCTGTCTCCCGGGATTTTAAAAAATAATTACTACAAGATCATGGGGCCAGCAGGTGGCATGGGGTGCTGGACTACCACATGTCCAACCATGTTTGAATCCTGGACCTGGTGGCTTGAAAATCATACTGGGCACATGTACATCCATGCCCAAAATCCTGAGCAGTGAGTGGTAGAGAAAGGATTATGGCGTGGCCATCCCCGCTAGGGAGAGTGATTCCTCACTTTCTCTCTCTGGCAGGCATACACGCACTATGGTAAAAACCTAAAATAATAATAATAATAATAAAATTAAAATAATTAGTATAAGATCAGACACAGTGATTGTTATTAATAATAATAAAACAAATAGCTTCCTTCATATGTAACTAGTTTTATTATGTTATTTTGTTATTATGTTATTGTCTGTCTCATCTATTAATACACTTTTCTAACTCCTTTTTCTCCCTTTGGTGAAAAAAATGTTACTTCAGGTTTCTGTTCTGTTCTGTCAGTAATTAGCATTTCTCTCAATTCAAGGTGTGAGTGGGCATCCTAGCTTATTTCCTTCCCGATTATAACAGAGATCTTGCCATTTAAATCGAGTTTTGTTTTCACTCCAAGCAGCTATGTTCAATAATGCTCTCAATAGAAGGGACCCATATGAAAAGATTTTGTTTTGGAGGGGGAAAGAGAGTTTAAGAAATACATCAATTTCATTTCTAAGAATTGTCACTTCTAAATTTCAGCTTTCATCATGGACCGCTCCCTTTTTGCCTGACATAGTTTTGCCAAGAGAAAAGTATAACATGTGTTTTTGAAATTCTAAAAATGCTATAGTCCAACAAGCTGGCTTCTAACTGTTAAAAGAAAAAGTGTGAGCTGAGGGTGGAGCAGCTGGAGGTGGCTGTGCTTAGGCATGATATAGGGTTTTCTGATTTTGAAAAGGGAATTTTGCTTAGAGAAGCACATTGCGAAACACAAGGGGAGTCACCTCCTGAGTTAGTCTAAAAAGGTGCAATGAAGCTACCTTTCTTTTATATTCTCTGTCTTCCTCTCTCCTTTCCTCTGTCTTCTTCCACCCACCCCCCACTGCAGTAATTTCTTTACCAAGAATAGCTAACTGAGCTAGTCTCACAGTTCCTTAAGAACATTGATTTTGAGCTATATGTAAATTAAAACTACAGTTCTGAGCTATGAGAGGAAAGGTTGCCATTTGCAACCTTCAAGAAGGCTTAGGAAAACAAGTGAGTCAGGTTAGTCTTGCTTGTACTGAACTAAGAGAAATGGAAATTTGTCACTGCCTCACTCACTTAAGGGACATATTTGCCCACAAAACCATTAAGTATCTTCGACTTAGTTCAGTCCTCATTCATAGTACGGGATTGAGCCGTGTACAATGTAGATTTTCTGGAATCAAGCAGTAAAAGTCATGCACTTTTCTCAATAAGAAAAGTGCTCAGGGCTGACCCCTTATTCTGGTGACTAAGGGAGTTGGACCCCATGTTGTCAATCAACCATAATGTTCAACTCCCAAACTTGGCAATTTGAAAAACATGCTGGGCATTGGGGCCAGCAGATGGCATGACAGTTACATTGCTGGACTACCACACGGCCTACTGTGGTTCTGATCCCAGACCCTGTAGCTTGAAATCCACACCCGGTGCATGAGCATGCATGCCCAAGATCTCAAGAAGAGAATGGTGAAGAAAGGATAGCATGACCATCCTCCCAGGAGGGCTGATTTCTCATTTCTCTCTCATTGTCTCTGTCTCTATCACTTTCCAGTGATCACACATGCCCTCTCAGAAAAAAAAAAAAAAAAAAAAAAAAAAAAAAAAAAAAAAAAAAAACCTCTCTGGAAAAAAAATAATAATAAACATGCTGGGCATATGCTTATGTACCCAAAATCTTGACAGGATGAAGAAATGAAGGGGGAGGGATTGCAGAGTGATCGACCCACTGGGGAGTGCTTTCTGCCTCTCCCTCTCTGCCTCTCTAGCCATCTCTGGCAAGTGCATGTGCTCTCTGGTAATTTTTTTTCATTTAAAAAAAAAAATAGAAGAAGAAGAAAACTACAAATGAGGAAGTGGCTTGCTGAGCAACCCTCATTATGGAGTGGTGCAGCCAGTGCCTTCACAGAGGACTTATAAGGCGCCTGCAGCATCGGGCCGTAGCACAGTGGGCACAAAGTAGGCATCTGGTCATCACTGCCATCGCTAACATTCAGTGTCAAATATGGAGTGTAACTGTGCACGTAAGTGAGAGCAGCCTCCAAAGTCACTGCCTTGGGAAACTAGTTACCAGGATGCGACCTCTTTTCAAATGTGCACTGATCTGTCTTTTGGGGACTGATTACAGACCACTTATCGATCACAAGAGAAAAGTGTTTATATTTTTATTAAATGAGAGTTGTTATTGGATTTTTTTAGAATTATTTATTTAATTCTATTTGTTATTGTTGTCATTTTTTTTTTTAAATTTGATCAGAGAGAGAGAAAGGGAAAGCAAGAAAGCAAGTTGGTAGGTCCAGGACTCAAACTGCAGTCAACTGTGTGGGAATCCAGCACCTTGAACCATCACGCCACCTACTGGCCCCAGTTTTTATTGAAAATTAATCTCAAGTACATGCTATTTATAAAACTTATAGCTTGGTTACAAATAACTTCTGCCAGTGTTTCATAAGCCCAGTCTATTCTCTTAAGATAAAGTTTTTACCATGAATAATATCTAAGAGAATGAGCTATTAGTTCTGTGACTCTACCAGTGACACACCCATGAGGCCAACTCTCAGGTGAGGTCGCTGAGGTTCAGGATGCCCTACATGGCCTCAGAGTAAGCAAGTCTGTCTGTCTGTCTTTCTTTCTTCCTTTCTTTCTTTCTTTCTTTCTAACCGACCAAAATTGGGCCACTCTTCTTTTTTGTTACAACCAAATATTAACAAGTGGAAGTCCCAATGATTCATCCACACAAAAATGAGCATGTTGTTCACTTTGAAAACTTACCTTGAATTATTCCAGTACTACTCTCTAGACAAGGGGCAGAGCTGTGCACAGGCCAGAGATTTCATGCATCAGGCAGGATGGTCATTTGTCCCAGCCAGTGCCATCTGTGCCACCCATTCTCTCAGACAAACTGGCATGTGTTTGAACAAAAGGGGAATCAGCAACCTCCGCCTGTCAACGAGTGCCAGTTTTTACATGGGGAAGGCATGGCTAGCTAATTATTCCCCAAAATCTAAGTCAAACAGATCAACTAACTTCATTTTTTTTTTTAAGTGTTTTGCTATAGGGCATGTGTGCTTGCTGGGGAGGGAGAAAGAGAGAGAGAAGAAAGAAAAGAGCCACCAGGCCATCGTACAATCCTTTCTCCTCCACTCTCCTCAGGATTTGGGGCATGCACACACATGCGCCTGGTGTGATTTTCAAGTTGCTAGGTCCAGGACTCAAACTGGGATTTGACCATGTGGGATCCAGCTACCCTACTGTCCCCACTATTTGCTGGCCCCAGGCCAACTTACTTAATATGCCTCTGGTCCCCTGCTTCTGACAAGAGCACTTGAAAGTCAAAATAATTTTTAACAAAGCAGTCCAAAACTCTAGAGGCAGATTGACTTTTATTAATTTTTTTTCTTTTTTTGGAGAGGTTCTCGCTATAGGGCACGTGCGCTCTCCAGACAGACAGAGAGAGACAGAGAGACAGAAAGCGAGAAATCACCCCCCAGGGGGGTGGCCACGCCGCAATCCCTTCTTCTCTATTCTCCTCTTGGGATCTTGGGCACGCACGCACACACGCCCGGCGTGAGTTTTAAGCCACCGGGTCCGGGACGCGAACCGTGGTTGACTACATGGGAGTCCAGCGACATAGCCATTACGCCAACTGCTGGCTCCCGACTTTTATTAATTTTTTAAGTAAGATGTGAGTCTCTGAATAACCCATGAGGCTAGAGCAAATATTCAGGTCCAAGGCCCACCTCCAGGCAGTCTCATTCATTGGCCTGAGATAGAACCTGGACATCTGAAGGTTTTTGAAAGTTACCCGGGTAACAGCCAGGCTTAGAGCATACTGATTAATCCTAGTCTCTCTACCTATTGGGTTGTCAGAAAAGTCATGATGCATTTTTGCATAGAAAAGCAGAAAAAATACATCATGACTTTTCTGACAACTCAATATTTTATAGGAAAAACAAATGGAGCCCAGAGAAGTTATCATCCCCAAATTGCACAATTATTTCATGACATACTTCTCAAATTCACCTCCTCAGGACTCTCTGATAGTATATTTTTATTTTGTTGTAAATGCCTGGTACAGACTACAGTAGATGTTATATTTATATATGTGTGTGTATACATATATCATTATAGTTATGTATATATTTACATATAACTATATATATAAAATAATATATAGTTATATGTAAATATATACATGCTATGGATATTATATATAATATATAATGATCTATAATACATATATTCTCAAATATATATGTGTGTGTAGATAGTTGAAAGGAAGATAATTGCTGTTAGGTTTGTGGCTTAACTTTACACTAGAATTATAAAATCATTATTATTTGATGAGGTTAATTAAACTCAAAAGCTGTGAGCAGGACGAGGTCTTTGTCCTATTACATCCTAGATTAATAGCTCCGTGTTCTGAGCATCGCTAAGCACTCGTGGTATTCAGTCCTCAGTTCCCAGGTTTGACAAGCCCAGAGAATGGCAGGAAACTCAGCAGTGCACAGAGAGGAACTGTGACCCAGGAAGGACAGTTGACACTCACAGTGAGGGAAGGGTTCTGACTTCCTTCTCAATACCAAGCCACATCCTACCAACTGCACACCCGAAATAGCCACTTCTGGGCTTTCAGAGCACCTGTCAGTTCATCTGGACAGCTCACAAAGTCAGACTAGAGAAACCAAGAAGATACTGAGAAGCTAATGCTCTCATAAAGGCATTGTTTTACTAAGTGGGTTTTACTAAGTGTGTTCCAGGTTACTTTATTTTTATATTGTATTTCCTTCATGGAAGATAGTGGGTAAGAGAGAGGGAGAGACACGTGCCCAACAGGGTCTTGTCATGTTGCGATCCCCTTCCCCCAGCCCCCCAGCTATTCAGGGTCTTGGGTACACATGCCCGTGTTTCATGTCATATGTGAACTCCCCCAGTGGCTTCCAGTGCTGCCACATGGGCCACCAAGGCTGGGCCTATCCAGGTCACTTTGTCTACTGCCTTAGAGAACTACAATAGGCTGGCCCAGTCAGCAGACATTGTGTCATTTTGCAAAGCCTCTTCTTCATCTGGGGCTCAGGCTGAAGATTACTTAGAAAAGGAAGCAGTGCTGGGCTTGATTACAGGCAGAGTCTTACTTGCTTACTAATCATCTCTTCCAATTAATGCCCAGCTGACTTGTGGGCCAGGTAAGCATAACCTAATTAAGGACTTGTATTTAAACCTCTCAAGTCACCCACATAACTCTCTTCAGGTTTTCCCTAGCTATTTACTCTGCTTATTAGATCCGATTGAGCCTCTTATTATAGTTTTCATATCATTTAGATAATTATTCCTATCCCTCATTCTTACACTTCAAGCACTAGCTATTGAGTCTGCCAGGATGAAAGCCTTATTCTCTAAGCATTGGTGCTGAAGGGAGCAGGAATGGGGGGAGACGGGTAAAAAAGAAACACGAGGTGGGAGAGGCAGCAACCACACAGTATCTATAACCTCATACTTTTAAATTGCTCTGGGATTGAATCTGAGACTCTAAAAATCGTCTGTCTTTGCATTATGCAAATTTGACCTGAGAATCAAATCTTCATTGACTGACACACACAAAAAAGGAAATTTAATGAATCCCACTTCACAAAACAAAACAGTTATCACTAGACTGTAGCTAACCGAGCAGCCTCACGTAGCATGGTAAGGTTTTTGAGAGGTTGTGTAATTGTTCCACTGATTTCCAGGTTCCGCCTTGTAATTTCAAGGTACTGAACTGGCAGTTTGGAAGAAGACCCTTCTGAAACTGAGAACAAAACTAAGATTCACTGGGCCAGCTGATGGAGTGGTGGTAAAGGCGGCTAGATTCCACATGACTGACTGTGTGATTGGAGTCCTGGGTCTGGCAGCTTGAAAAACCAGCCTGGTGCATGTGCTTGCATGCCCAAATTCTGAGAGGAGAATAGAGAAGAAAGGATTATGACATGACCATTTCTCCTGGAAGGTGCCTTCTTACTTTCCCTCTCTCTCTCTCTCTTTCCCTTACTTCTTGTCTCTCTCCAGTGAGTACACACACACCTATAATAACACTAAAAAAAAAGACAAAAAACTATTATCTAGCACTATTTATTGTTTCTGATCCTAACCATAGATAGAGAGAAGAAAGAATCAACCCACCTCCAAGAAGCCAGCCTATCTCCTTGCCTTTAGAAAATGCTATGCCTGGGGCTAGAAGGTGATATAATGGTTCAGGCGCTGTACTCCCAAGTGCTCGACCGAGGTTAGAGTCCTGGACCTGGCAGCTTGAAAATCATGCCAGGCATGTGTGTACATGTGCCCAAAATCCTGAGAGAAGAATGGAGGAAAAGGGATTGTGGCATGGCCATACCCCATGAAGAGGATTTCTCACCCTCCTTTTCTCTGTCTCTGGCAGGTACACATGCCCTGTGGCAAAAACCTGAAAAAAAATTTTTTTTTTCTGAAGCATAGAAAAAAAGTTTTATTTTACATAATTCTAGTAGAAAAATTCAGAGTACCCTTTATGATATGTTTGTATGCTTAGTGAAGTTCTATATTATTTCTAAACCTTTAGTTTGAGCTGATCAGCATCCATCCCTTGTAAATCTCTGGTACATAACATTAGGAAATTGCAAAAAACAATATAGAATATATTACAATGGCATTTTTGCTTCCAGAGTTTTGTAGGTCACCAAGGCAGAAATTTAATAACAGTGAATTTAATTTCAAATATTTTCTTTCTAGGGAAATTTTATATCTATTAAACTGTCATAAACATTAAACTCTCACTGCAAAACAAAAGACTCTGTGGACTTGGAAAGCTGGTATCAGCAAAATTGCCTAGCAGTTAGATGTAACAAATTCTGCCTGGCCACAACTTTAATTAAATATGCCCATTTCAAGTGGGGCTATATAGAATTAGGAAATGAAATGGTGCTTGTCACATTTCTCAACACAAAGAAAAATCAGGCAAATTTCCCACTACAGTGTTGGAAGATAGGTATCAAAAATACTGTTTTAATAGGCCCAGAACCATAGCCTAGCAGTTAAGGGAACTGGATCCCTCATGGCCCACAGTGGTTCGAATTCCAGCCCAGTGACTTGAAAAAACATACCAGCTGCATATGTACGCATGCCCAAAACCCTGGCAGGAAAGAGAAATGGAGGAAAAGAGATTGAAGCGTGACCATGTCCCATTGGAGCGTACTTTCTCTCTCCCCCTCTTTCTAGCTCCCTGTTTCTTTCTGGAGGGCACAGGCCAGAAAAGAATTTTTAATGAAACAGCCTGGTTTGTCCTAAGCAGTACTGGCTGGTTCCCCACCATCCAGCCTCTGCCTACTCCAGGTGTGTGACACACACAGGGTAAAGTATCCTGTCTGGTGTGTGACACATGTGAGCTCCAAGCTTAGTGCAAAGCAGGGCCATAATAAGGCTGAATTCTGCTTTGATTGTGAATAGTAGAGTTTGTTTGTTTGTTTGTTTGCCCTAGGGTGCCTGCATTCTCAGGAGAGCTTTCAAGAGAAACGGTAAAAGGCAAAGTGAGAAATCACCTTCCCGGGGAGATGGCCATGCCATAGTCCCTTTTTCTCCATTCTCCTTCTGGAATTTTGGGCACACACACGTATCTGGCATGATTTTCAAGCTACCAGGTCTGGGACTCGAACCACAGTTGACCATGTAGGAATCTAGCACCTTAACAATCACAGACCTACTGGCCACAATAGTAACCTTTCTAATGAGGAAACAGTAAGTGCAGCTTTAGTAAAAATGTGCAGTAAAGTCACTTGCTAAAGGAAAAAGGCCTTTAGCACGAGGCAGAGCAAAACTCAAGAGTTTTAGTTACTGAAGTCTTTAGTCACTTCCTTTCAAATGAAAGAAAAATCTCTAGTTTTCTACAAGGTTCTTCAAACGGTTCACAGAAAAGTGATTATCATGAAAAAATTATGAACAGATTTCAAAAAAAATTTTGCACCAAAATAAACTTATACTGTAATTCAAATTTTTCCATGAACCTTCTGAAGTTATTTCATATTATAGTCTCACAGCATTTCATTTCTAAGTTTCTTGCTTGGAACACAAAATACATTTTTTCATAAAAATCATGCAGGATTCAGTGGCTTTCCAAATCCAAAGAACCTAAGAATAGATCAAATAGTACAATTTCAACTAGAGTCAGTCTCTTTTACAGAGAGCATTCTCGAGATACTATTCTAAAGGTTGGTACATTGCAAGAGCTTCTTGCTGCCAGGCAGGGGCACTAATGATAGAAAGGGGAAGGGGTAGGACAACTGTAGGGTTCTGGCAGTGTTCCACAGTGCTGAGGCCATAAGGGAGGTACTAGGCTCGAATCCTGAAGTCTCCTTGTATACTCCACACATTCTTCTGTGCTCATGATCCAGGCTGGCTGGGGATGGATTATGGAGTCACACCCTGTGGAGGATCCTTCTCTCCCTGTCAGGATCCTGACAGGAAGAGAGAAAAGTCTAGATAACTCCCAGCATGAGTAATTTATTTAAGCTCAGTTTATCTTTCTTTTAAAAATTTTCTTTCCCAGATGGTGCATGCACTGGCCAAGAAAAAAAAAGAGGAGTTGGGGAATGAGAAGGTGCCTCTATGAGGGATGGCCTTGCTGAAATTCCTTCTCCCCCATTTCTCCCTCCTTTTGGGATTTGGGCACACATACACCTGGTGTGTTTTCCAAGCCACTGGGTCTGGGCTCCAACTGCCTGGTTGGCCATGTAGGATCCAGCCACCTTAACCACCAGACCATGGGGTGGCCTGAGCTCTGTTTATCTCTTGAAATGATTAACTGGGGAACTAAGGAAATGTGGGCAAAGGATGTGTAGCTCAGGGCAATAGTAGCATTTTTCTTTTCTATGGGTATTCACTTACACTAGTCACTCCCTAGATAACTCTGAGTTAAGAGACAAAAGGCTGTTTTTGAGGCATACTAAAGAGCTAAAGGCAAGTCACCGGGGCCTATCATAGCCAGGAGTTATGTACAAGGTGAAAGAAACTTTTATCCAATTTGCATTTATTAATTTGTTCCAGAACTGAATCTAAACAGTCTTGTGAAATGGTCAGGATCATTCCCCTTTAACAAGAGAGGGTGTTCACATTGACCAAATAACTTACAATGCCAGTATCTGACACGAATGTGTTTCTGCACACGTCGGAGAAGTCTGTAAATGGGAGCACATGGCATCACGTCAGAGGAATACCCAGGGGACAAGATTTAGTATGCGCATTATGAAGATTTCTTGTTAATTGCAAGGCAGTCCCTTCACAATTAATAGACTCAAAAGTAGACAATCAAAATTGCTTAGCTTGACAACCAAATATCAGGTCATTGGAAAGTCATGACATATTTTTCTGTTTTTCTTTGCAAAAATATGTCATGACTTTCCCAATGACCCCCATAGTTCCTAATTTCAAATCATATTGACCATTTAATAAGAAATAATTAGTTGCTGTAGGCACAACCATTTATAAGTGTGAAACTGCTAATTTGACACATGAATTAACTTATATTTCAAGCATCTAGAGAGCTTACTTAATAACCTGATTTTTTTTTTTTTTGAGAGGTTTTTGCTATAGGGCGCATGCGCTTGCCAGACAGAGAGAGACAGAAAGACAGAAAGCGAGAAATCATTCCCCAGGGGGGATGGCCACATTGCAATCCCTTCTCCTCCGTTCTCCTCTCAGGATCTTGGGCACGCATGCACACGCGCCCAGCATGAGTTTTAAGTCACCGGGTCCGGGACGCGAACCGCGGTCGACTACATGGGAGACCAGCGACATAGCCATTACACTAACTGCTGGTACCCCAATAACCTGATATTTTTAAAATGTGTAGAAATACATAATTTAAAAATAAGAATCTTCAGATAATCTCAAAATGCTTTTTATCCCTTCACTTTAAATATCCTCTTAGTCCCCAAACCATTTATCTATATTGTTGTATTACTAATAACAACTTAAGAAAGTAGCAAATGAATTCATTTAAAGCTTTCATTTTGTCTCACCTCATTTTCAAGAGGAGGACGCAGTAGATCACAAAGAATCGGCAATTTCCAAGGGTCAGAGCCCCTAGTATGTGTGTTATTTCCCAGCTTGCAGATAATAATGCGTGGCTTATAGTTAATTGTATGGTCCTTTGTATAAGAATTAGTCTTGGCCAAAAGAAGTTCATTAACTGGAAATACCTTGAGTAGCTTGGCAATGCGGCACTTTCATATTTATTGTGGCCTGAATCATTCTTCCCAGTATTTCCTCAGTCTTCCCTTCAATTCGTGTGTAAAATATTAAGTGTTCTTTCTTCTCTCTGGCCCAATAGCAACCAAAAAACTGGTCATGTGTGATCATTGGTCTGAGGAAGAGTTAAAATCTTTGCTGAGATGAGAGAGAGAATAGAAGGGAAGAAATAGATGAAAAGAAGCAAGGGAGGGAGGGACAGGGAAAGGAGAGAAAGAAGAAAGATAAGGAGAGAAAGAAAGAAGGAAGAAAAGGAGGGCTCTGGACTCAGACCAGCCGTGTGAATCCTTTCATGACTCCCACTAGCAGGAGAGCAGGAGTCCTTTCTGCCCCTTCAGTAAAAAATGTAGATAATGGGGCCGTCAGGTGGCGTAGTGATTAAGGCGTTGCACTCCCACATGGCTGACGTGGTTCAAGTCCCAGATCTGGCAGCTTGAAATCACACCAGGTGCATGTGCATGCACGGCCAAATTCCTGAGAGGAGAATGATGAAGGGATTGTGGTGAGACCACCTCCTCCAAGGGGTGATTTCTCACTTTCTCTGTCTCTTTCTGTTTCTCCAACAAGTGCACAAACTCTATAGCAAAAGTCCCCCAAAAGAAATTTTAAAAAAAGCAAAGTGGATAGAATGCCAACCTCCTTGCTGCTATAAGAACACAAAATGGTACGTGCCAAGCACACAACATGTATGTGGCTAGGACAGATAAATATAAAAGGTTTCTTGGTTTTACGATTATTTTGTTGTTGTTTTGGGTTTGGTTTGGTTTGGTTTTTCCTAGTAAAGAACTTACGAACATTAAAAAAAAAAAAAAAAAGCGTAAAGCACTCAAGCAGTGTGGGCTAATGAGTGACTCTCTTTCTTTAGAAGACAGGGAGCTGGGGACAAAACTAATCTCTAAGGTCATTCATTCATTCATTCTCTGATCCCTTTCTGGCTGAGTCATAGGCATTCCATGATAATGAACAGGGTTTTCTTAGATTAAGCTAGTTCAAAAAGAATTTCAGAATATGGGGCTGGCAGGTGGCATGGTGGTGAAAGGCACTGGATTCCCACAAAGCTGACCATGGTTTGAGTCCCGGACCTGGCAGCTTACTTTCTCACTTGCTTTCTACCCCCCTCCACCTCTCTGGTCAAATTAAAATAAATAAATAAATAAATACAGTTAAATAAAATAATTATTAAAAAAAAAGAATTTCAGCATATGAAGATGGCATTTTCCAGGGAACCACTCACATGATCAGTAATTAGACCCCCTTTATTCCTTACTCTTACATTCCATGTGTTACTTTACGAGTTCTAAAGTGAATTATTTGCTAAGGGAAGTTTATTCCTAAAAAGGGATTATCAGCATCACCAACCAGTATAATTTGAACCTCATAATGTCTCTCAGCTAGTTAAGCTTGTCAATAGCACTACACAGTAGCTGTAGTGATTTTGTATGAACTGTCATCTCCCTTCACACTACATGAGCCCCAGGTACTAACCGTGGTTCCAAATCTCACATCATTTACCTGGTTCAATGAAATGTATAGGTAGGACTGCTAAGCAAAGCATGCTGGGGTTCCAAAAGACACAAGCACAGCTACTATTTTGGTTTGCAAAACATTACATATAACTGGTCTCACGTATGCATCCTCTAGTCATTGAAACTATGCAATCCTTTGGCGGTTTTAAAAACTACTGTGTCATCTTCCAAAGGGCAAAAAATTTTAGGGTTACCTTTACACTTTAGATGTTCTTCTATATTTAAGAAAAGTATAATTTATATCTCCTTTAGATATTCTTCTATATTTAAGTATCATTTATATCTCACCATAGAGAAATATGGGTCCTGGTCAAATTGGAGTTTTTATTGGAAGAATAAGACAGCGATACATTAAGGCTGGTAAATAGGAGAGCAGCAGCATTCTTGGTTTGTATAGTTTGGAAGTCTTATGAGTCCCAATTGTAGTTGATTTCACTAAACATTCCTGTCTGGAGTTAGTCAAAATGGTATGACTTCAATTCAGAAGAGACACCAAAGATTAACTCTTCAAATAGCATAGATTCGGTGTGCAAGCAGGGAAACATTGTATTTTTTCATCTGTTTGTAAAAAAAAAAAATCCACTTTATCAAGATGTGATTAACTTTTAAAAGCTGTCCATAATTACCACATACTACCTGATGGATGTGGAGAGAGGTATGCACTACCAGCGAGGCCATCACGGTAGCCATCACTTTTTCCTCCTGGTCCCTTTGTTTACTTACTTACTTTTTTTTTTTTTTTATCTTAGAGCATTTATTTTCTAAATTAAAAGAAATTTTCTTTACATTCCATCATTGTACATCTCTATAGTGTACAATATGGTTTTTCAAAGTGTGCATATAGTACATGACAGTCAAATCAAGTATATTACCATTTGCATCATTTTTAACAGAGAATGTCACATTTTTTTTTCTGTTAAGTGTTGCTCCCCTTTGCCCCTCCCACCTACCCTTTGCCATTCCTCCCCTCCTTGCCCGTCTCTGGTATCTACACTTACCTTCCCTACGCTCGTATCTTCAGATCTTTCCATTTCTGCCATAGGGTGCATAGGGTGTAGGCATTTGCTATATATTGAGGAGTATATATTGAGGGTTTTTTTAATAGTCACTCCATGGAGATTTTAAAAACAAGCTCTTATTTAAGAAACACTTGTGTTTGAGTCTGATAGTATAGCACTTTTCCTCCAGCTGCAAGGCTTCTCCCATGATATAAAATGCACATTGTGGGACCAGCAGTTGGTATAATGGCTATGTCACTGGACTCTCACTTTCTGTCTCTCTGTCTCTCTCTGTCTTTCTGGCGAGGGCATGTGCCCTATAGCAAAAACAACTCAAAAAAAAAAAAAAAAAAAAAGCACATTGTTGCAAATTTCTAAGAGTTGGTGTAAGTTCTTGCTCTCTGCATATGAGATATACCATATTTGACATTGTAGGTTCAAGTTCGAGTCTACTGATACAGTGGACCTAGCTAAATTGGCCAGCATTTACTCTTCTCTTTTTGCTCTTTGCTGGCTAGAGTAAACCGATACAGAACCAAATGTCTTGTATCTTGGGTAAACTTATTTATCTACACGCTGAAAGTATCTGTTTATATGATTACATGCAGGTCTATTCGTGTTGAAGTTAGGCTGTTTTAACACTCATGCTTAACAAATTGTAAAGTTAATAAATACCTCTTTCTTCTATATACTAATACTATAACTTTTATTACTGCACTTAATTTATATGCTGTATTCTCCAGTACTTTAGGTCTATTCCTTCCTACAATAAATTAAAATTAAAATTAAATTAAACATAATTATCATATCATGCAACTGAGGTTGTTTTAGATTTACCATGTAGTTACTAAGATCTTAGTTTACCATCCTACCTATACCCTATATCACCCACTTTGGATCAAATAAGTTCTATCTGCTATAGATACATTAAAATTTCCTTTAGTGCAATCTGCTAGAGATAAATGCTCTCAGTTTTGGCAGGCAGAAAATGTCTATAATTTGCTCTCGTTTTTGAAAGACATTTTTGCCGAATATAGAATTCTAGACTAACGGATCATTTCTGCTGCCACATTGAAGATCCTGGCTTCTGGCACCCACTGGCACTGTTGACCTGGGCCTTCACTTTATGACTGTTTCTTCGTAGGTAGTCTGTCTTTTTTTTCTAGTTGCCTTTTTTTTTAAGGGTTTTTGCCATAGGACACATGTGCTTGCCTGAGAGAGAGAGAGAAATCACTCCCCAGAGGGGATGGCCACAAGCAATCTTTTCTCCTCCACCATCCTCATGGTATTTTGGGCATGCACACGTCTGCACTGGGTGTGAGTTTCAAGCTGCCAGGTCCAGAGCTTGAACCATGGTCAGCCATAAGGAAGTCCAGTGCCTTGGCCACTACACCACCTACTGGCCATTTCCAGCTGCTTCTGAGGGTTTCCCCCTTCTTTTAGAGCAATCTATGACATATTCATGAGAGGGGTTTCTTTGTATTTATCCTGCTTGGAATTTATGAAGCTTCCCAGACCTGAATATTGGTATCCTTCAGTGATTTTGAGAAATACCCAGCCAGTACCTCTTCAAGCTTATTGATTCTTCCCTGTTATTTTTTATTTCTATCTAAACTTCTAATTATTTCCTCTATGAGTCTTCATTTTTCTTTATGTTTTTAATTCCTTTGTCTTCCTAGATTGCATTTCATTTATTTTCTAAACCTGTTGTCAGCATGTCTGATCTATGGCTTTACATACTCATTACAGTTTTTATTTAAGTTAATACATTGAACTTCCTAGAAGTTATGTTGATTCTTTTTCAGATGTTTAAGTTTATAGTAATTCAGAATTTCAGAAAATTTGTTAAAATGGTGAATCTCTTTGTTCATGAAATTTCTTTGGGTAAAGCAAATGATCACTCTTTTTTAAAAATGTGACTCCGCATGAGAAAGTTTTTTCAAGCAATGACACATATAACTGCAATCAGTAAAGACAAGCCCCTCCAGGCAGTCTGGCCCAGCCTCTCTAACTGATGGCCTTTCCTCTCTTAGTATGTGCGGGTATCCTTCGATACAAAACCTGATCTCCTCCTACACCTGATGACCAAGGAATGGCAATTGGAGCTTCCCAAGCTTCTCATTTCTGTCCATGGAGGCCTGCAGAATTTTGAACTTCAGCCCAAACTCAAGCAAGTGTTTGGAAAAGGGCTCATCAAAGCAGCCATGACAACTGGAGCATGGATATTCACTGGAGGCGTTAACACAGGTAATGGGAAACAAGACAGAAAAAGGCAGCATAAGGCCACAAGAATGTTGTGCCTCAGATGATTTTCTTCTAAGGTTAAAATTTATCTGGTGGGGGGGAGGAGGTGGAGAGGTTTGTGCTATAGAGAGCATGCATTTGCCAAGAAGACAGAGAGAGAGAAATTGAGGAACCACCCTCAAGGGGAATGGCCATAGCACAGTCCCTTCCCCTCTGTTCTCATCTTGGGATTTTGAACATGCACATGGCACTGGGCTTGAGTTTCAAGTCTCCAGGTCTAGGACTTAAACCGCAGTCAATCTTGTGGGAGTCCAGTGCCTTAAACAATATGCCACGTACTGACCCCCTAAGGTTAAATATTTTTATATTCCTGGGTCAGACCATAGCCTAGAGGTTAAGGGAGCTGTATCCCACATGGTCAACCATAGTTTAAATCCCAGCCCCACCAGCTTTAGTGGGCAAATATGCATGACCCAAATTCCCACAGGGTGGAGCAGTGAGGGGAAGGCATTGCAGCATGTCCATGCCCCATTGGAGGGGTGCTCTCTCCCTCTCCCTCTTTCCCTGGTGAGTGTGTGGGCCTTCTGGTAATTAAAAACTCATATATCCCAACTACAATCCCTACCATTTGTCTATACCCACCGGTTATTTTTCTCTCACTGATTATCCTTCTTTCACTTAAATAATAACTATGGAGTTATTTCTTAACCAAGAAGAATTACTTATAAGAAACAGGTTGGGTTATTTAATGGTTGACTATACAAAATTCATAAACATGACTAATAAAATTACATGGCACACAAATAATTTTTTAAAGAAAGAACGTTTACTTAAATTGGAAGTTCTGCCCCTATTCGTTACATGATTTCAAGTCTGTAGCTAAATAGTTTTAATTTTTATAAAATTCCATTTCCATCTGGGATACAAGTTATGATGGCAAAGTCTAGGGTATTATACAATTTTAAATATTTCCTTCTGTTATCTCTGTACTCACAGAAGACATAACTCACTCTGAATTCCAGTTTTTCCTACCTGCCAAATGAGTTTCTGTTTTGTGATACAGGCATGGTGTCAAATATATTCTTACAAGCTCACTTATTATAGTGCTTATCTACTGAACATCATTCTATTTTACAATGTCCTTGAAAGAAGGCTTTAAAAAAAAACATTAAAGAATCCATGTGAGAAAGAAAGAAACATCCTCCATGGGGCTTAGGCATGCCTCAATCCCCTTCCTCCAGTCTTCCAACTTGCCAGGATCCTACATGCCTAAAGTGTTTCCAGGTGGACTAGTCCGGGGACTTGAACTGTAGTTGACATGTGGCTTCCAGATCTGCAGTCTAGTGCTGCTGATTGCACCACAGAGACTGGGCCTGCAGAACCATATTAATGTGCAATAGATAATGAAATGGGTGTCTATAGATGTTGGGGGTATGTTTTTCCAGTCTGAGTTAAAAGTGCCAGCTGGGAGACCAGCAGATGGCATAATGGTTATGTCGTTGTACTCCCACATAGTTGACCGTAGTTTGAGTCCCGGACCTGGTAGCTTAAAACTCACACCAGGCATATGTGCATGCATGCCCAAATTCTGAGAGGAAAGTACAGAAGGAATTGGAGCATGGCCATCACCCCAGAGGATGATTTCTCACTTTCTATTTCTCCATCTCTCTCTCTCTCTGTCTCTCTGATGAGCACATGCACCCTATAGCAAAAATCTCTCTTAAAAAAAAAATGTGCAAGTTAAAAGTGCATGTGTAACATTGCAGTAAGTCAGTGCAAACTTGTTACCGACTCATTCTTTACACAGGTGAGTGCCTTTGGAGTTAGTGAAACATTAGAACGTAACTCTGGACCAACTAGTTTTAAGTGTCGTCCATTTTTTTTATATATATATATTATAGTTTGGATGATGATGGAGTGAGCCATGCACTGAGAATTCTCCTAATACCTAAATTTTGTGGACATTAAGCACATAACCATGTCAGGCACATTTCAGCAGTCAACTCCACAGACCACCCACGCTCAGTGTTGATATATGAAATCCTGACTCAGTCCATCAATGACATGATTTTTTGAAAACCTGCTCAGTCAGCTCTTTACTGTTTCTCCTGGAGTAATCAAATACCTTATCAGCAGTTTTCTTTCAGTGATTGTTAGGTTTCAAAATCCAAGTTTCACTCTTAGCCAAGTGAGTATCACTTGCCTAGGATCATTGTCTTTTGCTTTCTGGTCATAGAGGAACCAATTCAAAAGGTTCTAGGTCTCCAGAAAAAATTCGTACCAATCTTCTCTTTCTATGAATGTGGGACATTGTTTAGTTTCTTCGCTTTTGATGAGTTTCTATTTCAGAAAAAGAATTTAAGGTTTTCCTGTCTGCCTTACTCCGGGTTTAATGTTTAATACCCAGAGTGAGGTTCTGGTGAAGCGACACTGAAGGTAGGCGAGAGCTGATGATAGAATTGATGATAGAGGGGCATACCACAAAGTTAAACTTCTTATTCAGAGCCTGTCCTGAATGGAGTTCTTTGTGTCCATAGGAAACAGTTGAACATCAGTATTCAATGTTTTTCTATCCCTCTCTCTCTCTCAACCACTACTCTCGTTTCAAAGATCCATAGATAAAGCAATAAGTGAAAATGATATCCTTCTCAACACTCCCAGCATAGCTCAACATAGCCTAGTGGCCAATTTACACTATTTCATTATTTCATTTTTAAAAGGAGGCGCTTTCTGTTTGATCTTATGAATATTTCAGATTTGAGTTATTCCAACATGTATTCCTTTCCCCTGATTAAATTGTTTGGTGTGTTTCAGGTGTTCAGGAGTGCAGGGCACAGTTTCTGAGCGTTAATCTGGGCTAGACCCAGAGGCACAGGAACTCGAGTTGATGCTGACCTTCCCACCTTCCTCCCAAGGACTTTTACTGTTAGAGGAGACATCCTCATATGTGATTATGAATTACTGCAGAATATTATGTTTGGTGACATAGTGAAATAGTCAAGCCACGCAAACTGCACTCTGTTCCAACAGACAAGAAATCGAATATTACTCCTGGTTCCTATAGGAGATGGCACCAGGAATGAACTTTTCCTTGAGGAATGGGTGAAATTTTGATACAAAGAAACATCTTTTGTTAGGAAGATAAGTCTCCTGTGACAATGATCGTTTGACCTTCCTTTTCTTGGCAGGGAGAGGTCGTGCGGTCCTCCTCCCTGCTGTGTACAGAGGCACAGGGAAAGGGGCGCCAGTGTCATGCCTTCAGTGCTGGCAGGTTCCCCATCACCAGTTCTGTCCTCAAACAAAGGGACACGGGGTAAAAGTAAACAAGTCATTTGACGAGGAGGTTAAAAGATTAGAAATGGGATCTTCTTTAAATGGTTTATAAAAAGGCAAGAGGTAGGTTTCTTACCATCTTGTAAATTAAATCTCAATTTCACCCAGGATAGGTAAAACCATTATGACAGTAGAAAGAAACAATTGGAACAATGAAGATTAATGGTTGTATTTATATATTTTAACATAAATTTTCCATAGAATAAGCTAATCTGTTCTTTACAAGGTAGGCTCTCTATATTATATGTCCAGAAATAGGAAGATGAAATTAAGGTTAACAAAATCAGAGCTAAGTGACGACGTTCAAGTGGGTGCTCATTCAAGTGATCCTCACTCATATAAGCTGGGGTACAGATTTCATATCATATTATATATGATGTTTTTAACGGGATATAGTCAAGTTGTTGATTCTTGGTTAAACTAATTCATCTCTATGCTTGTAAGAAAAAAATTGTCCAAGTTGAAGGAATTGTACTTACTCTTTTTATGGTCATTAGATACTTGCTATTTTTTCACATCAGTTAGAATAAGAAATATCATAGTAGAGTTCATAGACAAGACTGGCAAATTACACCCACAATTTTATGTTCTCTCCTAAACGCATATCGATTGTATAGAAATGTGTCAACATTTTTCATTCTATGCATTTAACCTTGGGAAAGGAATTGTTATAATTTCCTGTAGAATGATGGAAAGGTCATTGCTTTAAAAGGCACAATTAATATTTCTCTTTCCTCTTAGGTGTTATTCGTCATGTTGGAGATGCCTTGAAAGACCATGCATCTAAGTCTCGAGGGAAGATATGTACCATAGGTATCGCCCCCTGGGGAATCGTGGAAAACCAGGAGGACCTGATTGGAAGAGATGTAAGTCCTAGGGGCTATCCCTTCACATGACTTTTCATAGAGGGGCTATCAGAACAGAAAAATAAAATTAGCATTAAAAACTGCGTATTATAGTACTCTTCTAGTCCCACCTCCCAAAATGAAACTTACATTAGTTTGTTACGTTAGTTTGTTGAGTGACTACTATTTTCCAAAATTTATCTATGTATTGGGTTGTCAGAAAGTCATGATGTATTTTTCTTGACAAAAATACATCATGACTTTTACAATGACCCAATAAATCCCATATCAGTTTTTATGACCAAGATAGGGAACCCCTCTCTGCTTGAACCAAGTGGTCTTTCTCACCCATCAAGTTATAGCCCTGCAAGTTCTCATCCTGTGGTTATCTGAAGATTAAATACACCATGAAATATATGGCAACATGAACTCATTGTCTGATCCATTAAACAGGGCGCCACCTTACTCATTATCTGAGTGCCCTTAACCTAGGTCTGGAGAGCCCCACAGCCTCCTCCCATTCAAACTGTGGCTTCCTAGTTGACCTTTCTTCTGCTAAATGCTTGGGTGAGGAGTGGGCACTACAGAGTTCTTTGTTCCTACTCTGAACCTGCTCAAAAGCCCTTGGCTAAACTCAGCAGAGAGACAGCCTCTATTGTTATTTTGACATCCAGAGCCACATACTGACTATTCAATCAATGGTTTTGCCAGAAACAAAGAAAACTTGGTTATCTTTTTTTTTTTCCCCCCAGAGTCACCATTTCTCCTCTTTCCAGGGAAGTGTTCTGTCTCTCTCTGTAAATACACACCCAAAACAGGTCATTATCACCCTCTCTTAAAGGGTTTTTTCTTTCCAACTACCCACCAGCCTTTTCTTCCTACATAATGTTGCTCGGAATTCCATTGACAAGAATTACAGTTACACCACGTAATCAAATTGCTATACTTTATTTGCTATATTTTATTTGCTTCTTTTTCCCCCAATACTTTGAGCAATAAATTACCACGTTCCTTTACAAAGAATTAGTCCACTCCTTCCTCCCAATCAAGGCTTGCCATAGTAACAAATGTCATTTTTATGGTTTTTTTTCAAGTTCCATGCAAGTCCCAAAAAAGAAAAAAATTAGAGACTAACAACTAACTGGTATTATAATTTTCAAGCAGTATATGCAAAACCCAGTCTATGCAATTTTAAAAAATGCAATGCAAAATACTTTGGATTAAAAAAAGTATTTCTTTAGATATTTCAGAAATTTAATTTTTTAAAATTTATTTATTAATTTCCTCCATGAGAGAGACAGTGATATTCTCAACAGAGTCTCATGCTGTGTTCTACCGCAGCCAGCCAGGATCCTGAGCACACATGCACAGACCTGGCATGTGTAAGGAGACCTCAGGACGTGAACTTGGGATCTTCTCACATGGCCCCAGCAAGACTGTGCCTTGTGTGACTGACACTCCACAGTCACTGGCCTCAAAACCTTTAAGTGACAAATATTCATATCAATACTACCAAGTTATGGAACCAGCAGTTGGCGTAATGGCTATATCGCTGGACTCCCATGTAGTCAACCGTCGTTCGAGTCCCAGACCTGGTGGCTTAAACTCACGCCGGGTGTGTGTGCATGCATGCCCAAGATTCCGAGAGGAGAATGGAGGAGAAGGGATTGCGGAGTGGCCATTCCCCCCTGGAGGGTGATTTCTCACTTTCTGTCTCTCTGTCTTTCTGGCAAATGCACTCGCCCTATAGCAAAAACCTCTCCAAAAAATAAATAAATACTACCCAATTATGTGTAGAAATGCTAATGTATCCAGAATGTATAGAGCAGGGAGTGAGATATGAGTACCATCATCTCTTAACTACAATTTTCTGTCTGTTTTGTATCACACACAAGTTGAATGTCTCAGACAGGAAGTCCCAAAGTTATATTGACAGAGATATCTTGAAAATGTAAGTGTCAACTAATTTTGTCAGAGTATCTAAGACCAGCCATTCATGGAATATACTTGTGGCAATACTTGCCTTAGATTTCAAGTGGCTCTTAAACATATGTTGATTATAACTATAATAGAACAAATACATTTCTTAAAGAATTAAAATATGTTATTGGGTCACTGGGAAAGTCATGACACATTTTTACATAGAAAAATAGAAAAATATGTCATGACTCTCCCAATGACCTACTAAAATGCCCTCAACACCAAAGGCATTTAACCACGCATTTTATTTATTAGCAAACACATAAGTTAGTCATTTAAAATGCTGTGATTATACAGAGTCATCAGGAAATTCAAAGGTACAGAACATGGATTGTAAAACTAAACTATTACTATTTGGCTTTGGAGGTGGGGACTTTGGAACTTGCCTGTTCAGATGAGTTATGAATAAATGGCAACTATTTCTTTATTCAAGATAGACTGATAAATACCAGGTATTCAAAAGTTTGTGAAAAACACATATGAAGAAACTGGTTAGATTTCAAACTATTTCCTGCACAAAAATAAACTCAATTTAATTCCATTTTCCAAAAACTTTTTGTAGTCCTCTCATAACACCCCAGTTTCCTAAGCATTTTAGGAAAATTTAGGAAAATGCTGGCCTACTGATTTTTATGTCATTTTGGTCATCTTGTGACGATTACATGACCACAGAACAAGAATACGTCTATGACGTCTTCTTGCGTGGCTGAACTGGAAGAGTCAGTCCTGATTCTTTTTCTTCCAAATCTGTCATCTCTCATTTTCTCTCTTTGTCATGTTCCTTTTCCCCCTCCTTTTCTTTCTTCCTGGTGTCTGCCAATTGAAACTTAACTATGCCAATGGGAGTTAGTGACATGTTCTGATGTCCCAATTTAAAATGGTCTTGCTCCTAGCATAGAAGGCACAGAAATGTTAAGGAGATGTGTGCATTTATCACCCCTACTGCCAGGGGTCTATAAAGGCAAGCCATTGCTCACAAGGAACCAGGTGAACTAGCACAGACTATCTTAGAAAAAAAATAGTGATAGATTATAGACAGCACAGAGAAAAACAGTTGAATTTTAGTTTTTCAGTAAACCTTTGATCAAGATCTAATAAACTGGCCACTCTGGTATCTTATTCCCTCAATGTTGGAGAACTGGAATATGCGTGAGATTTCTCAGGCTCTTTATGATAATAGAGTCATTTTTCAAATTGTAAATTACTTGGAGTAAAAGTACTGTTTTTAGGTGTATAAGATTTGTAACATAGTTTGAAGTAAATTTTTATATGTTCACTATTCTGTTATTAAAAAATAATATGATGGGGCCAGCAGATGGCATAGTGACTATGTTACTAGACTTTCACATGGCCAACCACGGTTGCAGTCCTGGACCCAGTGGCTTGAAAATCATACCAGGTGCATGTGCTTGCATTCCCAAGATCCCAGGAGAATGGAGGAGAAGGGATTGCAGCATGGGCATCCCCTTTAGGGGTGATTTCTTGCTTTTCTCTTTCTGTCTCTGTCTCTGTCTCTTTCTGTCCTATCTCTTTTTTTTTTTTTTTTTGGAGAGGTTTTTGCTGTCGCTCACCAGACAGACAGAGAGAGACAGAGAGATGAAATCACCCCCCAGGGGATGGCCAAATCCCTTCTCCTCCATTCTCCTCTCGGGATCTTGGGCACGCACGCACACGCGCCCGGCGTGAGACAAAAAAAAAAAAAATAAATAACATGATTCTAGGTTGCCATAAAGAAAATGATTTAAAAAATGTTAGTAGTCACAAATGATAATCCCCATAAAAATAATCAAATTAGAAGTGTTGTCTGGTAAGCTTCTTGATCAATTATTACTTTTAATAGTTAATGTAGTGCCTTCTATTTTCTTCCATTTTATACAATCATACTCACATGTAACAAACATCAAAAAAATAAACCTTTTAACCCTAGACTCAGGTAGCAGAAAAAAATAAATGTATTAAAAATGTTTACCATTTCAGTAGGCTATCAAAATGCAATCATTTAAAGACATGAATAGTGTGTTGTTTGTCAAGTCTACGCAGTAGTACAGAATATGAAAGCAGTAGAAAATAAATGTCAAGTGAAATCTTGGAAATTTATTTGACATACATATAAATATTAGAATAAAAGACACTCCATTTCTGATTCCTGATGCTTTGTTACAATGGATTTATTTCCAGACTGATGAAAAATATAGATCATTTTATTTCTGTGGGGCTGGCTCTCAGAAGAGCTCTTTTATTCAAATACTACTGGATTGATTTATTGATCAAAGTATAGATGCAGTGATTGCCATTCATCTTACAACTTGAATATCCCTTCAGAACAGCACTATAAAGATAAACACTAGTCCTAAACATGAAGAAAAAAATTAACTTACTTTTGAGTCTTCTCATTGATATTTGGAATCATTCACCTCCCCTCAAGTCTTATCTTCTAGCTGGACTTTAAGTTACTTGAGGGCAGGGTAGGTAGGTAGCTACACACTCCACTTAATTAAGATGAATAAGAATGAATTGGGGGATTGACCAGCAGGTAGCATGGTGGTGAAGGTGCTGGACTCCCATATAATCTACCACTGTTGTAGTTCTAGACCCAGCAGCTTGAACTTACACCACCAAGTGCATGTCCATACATGCCCAGAATCCCGAGAGGACACTGGAGGAGAGGAGATTGTGGCGTGGCTATCCCCCTGTGGGGTGATTTCTCACTCTCTGTTTCTCCATCTTTGTCTCTCTGGTGAGGGCACATGCTCTATAGCAAAAATCTCTCTAAAAAAAAAGAAAAAAAAGGAATGGATTGGGTATGATGAAATTCATACTGCAGGGAAAATGAACATTATGGAAAAGATGTAATGATAAATCTTATCTAGTTCACAACTTCATCTCTAATTATATTCCCAAACTAAATCACACTGTGGCCACTACAGAGAAAGTACTTTTTTAGCCACTCATCTGAACTTAAAACTGTTTTTTTTTTCTTTTTAAAAAATTGTTTATTTTACTTACAATAGCATGCATGAATGCACAAAAGAGAAAGAAACACTCTTGATAGCGTCTTACCACATTGTCACCCCTCTTCCCCAGCTCTCCGGCTCATCAGGATCCTGGCATGTGGACCCTGGGCAAGTGCACACACACCTGGTGTATTTCTAAGCCAGCCCAGGGATTTGAACCTAAGATACAGTTCAGTATGCCACTGACTGCACAATCAGAATGGCCTAAAACTATCGGTGGGAGACGAATGGTGAGGGCTCTGTCTGTTTGGTGTCGGGGCAAAGCAAGGCACAAGGGGAACAGTCCTTTCTCGAAACTCTTTAAATGCTGTATGATAGAGCCCTGCCTCAGTGGCACCACACTAGTTCATTGTTCTGCAATGCTGGAACAACAGGCAAGACCAGAGTTAAGATTCCAGGTCCACCTGAAATAGCCCAGGTGCGTAAGTACACCCATGATCGGGCTGGCAGAGAGCTGGGGGGAATCACAGCATGATAAAACCCTGTTAAAGGTCCTCACTCTCACCTTTGTCTCTCACACACATACATATAAATGAAATAAAATAAATTTTAGAAAAGTTGCCTGAGTGATGCTGCTAACCTCCATGCTTTAAATTGATGTATCTTTCACTCTGCTTAACCAAATCTTTTTCTCCATTAGTAGATCACAACAGACTTCAGTGAATAATCATGATATAAATACTGAGATGTATACTGTTTCAGTTATTGAGGTTAATGCCACCTCTGATTTCTCCACAGTATTACTATTATTTCTTTCCTCTATTATAACCCATAATCCTGTACTTCCATCACATTTAGCTCAAGGTTTCCCTCCACCAAAATAGCTTCCCTGACTAACTTCATCCATGATGGTCACATTCCCGATTATAATTCTCCTACTGCTGTCTTCCTCAGTTCTAGTCTGCTCAAGCTGCTAGTAACTGCTTGAACAATTACTAGCTTCTATAACAAAATAATCAGAGAGTATTGACTTATAAACCAAAAACAATTTATTTCTCACAATTCTAGAGACTGGAAAATGCCTTTTCACTGTGTCTCCACATGGCGGAAGGGGTTGGAGTATCTGTGGGGTTCCTTTTATAAGGACACTGATCTCATTCTTGAACGCCCCACCCTCATGACCTAATCAGCTCCCAAATGTGTCACCTCCTAATGCTATCACCATGAGAGTTAGAATTTCAACATGTGGATTGGGAGGGAAGAGACACAAATATTTAGACCATTGCACCAACCTAAGGATCAATTTTTTTTAATCTTGTTAGCACCTAACATTTACTGTACATGAACATGAGATATTGACATATCACTTAAATACTGTAAGATCTGATTTCTTTATATCTAAGAACTATAAAAATACTTGCTCTATTTTCATATAACTTCTATGAATATAATCATTATAATACCTATAAGTTATTGATCTCTTATTTGTGATTGCACGTATTAGCTAGCCTATGAGATATGTCTTATACCCATTTTAATGTTGAATAAAATAATTATGAATTAGAACCAAGATCCGACTGTCACCAAAGCCCATTCTTTTAGCTATTGGTATATCAAGTGAGATATTAAAAAAACTCACTGATGTTATATATTTATTGCTGGTTGAGATATTAGCAAATATCTTATGCCTATAAATTTAACTCAAAAATAAATTCAGTGAATTACCAGAGCCCTTTTCTTTGTCCTTAGAGAATCTTGACCTGCATAAATTATTATGAAATTATCACTAAGATAAAGTCAAGAAAGAACCTCCAATGAATTATAGTTTTTCTAAGACACACTTTAAATTTAAAGTCCTTATTTTATAAAATCACTCTGACCAAAATTGTGTCAAGTGATTGAACAGCTCCTGAAGCTTTTATCATTTGTCTTTTCCCAAATCTAAATTAATAAGACACATGCCAAATAAGAATCCAGACATAAGCACAAGAAAAAGTACTTTTCATTTCAGCTGGAGGATGGAAATTGTGTTTGAGTAAATTTCCAACACATAATATTGTGCAGTTATTAAATTATCTTCACATTCAATGTTATCTTCTACTTTCCCTACACTGTAGATTTATATCTCTGACTTTTATAACCTTTAAGATTTCTTATGTTTAATTGGAGAATGTTCTTTTGATGTCATCTTTATGTTTCAAGCCAAGAAACATCAAGTTCAGTAATGCAATTGATTGCTAATTCAAATGTGGTTATTCATTCAGCACATTTGTGCCTTATTTCTGAGGCAAGCCAAATATGACTTCATATCATAAGCTCATAAAGCTTCCCAGTAGTGGGCCTAACATGGTACTTATTGGACTTCTATGACTACGTCAGATAAGGTACATCCAGGGGATGTGAGAAGAAAAGGTAAGAGACAATGAGATCCACTTAAGTCACTTACAGTTATGCAGGAAAGAGCCAATGCTTGCTGACTCCAGGCCAGCTGCCATGGCACCACTTAAACTCATCTAACCTACATGCAGAGGGCAGTTCTCCTAGAGACAGTGATGAGTTTGGATTTGGGCATGTTGATTTTGAAGTTCCTTTCGGAAATGTCTGACAGACCAATGAGTATACGAGGCAAAAGCTTAGGAGCAAGATCTAGCTACACACTTGGATTCAGAAGGCATCTCCT
This sequence comes from Tupaia tana, assembly GCA_026018925.1. Taxonomy (NCBI): domain Eukaryota; kingdom Metazoa; phylum Chordata; class Mammalia; order Scandentia; family Tupaiidae; genus Tupaia; species Tupaia tana. The sequence continues at coordinate 30,681,002 of JAKSZU010000013.1, forward strand.
ACACATGTCAATGAAAGCCATCACTTGAATCGCATGGGAGAGTGTGTAGAGTGAGGAAAATGATGGCCTACACGTGGATCCTGATGACCTTCAACATTTAAGTACTAAGCAGAGGAAGAACAGCCGGCAAAGGAGACCAAAGACATGTCTGAGAGATAGGAGCGAAACAAGAGAAAGTTTGGAAGCCCATGAAAGAGTATGGGTAGTGAAGAGTAATTCCAGTACTACTGAGAGGCTAAGAAAGGTAAGGACTTGCCAGTGTCTGTGCATCCAGTTTATCAAGAGAGCATTGGCATTATGGTCAAAATTGTTTCATAAAGATGATGAAGGAGCAAGCACATCTCAGTGAATTAAAAAGGAAGAAGATACAGTAGAGGTGGCAGATACCTTTTAGAAGTTTGAATATGATGGGGAGAAGAGATTTGGGAAGTGGAAGGGAGCCAATTTCAGTGATTTTTCTTTTTCCCTTTAGGATGGGACTTGAGTTTGTTTATATACTAAGGGCAGAAAGAAGAATAGGAATAGAGAGAAAATAATTGATGCAAAGAAAGGTACTGTGAGGTGATGGGATGCAGAACTAAGGAGGATAAATTATAACTGAAAGAGAAGAAGAAATAATAGTTATGCAGGGATTGATATCAGGATGCTGAAGGGGTTTACATGTGTCACTGGAATAATAGCCATGATAATAAAGACAACACTAACACAAATACTTTTATAGGACTTGCTAAATGTCAGCACCCTTTGGAATACTTCTACCTAGATAAACTCATTTAATTCCTATTAGTATTCAGAAGTTAATTTTTTGTATCACTATCATCCTCCCCATTTTACTGATGGTAAAACTCAACATGAAGGGATTGTATAATTTGCCCAATGTTCCATGACTAGTAAAGGATGTGCCTAGATTTAATCCGAGGCCATGTAGTTACCCAAACTGTATTTTTACCTGCTACTTAATACTGCTTCTCTATAATAACAACAGCTAGCATTCATTTATATTCCTGTGTGCATTGTTCTATGAGTTTTATATCTCAGGCAATCCTTGCAATACCTCAATGAGATGTTTATAATTATTATTAATTTCTACTTACTGATAGACTGAGACACAGAGGGTACATAACTTGCTAGGGTCACCCCGCTGGCAAGTGCCGGGTCACCTGCCAAATGAAAGGGATGATATTCAGGTCAGAGGTGTGAGGAGAATGGAGGATGTCAGTCATTGCCACAGTGGAACAACAGCCAGAACTGACCTGAACACAGAGAAGGAATCCCAGGCAGCCAGAGGACTGGGGCAGAGGGAGGAGGATGGTAGGCAGATAGCAGTCATGAAATTATAACGTATCAATTACGATGCATCTTTTTATTTCTCTTCAGTCCAGGAAAAAAGGAGAAGATCCCCCTCTTTTTTTAATCAAAAAAGAGATAATAATAATGCACCATTCATTAGTTATCTATTGCTATGTAAAAAAAAATAAATAAATAAAACTTACCCCAAAAACTTCATTGTTAACAAAACAACCACTATCTCACCATTCTATGGGTCAGGAATTGGTGAGCAACTCATCTGAGTGCTTCTGGCTTAGGATCTCTCTTGAGGTGACAGTCAAGATGTCACTTGGGGCTGCATCATCTGCAGGATCAAATGCGGCTGCAGTACCCTCTTCCCAGATGACTCACTCACAGGTCCTGGTTAGGAGGTCCTCACCACATGGACCTCTTCACAGGGCTACTTCTTTCGTCTTCACGACATGACACTGGCTTCCCCCGGAGTAAATGATCTGAAAGAGAGCAAAGAGGAATGCTTTTGTGACCTAGTTTTGGAAGTCACATTACTATTACTTCTCATTTCTGCTTTATTTTATCCCTCAGAAGTGAGTCACTGAATCCAATCCAGAGGAAGGACAGAATTTCAAAGAATTTCTGAATGCATTTAAAAATCATGATGATTTCTAAAGAAAGTAAGCCTTTTCAAAACCCAGGAGCCTTTTCCCGCTGCCAGGAGACCCTGTATGTGAATGGTACATGGTTTCCCTCTGGATGGGCCAAAGGGAGGTGAGGCTATTCAAGTGGGAAACATGAAACGAGGGCTGTATGGCTCCCCACAGTATCCAGGGTGAGGGGCACATTTTCAAAGTGCGGTGGAAAGATGCAATTGTCCCTCCCACGGATTTTAGTGGGAGTCACACAACTACAGTATCTAGGCACTCTTCGGAAATGAATCTCTGAGTTCTCTGGTTTCTTGTCTGGATTGTTTCGCGGGGAGGCAGCATCTGGGTTTCTGTATGACCCGCCTAATACCTAGATTTACAGAGGAGCTGCCTGAATAGGAAATTGCCAGCCAGCGTCCCTGCTGGCTCAGGCCTCTGTGCTTATAAGGGCGTAGAAAGCCTCTCTTGTTCTCCTTTCATTCTCTCAGTCCTCATGTTCATTTATCTCAGACACAGAGGTTGCTTCCCACTTCTCAGTTGTATCCCCTCTCCCCTCCCGGAAATGGATGCTTGATCCTGAGAGAAACTTGCCACTCTTTTTATTTCTCTCCAAAGCACAGCCCCATCTTGCTGCCTGCTGGTGCCTTTCCTGACCTCTGTACAGACGTTTCCAGATGACTCAGCTGGAAATAATCCCATCAACTGTCATACAAATGGTAAAGCCCAGCTGAGCCACTGGCAAAAAAAGGTCCAGCAACAAAAGCAACCTTGATATTCTTGATAAGCTTAAAATCTAGCCATCTTTTGTTTTCCCCTTTAATGTCTCCTGGCCTGTAAAGGAATTTAAGATCTACACGTGCTTTAGACAAAAGTGTGGTTAATGAGACAGATTGGGCCAAAGCATCTCTCTGCTCTGAGCATCTGTAGACCTTCCTATAAAATACGCATAAACTCGGTTATCCACAAGAACATGTCTGTCACAGTGCCTGGCATGCAATAAGTGGTCAGCAAATGCTCGTGTTCTTCCAACCTCAATTAAAATCATGGTAATATTAGAAGAGAAAGGATGACTCCTCAGGTCACACATCTCCTACCCTGCTGCTTGTCCGGGGCATGTTGATACACAACTTACTAGGTAATGAGATTTGAGCAGCAAAAGGCCTGTGACTGATGGAACAAAAAAAGCTCAATTGGGTTCAGTTCCCAAAAGGAGCCCAGGTGAACAAACTGCTCTTGCATTGTGAGAAGCACCATGAAATAGAAGAAGCACCAGTTATAAGAAAATTGCTTTTTCCTTTTCCTTTTTTTTTTTTTTAAGTCCACATGCATGGAGGTCATTGTTCTGTAATCACCTGAAAAGAGCAAGTAAACCTTTTAGCATAAGCTGTCGGGATTCCATTATAGTAGTGAGAAGCCTTCAGAAATGATGTCCACATCCTCTACTTCACAGAAGAAAAAACTGCTGTCCAAAATGTCTCTTCCAATGAGTATATTTTTTTTTCTTCCTTTTTTTTTTGAGAGGTTTTTGCTATAGGGCGCGTGTGCTCGCCAGACAGACAGAGAGAGACATAGAGACAGAAAGCGAGAAATCACTCTCCAGGGGGGGTGATCACGCCACAATCCCTTCTCCTCCATTCTCCTCTTGGGATCTTGGGCACACACGTACACACGCCCAGCGTGAGTTTAAGCCACCGGGTCCGGGACGCGAACCGCGGTCGTCTACGTGGGAGTCCAGCGACATAGCCATTACACTAACTGCTGGTTCCCCCAATGAGTATATTTTAAACATTTATTATGAGATATTACATAGATATATGTTTATGTATGTCTTTAAGTCAGTGTAATACTTTTTTAAAGATTTATTTATTTTAATTCCATTTGTTGCTATTATTATTATTATTATTATTATTGTTATTATTTAATCTGACCAGAAAGAGAGAGACGGAAAGTGAGAAAGCAAGCTTCAAGGTCCCAGACTCAAACTGTGGTTGACCATATGGGAATCCAACACCCATAACCACCTCGCCCCCTGCCGGCCCAAGTCAGTGTCATACTTATTACATATTAAACATTTCTCAAGAAATTCTTAATGAGCGAGTAAGTGGATGAATTAGTAAATTAAGAGACTCACTTAAGGTCACAAATTAGAAGCTATAGGAATTAAAATGATCTACCGTCTTCTGATTTCCTGCTAAACACACCTAGGAGAGGCCAGAACATATACGAAAGTAGCTAGAAAAACCCAAGCGTCTTAGCTCAGCTTCCAAATGACTGATTTAAGCCCATCCAGAACATAAAGGTAGTATTCTGGCATCAACACATGAAGCATGTATTTTCCTACAGTCTCTGAATCAATCCCTTCCTGGCAATGACAGTGACCCTACTAATGCCTTCTGTAAAAGAAACTTTACCTGCATTAATCCCTTGAACAGCCCCATTTCACTATGCAGAGCCTCTTTGTTTGAGTTGTTGTCTACCGGGATCTTTGAATGAGAATTTTATTAATCAGCCAGTACTGCGGGGTATACAATGGATTAATGAGTAAAGAATTCTTTTATTTACTCTTGAAAGACAAAAAAGGAAGGCCAAATGTCATTACTCTGAGGTATTTTGACCCATGATACCTGGAAAGGGCTAAGGGCCTAAAACCATTTCTAAGCAAAATTCTCTTGTGGGTATAGGAGCTACTATAAAGTAACCCCCTTGTCCATAACTTCATTTTCCATGGTTTTAGTTACCCATAGTCAACTGCAATCTAAAAATAGGTGAGTTATAGTGCTACAAGATTTTTTTTTTTTTTTTTTTTTTTTTTTTTGGAGAGGTTTACGCTATAGGGAGTGTGAGCTCGCCAGACAGACAGAGAGAGACAGAAAGCGAGAAATCACCCCCCGGGGGGATGGCCACGCCGCAATCCCTTCTCCTCAATTCTCCTCTTGGGATCTTGGGCATGCATGCACACGCACCTGGCGTGAGTTTCAAGCCACCAGGTCCGGGATGCGAACCGCGGTCGATTATGTGGGAGTCCAGCAGCATAGCCATTACACCAACTACTGGTCCCAGTGCTACAAGATATTTTGAGAGAGGCAACATTCACATAATTTTTATTACAGTATATTCTATTTTGTTATTAGTTATTTTTACTCTCTTACTGTTTTATAGATTAATTTTTATCATATACATGTATATATAGGAAGAAAATAGTGCATTTAGGGTTCATAGTTTCATGTGTCCACTAGTGGTCTTAGAACATATCCCCTACAGGTAAAGGGAGACTACTGTATTCACCAATCATAAAAACTCAACCTATATGGAGACCTTTTAGTTACCATTCAGGCTTCATATCCCAGGCTCCTTATCTGAACTACAAAACACAGAAAAATATTTAGATGACTGTCTTCTCCCAAAAATGATACATAGCCTGGATTATCCTATATTCATAGGAGAGTAATCCATTACATGCAATGGATGCTATAGGACATTAGGACTTAATTTTCTCTGGAAACTGTAACTGAGAAACATGCTACAGTGATCAGTATGCCTACAAATTATGAAAGTTGTCAATATGTCGCAGTTGTTCTTTATTTTGAGAAATTTTTAGTACAGGGCGTGTGCACTAAACAGAGAAACAGAAAGTGAGAAATCACCCCCAAGGGGGGATGGCCATGCAGAAGTCCCTTCTCCTCTATTATCCTTTCAGTATTTTGGGCATGCATGCACATTTGCCCGGTGTGAGTTTTAAGTTGCCAGGTCTGGGGCTCGAACTGTGGTCAACTACATGGGAGTCCAGCGATGTAACCATGGTGCCATTGGCTAGTCCCCACAGTTTTTCCTACCACACACATATGAATGCATACACACACTTTCAAAAGGATCCTCTTTTATGAGCTCTTAACAATGAAAGTAGCAGCATTATCTCCAAAATTTTATCAGAAGGAACAGTTCATTTGTATTCATGTTATAAGAAGACATTATTTTTCCTATTCGGAAAACAATAGTAAGATCAGCAAATCTTCTGTAGATATGCAAATTGTAACTCAAAAATAAAATAAACTACTGGCATGTTTGTTCTGAAGAATACTAAATATATTTCATAGGCAAGTTAGATCAAAATGCATTTCTCTGAAGTATTTGGGAAGTTATTTCCAAGTTTGTAGTTAATTGACAAGTAATTCAGACCATCACTCTCCTCTTAGCTACTTGGAAAGATGGAGCCAAGAAAGAACACTACATTTTTTGCCAACAGATGGCTGATTTTCTTTTTTCTCTACATTGATTTAAATTGTCATAAAAAATAAAATTTAATGATTGGTTTCATATCATTTTTCATTAATTAATTAATTTTATTTAGATTTTTTGTCATAGGTATATGCACTCGCTAAAGAGAAATAGAGACAGAGAGAAGGAAAGTGAGAAAATGCTGTAATCCCTTCTCCTCCTGGCTTCTCTTGGGATTTGGGGTATGCATGCACACACGCCAGCATGTTTTTCAAGGCATCAGTCCCAGGACTTCAATATGGAGCTGGCTACGTGGGATCCAGCACCTTAATCACCACACCACCTGCTGGCCCCATGTCATTTCATTTTGATTAGTAGTTTGTGGTTAGAAAATCAACTTACAGTTAGTAAAATAGAGCAGAGCTGGAGAAGGAATGAACATTTATAGAATGCTGGTTGGAGCCAGGCATGGTGCCAAGTACTCTACACATATAATCTTTACTAATCTCCATGAGGTAAAGTTTTATCATTTTCCTTTTACATGTTAAAAAAGTGAGACAGATTCATACAGCTATTGGCAAAACTGGGATTCAAACATTTCCATGTTTCATGGAAAAAAGATTATTCCAAAAATCAGCAGATTTTTTCTTTTTTTAAAATTTATTTTAGACGTTCAATCACTGTATATGACCATAGCTTGTAAAATGAATTTTCCCAGCATGAACATACTGCACAACAGTCCAGTTAAAGATATTATCATACAGGGAACCAGCAGTTAGCGTAATGGCTATGTCGCTGGACTCCCACATAGTCGACCACGGTTCGCGTCTCGGACCCGGTGGCTTACAACTCACGCCGGGCGCGTGTGCATGCGTGCCCAAGATCCCGAGAGGAGAATGGAGGAAAAGGGATTGCGGCGTGACCATCCCCCCTGGGGGATGATTTCTCGCTTTCTGTCTCTATGTCTCTCTCTGTCTGTCTAGCGAGCGCACGCGCCCTATAGCGAAAAACCTCTCCAAAAAAACAAAACAAAAAAAAGATATTATCATACACATTACCATCAACAGACAATCTTCCATTTCTGTGTCCCTTACATGTCTTTCTCTTTATTTTTCTCCTTGATTCCCTTCGTCTCACCCCCACCCTCCTCCCACACTGTCTCCAGTATCCACAACCATTCTCCATGCTTCTATATCCTCCAGTTTTTTCATTTCTGCCATTGAGTGTAGACATTTGTTATACATTAAGTGGGGACATACAATGTCTCTCTTTCATAGCCTGGTTTGCTTCACTTAGCAATAGATCTTCCATATTCATATTCATCCACTTTCTATCAAATGCCCCAATCTTGTTTTTTATGGCTGAGAAGTATTCCATAGTGTATGTGTGTCACACTCTTTAAATCCATTCATCTGTTCATGGACATTTGGGTTGGTTCCGTGTCTTAGCAATTGTGAATAATGCCGCAATAAATATATGTGTGCAAGTATTGAGTGCACTCCTATCCTTTGGGTAGATACCCAGGAGTGGACTTGCTGGGTCATATGGTAGTTCAATCGGTAGATCTTTGAGGAAACTCCATATTGTTCTCCACAGTAGCTATACTAATTTACATTCTCATCCTTCCAATGATGACTGAAAAATATATTTGGACATTTTTACTTATTTTTCAGATGTTTATACCCTGTCATTCAGCAGGTAAATTCTTCATCAAAATATGACCATATTTGACTTGCCTTTTCTGAAGACCAAAAGCAGTGGGAATCATTCTTTAGGTGAAGAAATTACATTTCATGAGTGATACTGTAACTTTTAACCCTCTTATAATGACTGATGCCAATGTACAGAATTCCCAAATGGCTGTTCAACTTTGTCTCAGAAAAAAAGAAGGTAAAGGGTAAAAAGACTGAGATGTCCATAGAATCCAATAATGGAGGAAACATCTATAGAACATTGTCAGATGATTTCATTGTTTTCTTTTATTCTCAAATTGTGGTGAATACATCAGCTTAGCCCAGGATCATTTTCATTCCTGTGTTTACCTGAAAATTGCATTTTCACTGACCATCTTCAATAGGATCCCAGAAATTAAAAGACATGGGTTTGTATCTATCAGCTCAGCACAAATATCTGGGTTCACTACCATGTACAATGTGATAGTTTAACCTCTAGAAAATCCACTGTTCCCTGACTTGCAGGGGACTGCTTTAGGTCCTCCCTTTCCTTTGCATGGAGTCTTGTGGGCGCTGCTGTTAGAAAAGAGAGAGCAATAACTAAAGCCTTTTCTTTTGTCCAAAAGCACAATGAAGAGGCACTTTAAGAATAGAAGAAAGTCTTTCTGCTAAGCCTCTTTCGACAAAGCATTAATATTTATTAACTTGCACTCTACTGTAGAATGAATGTTTTATGATTAAAAATGAGTAGCAACAAAATGGGAATTTCAACCACAAGCAACCCACTCTTCCAACAATTAAGAGCTCAGGATGGGGCGAGCAAACCACTTTCTCTGTATTGGGGGGAACGACTCCCATTCAGTCATCTAGACAAGGGAGTAATTGAATAGTGCTCCATGTGATTGTTAGAGATGATAATCAAAAAAGTCATAGGCTTCCTTTATTAATAGAGCCATCAAAAATGAAGCTATGAATTAACATTATATTAATGCTACATTAGCAAATAGGACATAAAGTGATAGGACTGAATGGTATTTTGAAAGTTCAGAATTATATACACATTTTAAATTTAAATTAGACCATTTCCCAAACAATTCAGGAAAAAGGATTTCTTTTCAGTTTTGAACAAAACACGTCTATCTCTAGTTTGCCTATTCATTCATTCACTATTTACTGAGTACATTTTACTTGCCAGGCACATGGAAATGTAATGTTTCAAGTCAGCATCAAGTTCTAAAAAATTACTTACATGAGAAATTACTTACGTTCAGTATTGAAAACTGCTCCTCCTAAATCACTTTGAAATTCCTTTAACTGATTACTGAATGTTACTATAGCTTTTCATGGTGAGTTGTTACATAGTGAAAAAGAACAAGAACATCTCAACTCTGTAATTAATGTACATACCACACAAAGGCACAGAAATAAAAACCCAGTAGTATTTAGCTCTGTCTTGTCAGTTTCAATGATTCAATACAGTTTAGCTGCACTGAGACCATGGAACAACAGGCCAGTTAAATGTCCCCTTTCCATAGTCTGGAGTGAAGTTCCCATGTAAATATTTTAAGAGTAGATTTCCAGTACATCATCTCACATTTTCATTGGGTCTGTGCAGAAATGAAAGTGAGGGAAAAGCACAGATTTTAGAATAAAGCAGAGTCGGATGTGAATTCTGGTCATGTATAAATAAACTCTTGGAAAATTTACTTTACCTCTTCATTTCTCAGTTTCTTCATCTACAAAATGAACATGACATTTACTTTGCAGGATTTTTTACAAGGATAAAGATAATGTATATACAGCAACTGATTCATAATAGGAATTATGTTGGGTATTTTTATTTTTTTTATTTCTTGAGAGGTTTTTCCCTCAGGGTGCATGTTCACCGGAGAAAGAGACAGACAGTGAGAGAGAAAGTGAGAAATCACCTCCGACAGGGGACACCCATGTTGCAATTTCTTCTCCTCCGTTCTCCTCGTGGGATCTTAGGCACACACACACTCTCCCCAAGTGAGTTTCAAGCTGTCAGGTCCAGGACTTGAACCATGGTCGGCCATGTGGGAGTCCAGTGATAAGGCCATGCCATCTGCTGGCCTCTATTTTCATTTTTGTAGACAGAGTCTTGATGTCATGATCCTCCTCCCTTAGCCTCCTCGCTCTTTCTTAGACAGGGTCTCACTGTGTTCCCCAGCCCACAGCCTGCCAATCTCCCCTCCCACCCCCATTCTCTAGAATCACAATCACTCTGCTAAGCCTACTGAAGTATGGACATGACAGAGGACAGAAAAAAAGAAGTAAAATCACTAAGGTTTCAAATTATTTTTGGTTCATTAGTAGTTAAAAGATCCATATCAGAATAATCATTGACATGCCAATTTTTGAATACAATGAAAGCACAAACTCTTGTTTCTGTATTAATTTAGTTAGTAAATAAAATCAATCTTCTTTCAGCCTCATCTTGCTTTGAATGAAACTTTTACCATAAATTTTGCTTCTACCCAAAGCAATCTTAGAAGGAGAGTAGGATATCCTACTGTACCAAAGAACTGATGTTTTCTCTTTCTTTCCTTCCTCTCTGTCTGGTTTCCTCTTTTGTATCTTTTTCTTCTTCTCTGACTTTGACTTCCTTCTTTTGGTGTCCTGCAGGTCGTCCGGCCTTATCAGACCATGTCCAATCCCATGAGCAAGCTCACTGTCCTCAACAGCATGCATTCCCATTTCATTCTCGCTGACAACGGGACTACTGGAAAATACGGAGCAGAAGTGAAACTTCGGAGACAACTGGAAAAGCATATCTCACTCCAGAAGATAAATACAAGTAAGTAGGCCATTGTCCCCACTGTCCTGCCTCACAGAAAGCCTGCCAAAAGTGACTACCTTGAAGCACACTGTGTAATACTATTGTACAAACTTAAACAAGTTTCAACTTGGGCCATTACATCTCCTGGGCCAGTGGTTAGAATGACAGGAAGTCACCCAGAGGAAGACAACGGAGATGTAAGAACCGGTTATACAAGGAGCAAACTCTAACTCCTTCGCCGCTTGTGAAAAATTCAAGTCTAGGGTTTTTGAATGCGCTTTCTCTACATCCTTGACAAGTCACACTAGAGAAATTGTTTCTATTTATTAAGCCTAGAAAAGGGAAAAAAAAATCATATTTAGATCTTAACATAAATCTTGATGTGTGAAAGCTTTTCAAGAGAACTTAACATTCTTCAAAGCATCATGTAAAAGAAATCATCTTGATAAAATTTTAATTCTATCTCTGAATTATATATATATAGATAGATACATACATACACACACATATTTTATATATATATAAAATATATATACACATATATATGTGTACATATATATATATACTTTATATATATATGTGTGTGTATATATATATATATATATATATATACACACACACACACACACATACATATGTGTGTGTGTGTGTGTGTGTGTGTATTCATTCATCATCCCTAGATACCTATGTAGATGTATGAGTACATTTATACATACCACATAATACATATCTGATGGTTAGACCAGCATGATCACTTAGGGCCGTAGATGCTCTATGCTGTATTTATCGTGGAACTGTGAGAAGGTAGTAAATCATAAATACAGCAGTGCTCTCCAGATCACTGAGTAGCTTGTATTTACATGTGATCAAGGCATGAAAGCAATCTACTGTCCTCACACAATACAATTCTATTTGTTTTCGCGAAGTAACAGGTGGGGCTTCATGGCAAGCTCAAACTTGTGCTTCTAGCTCTCACCAGGGACACTTTGATCTAACTCATTAAAAATCTTAAGCTTGCAATTCAAAATAACAAAGGGTTCTCTTTGGATTCGTTTTCAGATGTTAAGTATAATGTGATTCAACTTGTGCAAGTCACTTTTTTCTTCTCTGGTCTTTTCTTTGCACCTTTCCCAAATGGATTTCACTTGCTATAACCATTTTCCCCCAAGAACTGGGATGTTAGACTCTCAAACCACAATTTTTTCTTAGACTCCCTTTTCTGATTCTTTCAAGAATGGTTAACTGTTTAAGCAGTCAAGTTTTATGTTTCTATCTTTTTCATAGTGAAGTCTGGGATGATAAATTCTGACCTAGGTCTAAAGTGAAAATTCTACTAGGAAACTCCCTTACCTACCTCAATTCAAAAAGAAGAAACATAGTATTACAGAGGTGAACATCTTCTGGGGGAAAGAAAAAAAAAAAAAAAGAGTAGAAAACTGATTCAGAGACCAGCAAAGATCAAATGTAACAAAGCACTGTTACCAACAGGTGGCAGATTTTGCTGTAAATGCTAAAATTGAATTTCATTACAGTATTTGATAGAATGGGCAAATGTTATATAATCAGTGTTATCTATTTAGGTTTTTATAGATTGCCGCATTTTTTTTTTTTTTACACGATCAGGTTAATACCAAGAGTCTAAATCAGAATAAGCTAGAAGAAGCTGAAAGAGATGGGAGCAGACAGACAAGGAATAAACTCAGGCTCAGGTTCAGTACTCAGTAGAGCAGGGAGCAGAGCTGGGTACATGGTTGTGTACATTACATACCCAACCAAGGGCATGCAGGCTGGAATTCAGAGTCCAGCCCGGGCCTGTTAGTCCAGCTTTGTGCCTTACAGTTGCCCATATAAAATGGTACCTTGGTCTCATTGGTCATCTCAGAGGGGCGCCCTTTTATAGTGTATGTCCCTTTCTCCAAAACTCACAGATGTATGTGTGGGTGGTCCTGCAGGCGGAGTCCAGGAAGGCGCGGGGACCATGGCCCAGCCTCTGTGAGAAGCAAAGTCCAGCAGCATGGAGCTAAAGAGTGGGTCACTGCTGATGTCAGGAACGCTGAAGGAGCTACCACCAGATGCTAGTCTCTAGGCAGATAACCAAGAGCACATCCGTGTGCTCATTGGGAGAGACCCTAAACTCTTACTAGATGATCCAGGCAGGTGGCAACCAAAGGGCACGCTGATGAGACCTCCTCCCCAGCCGGACATCTAGGGTACAAGGTAAAGCAGCACAGACCCTGGGGCCAAAAGACTTACTTTGGGGACGGTATTTGAGGCTTCCTTGAAACCCACAGTGAATACAATTAAGTGATAAAAGACATGCTGCAAAACATCACTCTTTCGTTGTGTGCAGAGGTTAGATGAGACAGAAGACAAGATTACAAGCCAGGAGGTGCTTTCAGGAGGCCATTGCAATAGTGTAGGTGAGAGGACAGTGGTCTGAATCAGGATGGCAGCAGCAGAGGTAGTAAAAAGTAGTTCGAGGGGCCAGCGGGTAGTGTGGTGGTCGAGGCACTGGATTCCCACATGGCCAACCATGGTTCGAATCCCAGACCAGGTGTCTTGCTTTCTCGCTTTCCTTCTCTCCCTCTCTTTTTCTCTCTGGTCAAATTAAAAAGTAAATAATAATAACAAATAAATAATTCTTTTTTAAAAAGTAGTTTAAGATATTTCTACACAGATTTCTAAAAAAATATATATGACAGTAAATGTTAACTGTTCTCAGTGCACAATTCGGTGGCATTAAGTGCATTTACATTGTCATTGGGCAGCTATCCTCATCATCATCCACCTCCATGACTATCATTCCAAATCAATACTGTGTACCCACTAAACACTAACTCCCCATTACCTTCCCCTGTCTCCTGGTAATCACTGTTCTACTTTCTGTCTTTATGAATTTTCCTCTTCTAATTACACTATATAGTGGGTATCATGCAATACTTTTCCTAAGACATATTTTGAAGATAAAGCTCTAGTGGGCTTACTCATGAATTGAGCAGACAGGGCAAGAAATAGATGTGTTAAGGACACAGCATCACTATCCTTAGAGACACCAATATATTCTTAAAACAAAGGGACTAGATGAGAGCCCCTAAAAAGTATTATTTATAGAAAAAAGAGGGGACCGAGAACTAATCTCTAGAGAATTCAAACAAAGTTTTTGAGACAGTGGGACAGGTTGAGATTTGGTATACAGATGAAGAATAGGTCGGAAGACAGAGTTTGTAAATACAGGTGTGGGTAGGTTGGAACATTTTCTGGTGGGAAGAATGGGTGATTATCTATAACTTCTGTATATGGGTAAAAAGAATACAGATAGACACTGGCTGAGAGTGTGGAAGAGGAGGAGGTGTGGAGATTAGGGAGAGAAAAATCTATAGGGGGTTTAGAGACTGCAAGGGAAAACATAAGATGACTACACAGCCTGCTTGATGTTTGTAGTTGTACATTTAAAGTAGCATGAATCATCAGGTTGTGTTCTTTTTTACCCAGCTATGCTCAACGACAGTAGTAGATAGGCAGAGCTGGGGAATTTGCCAGCCCAGGAGGTAAGAGGGAGAGAGGCAAGGATGTTCTCTCTACCCCCGCATTCCGTGGTACCATCAATGTCAAGAAGGAAAGAAATATTGTGACCGACATTAAAAAAAATAAAATAAACATAAGATTAGGCCAGCAAGGGGTGTGATGATTAAGATGCTGGACTCCCGCGTGGCTGAGAGCAGTTGGAGTTCTGAACCTGGTCACTTGAAAAATCACACCAAGTGCATGTGTGTATGTGCCCAACATCCCAGGAGGACACTGGAGAAGGGGTTGCATCATGGCCATCTCCCCTTGGAGGGTGATTACTCACTTGCCCTTGCACTGTCTGTCTGTCTCTCTCTCTCTCTCTCTCTCCCTCTCTCTTTCTCTCTCTCTCTCCAGTGAACGCACACATTCTATGGCAAAAACATAAATAAATAAATCTAGTCAATAAAATGAAGGATCAGTGTCAGGTGCAGATAGCTAAGTGCATTATCAAAGGTGATCCCTAACGTAGTGTTTAAGTAAACTAAGGTCAAAATAAATCTTTTTCTTTTTTTTCCTTTTATTTTTTCTGTCACCAACATAAAGTTGTACTTTAATTTTATTTTTCCATGAGTTTTCTAAAGCCCCTTGTATATGTATATAAATAAACATATATACACATATATTTATTTGAGGGGGACAATAGATGGCATAGTAGTTATATCACTGGACTGTCTGTCACATGGCTGACTGTGGTTCGAATCTCAGACTGGTGGCTTGAAAATCATTCTGGATGCATGTGCGTACATTCCCGAGATGCTGGGAAGTAAAGGGATTTCAGTGTGGCCATCCCCGCCCCCCCCCCAACCCCGGGGTGGTGGTGATTTCTCACTTTCCCTCTCACTGTCTCTGTTTTTGTCTCTCTCCAATAAGCACATGTGCCCTAAGGCAAAAAACCTCTTAAAAATGTATTTTGTGTATTGTTTAATAGTGGGTTATATAATTTTAACACAATATCTTTAATAATTCCATTTTGTGCATTTTCCATTTTTTAAATGTCTTTGACTTTTAAAATAATTTCTGACCTTTTTTATTGCTGTTCACATACGAGGGAATCTTCAAAAAGCTCATGGAAAATGCTTATTATAAATAAAACTGTGCATGGATTTCAACATTTTCTTGTACCACAATAAATTTGCACTTTAATTCCATTGCGCCAGGAACTATTTGAAGTGCCCTTGTATTCAAATAAGTCAAATTAACTTAGTAGATGGCTAGGGACATAGTGTCAACACATTTGATACAATCAATTGACCGAAAGAATGAGCACCAAAGAACTACTCCAGAAAGTGCTATCTATATATCCTGATGAGGATTAAGATACTAAGCCTATATTTTCTAAACATTTTTATTAAAAAATTATAAATAAGTGAAAAATTAAAATTAAAACAGAGCATTATTATAATAATCCTCTGTACTATTAAGCAGCTTCTACATTTACCAGCTCATGGCTCATCTATGCATTTATGAACTGACAGGGTCTCACTGTGTTGTGACCCTCCTGTGTCAGCCTCCTGAAGAACTCGGATTATGGGGCATGTTAGGGTATGCCAGAAATCAAACCCAGGCCTCTTAAGTGGCCTTGGGCTGCCAAGTAGCAGCATCTACTGGTACGTACTGCCACAGCTGGGCCAGCCTTGTTTCCTCTACATGTGTATCTACCTACTTCCCTATTGGAGTAATTTCGACAAGCATCTAGATAGTATATAATTTCATTCACAGAACTCTTAATACCAGACCATTTGTTTTGTTTTGTTTTGTTTTATTTTTTGTCATAGGGTGCATGTGGAGCACGGCCATGTCACAATCTCTTCTCCTCCATTCTCATTTTAGGATTTGGGGCCTGCAGGCACACATACCCAGTGTGATTTTCAAGCTGCCAGGTCTGAAACTGAAACCATGGTCAGCCGTATGGGAGTCCAGCACCTTAACCACCACACCACCTGCTGGCCCCCAAAGAATATTTAAGAATTTCTCCAGAGGGCACATATATTCACCGTAGAGAGCCAAATAAAAAGGAGGAAAGTGAGAAAGCATCCTCTCTCAATCACAGTCTTATTGCAATCCCTTTTCCTCCATTTTTGCTTTTGAGATTTGGAGAATGCACATACATGCCCAACGTATGTTTTAAGCCACCAAGTCTGGGACTGATACCATGACCATGCAGTCAGCCATGTGGGAATCTAGCTGTCTTAACCACCAGGCCACCAGCTGGCCCCCAAACATGTTTTAAATTGTTTTGATCACATGTAGGCTAGAGTTTAAAAGTATTTCCTTAACTCAGTAATAACAAAATGGTGACTAGTGATCCAAGAATTATTTAATAATTCTTTCAAACTACAAAAATTAAAAAGTAAATTATTGTGTGCTAAAATTTTATGCTCAGCTAACCAAGAACCAGGTAAAACAAATACTAAAGTAATTCTTAAAAATTAAGGCAAAAAAATCTCTCTAGAAATTACTAACGTGTGTTGATAGGGAGAATATAACGTGTTTTTCCGAGACGCGAACCGCGGTCAACTACGTGGGAGTCCAGCGACATAGCCATTACGCTAACTGCTGGTTCCCGGGAGAATATAACTTTTGAGAGAAGTCTGCCTTTCCTCGGTGGTTTAAGCTGACAGTGGCAGGAAGACCTAGGAATTCAGATCCTTATGCTCCCTGACCTAATCAACTGTTCGTGCATGTGTAACCCATGGATAATAGATCCTCACAGTAATAGTAATTGGTTCCCTTTCAACCCTCTTGGTAGTGCTTTGATCCACCAACGGGAAACACATACCACGTCTATGTAGCCTCACTGCCGTAGGCCCCATCTAGACCCAGAGCCTCTCACTCAAAGCCCATCAGAGTTTAGTCTTTGCTTGTTAAGCAGAAGTCATATGTCCCTTTCACTGTAGAAAGGATCCAAACATTATCAAAGCCTCAATTACCACCACTCACTAAAAAGTAATGGGTTTTCAGGCCAGACAGTGGCCTGGTGGCTAAAGTGACTGGATTCCACATGCCTACAGCTCGAGTTTCAACCTGGCAGCTTAAGAAACTCAACGGGCACATGTGTATGCATGCCTGAAATCCCAACAGGAGAGAGAGAAATGGACGAGAAGGGATTGTGATTTGACCATCCCCCATAGGAGATACTTTGTCATGTGCGCGCTCTCTCTGGCAAGTTCACATGCCCTCTCGCAAATTAAAATAAAAGAGTGGTAGGTTTAAGTTTCTTGGTCATTTTACCAATAGCCAGAAAACTCTTATTGTTTCCTATATTGTTGAAAATCTAAACTGTAGCTTTCTTCCCTGGGTAAGTAATCAGCGTGTAACAGAAAAATGTAAGTTATCTATAGAGATTCAAGTTATTCCCGTGTCTCAGAGCAATGATGAATGTCAGTTTGGATTGTCAAATTCTTTTCTTAGAGGTGTCAGAACATGGACTGGATGTGAATTGGCTCAGATTGTCTCTTAAAAGCTTAGACTTGGACCATTATCAGATTTTCTTCTTGTAATTTACCATCTTATTCAAAAAGGAGATTGAGGAGAGAGTATAGAAATCTTGTTCTCTTCAGGCTCTATTTGGTTAAGGTGTTACTCTTTTGTATTTTAATGTTATTTTAGGCTTGAGTGAATGGAAAATTTTATTTGGATTGCACATCTAATTATACTGTGAACATCTACCTTGGGTGTAGGAAATTTCATTATGAGACTAGAATTTTCTAACTTTGTTATCTCTTTATGAAATCTATGTCAGACTAAATCCAATCTGAGGGGTTCTTTCTCCACGCCAGACCTTATAGATACACCGATTTTTGCGATCCTAATTGATTGGAATGTCTGGGTATGTTTAGAGACCCACACGAGTGTTTTGGCACTTTTGAAGTTTGCTTGAAAGAGATTTTGATGCTCTGCTCTTTTTTTGCCCCAGAGTAATGTCTGACATTTGGATATGGCCTCATCTGCTGAAGTCACCTAGAACACTATTTTCTAAAGCCGCACATTAAAATGGGTTTGGCATTTTTAAGTAAACAAGCAGCAGAAACGATTACAGAATTCATAAATGTAATCAAACTTGGTATTTGAGAATATTGGTATTTAGGAGTCTCCGGAAAAACAATATATAGGCTTGATGATAAAATTCCTAACCCAACACAGCTGTTCACGAGATTGTGTACTCACGCAAACAAAGAAAACAATAACAATAGTAATATTGTCTCTCAGTAGGGCAGGATGTCATCCCGAATAAATTATGCTTTGTTGTAGAGAATAACTATTTCCCCTTTCCAGTGAGCAGTCTGATATATGAACACCATAGTGAATCTAAGCTGGATAATGTGGCCAATTGGTTATATATTTTGTTTTAAAAAGCCCGTTTCTGTAAGTGGCACACACCAACTTAAAGCATTTTGTGTCAATGAGAATTCCATAACAAATGACTGTGGTATTTTCATATAAATGACTGTGGCATTTATTTTATGGTTCCTTTACCGCCACTTTTGGTGCTAATTCCAAAAGATGATGACTGGGGTTGTTCTCAACGTAGATAACACTACCTCCCCTAGGAAGCATTTCAAAATGAGAGCAGAATCTGGGATTGTCACAATTTCTGGTACTTATTCATGGCGTGGGAGAGGGGACAAAAATGGTATTTGACTGCATGCACGGTAGTTTCCCATGAAGAATGGCCTGACCAAATACCAATACCATTTCTCAGGAAACACACCTCAGTATGCTTGAGAAGTGTTTCTTTTTGTCTTTTCAAAATCGTTCTGGTAATTCACTCCTCATTTAGTGAAACCACACGCTTCCCAGCCAGTCTGCCTAAGTTTAAAGACACGTGTAGAAGTAATTCTTGTGTGCATCAATGAGATTCAAACATCTTCACAACCTGTGAAGACTTTGCTATCCTAAATTTACATCACAGGCCTGATGTCAGTCTTGGTACCTCCTTCATCCTGCAGGTCACTAACTATTAGGAAGTTCTTCCTTCTGTCTAACTTCATTGGCTCTGATTTTATTTTCCTATAGGATTCATGCACTCACCAGAAAGAGACATATAGGGGGTGAGAAAGCACCTCCCAGGAAGGGTGGCCACACCACAATTCCTTCTCCTCTTAGAATTTTGGGCATGCACACACACATGTACCCAGTGTGGTTTTTTCCAACAACCAGGTTGGGGACTCAAACTGCACAGCTGGCCATATGAAACCCAGCCACCTTAACCACCACACCACCTGGCTGGCCCTCTCTGAATCTTAATCTTGCCCTCTCCTGGGTGAGGAACAAAGTCATTGCCTGTACTAGAGCTCTCAGCATATTTGAAAACTGGAAATAAATAGATTTGAACCGACCTCTCTGCCGTAATGGCTATAAGAAAGCTGGTTTTCACTAGAAGAGACACACCAACCTGCCTACCAGGTAGAGCTAACGCGGGAAGGAAGTCAGAATTTCCAGCTCGGCAGCACCCACTCTCAGCACCGCTGCTTTATGCATTTCAGGTTCAGTGACTCCGGACATGTGCTTAGCACTGGGATCTTTCCTGTCAGAGTCCTTGCTGCTCAGAGAACCTGAACAATCCACACTTGGCCGACTTGAGTGTTGAGGCAAGGGCCCAGGAATGTGGTGGCTTTGCCCTAGGACCCCTGGAGTGAGCAAAGCTAAGGACCTTACTAGAAGGCATCACCCAGGGGATAGTTTAGTAAATCAAGATTTTAGTAAAATAGAGTTATAAATGGAATGCAGGGCCTGCAGTGGTGTGGTGGTTAAGGTGACTAGATCCCATACAGCCAACTACATGGTTTGAGTCCAAGACCCAACAGCTTGGAAAACATGCCAGGCACTTGTGCATGCATGCCCAAAATCCTAAGAGGAGAATGGAGTAGAAGGGATTTCAATGACCATCCCTGTTAGAGAGTGCTTTCTCACTCTTCCCAGCTTTCTCTTGCTCCAGTGAAACCCAATAGCAAATTTAAAAAAAAAAAAAAATGCAAAGAGAACTTCAATTTTTGGAAATAAGGGGCAAGGCAGTAACTATATATGTATTAAGCAAGTGAGTAAATTTGTGAAGTAAAATATCACAAAGCAGTGCTTTCCAGAAGTTTACATTTCATTTCTGGTATACATGAGGAGTATATCTCTTTAGTCGGCTCCTTCTATTCATTAGTATTTTTCTATTGTTAAGTTATGAAGCCAATATTCCATGGCACTTCGACACAGATCATCTAAAGAGCACCATTGTGAATTTACCCACTTCTCTGACACCAACACTCACATGAACATTGTGTATAATCGGTGTTCAAGAAAGAGGTTAAGTGATCTGACCCAATCATTTTATAAGAAATGTGCAAATATACAATGTTGAAAAAAATTAAAAAGCTGGGACCAGCAGTTAGCGTAATGGCTATGTCGCTGGACTCCCACATAGTCGACCGCGGTTCGAGTCCCGGACCCGGCGGCTTAAACTCACGCCGGGCGCGTGTGCGTGCGTGCCCAAGATCCCGAGAGGAGAATGGAGGAGAAGGGATTGCGGCGTGGCCATCCCCCCTGGGGGGTGATTTCCTGCTTTCTATCTCTCTGTCTCTCTCTCTCTGTCTGGCGAGCGCACGCGCCCTATAGCAAAAATCCTCTCCAAAAAAAAAAAAAAAAAAAAATTAAAAAGCTGTTTTAGCAATGGCAGCATCATTAAAATAAACATACAGTTTTTTGGAAATGTTAGTGGTTTATGCATGTCACAAATACTACATGTATTTTTATTTCTATTCTTATTAGTGTTAAATGACTCTCATGTCTTTGTACTTATATCAAATACAGAAAGGCCAGGCCCAGGGTCAGCAATAGTGCAAAGAGAGAGGAAGATGGTGGAAGGAAGGTAGAAGGTGTGATAGTTCATGAGGATCTTCTTCTGAAGGGTTTTCCATGTGGAAATAATTTGCACATTCATATGGTAAGAGGTTATTGGAGTTGGCAGGAGAAATTCGAGTCCCTTGCTTATGGCCAATATCGCAACCTAGCAGGACACTTTTCCCACTGAGCCTCAGTGCAGCTCAGAACACTTTGCCTTAGGACAAGGGTCTTGCTACAACATGTCCCAAAACAGTGGCGGCTTAAATGAGCCAGGAGCATATTCCTCACACACAGGTTATTCTGCACTTGAGTCCAGAAGTGATCTGTAGCCCCATGGTGTTGAGGACCCGGGTTCCTTCTTTCTTTTGCTCTGCCATCCCTGTCCACGTGGTCCATCAGGGCTCGTCATCCCGTATCAGCCAGAAGGAATCAGGAAAAAGGAGCAAGGGAAAAGCCTAGTGCTTCCTCGAAAAGCACAATGACGAAGTCACATATGCCAGTTTGGCTTAGTCTAATGTGTCAATATTTGTCACATATATGAAAAAATGGGGCTAAGAAAAAGTAGCTTTTAGCTTGCCCAAACATATAGCTTGCCGAAATTCCATCACTGGGATGAAAGGGAAGAATAGAGACCGGGAAACAGATAGCAGTTGTGCTACTCAGTTTTTTAAAATTTATTTGTCTCTCTTGGGAACCAGCAGTTAGCGTAATGGCTATGTCGCTGGACTCCCACGTAGTCGACCGCGGTTCGCGTCTCGGACCCGGTGGCTTACAACTCACGCCGGGCGCATGTGCGTGCATGCCCAAGATCCCGAGAGGAGAATGGAGGAGAAGGGATTGCGGCGTGACCATCCCCCCTGGGGGGTGATTTCTCGCTTTCTGTCTCTATGTCTCTCTCTGTCTGTCTGGTGAGCGCACGCGCCCTATAGCGAAAAACCTCTCCAAAAAAAAAAAAAAAAAAAAAAAAATTTATTTGTCTCTGACATGAAAGAGAGCCAGTGAGAGACAGAGAGACAGGTACCCTTAGCAGGGTCATCATGCCATGATCCACCCTCAGTCTCCGTCAGCCCAGATCATGGGCATACATGCATGTGCCTGGCATGCTCGGGGTGGTCCCAGAACAATAACCTACGACATTTCCTATGTGAGTTTAGTTGTGTTACTGCTATATCACTGCCTGGCCCTACCACACCCTTTTAACACAACATTTCAGATGGTCAGGAGGTGGTACGTGTGCTAAAGCAGAGCTCCCATTCATAAAGGAGATGGGCCTGCATGTTCCCAGTTCTTACTGGGGAGGTTCACCGTGAGCGGCCGCTGTAGCAGACAGTTTATAGTTTGCCTTTTCACTCTGCACCATGAACTTTTAGTCACCATGGAGTTAAAGAATTTTGCACACACTGGAAATCAGACTGGGACGAGCTGCCTAAAATGATATAGATTGTTTTGACCATCTTGAAAAGTTTACTTTTTAAAGTTAACCAACCCAGATTCCCTTAGCCTCTGAATAATTGCTTATGTTATGCCATGCATAATGCATGTGCGCTTCCTAATGGGTCCTTTGCCACACATTGTGTTACACATCATTTAGTAACATTTGCCATTGAAAAATATTAAAAATAAATAGAACAGATTCTGTGCTCTTATAAACTGTACTTGATGTTAATGCTGCAAAAATGAATCTTAAAACCTAATTCTCAGGGCCAGCAGGTGGCATGGTGGTTAAGGCACTGGACTTCCACTTGGCCAACTGTTGTTTGAGTCCCAGACCTGGCAGTTTGAAAATCACACCAGGCACATGTATGTACATGCCCAAAATCCCTTGAAAAGAATGGAGGAGAAGGGATTGTGGTGTGGCTATTCCCCTAGGAGGATGATTTCTCTCTTCTCTCCCTGTCTCTCTCTCCTCTCTCCCTGACAAGGACAAGCACCCTATTGCCAAAAAAAAAAAAAAAAAAAAAAAAAAAAAAAAAGATTCTCATGACTTGTACATGACTAATGTTGGCAACAAGCAGTAGAATAGAGATTGGTCTGATTCTCAAACCCATCCTAGAGGGGACAGATAGAGACCCAGTGGTAAATCCTGGCTATTTGCAAGGGTGACTCACAGACAGGGGAAGGGTCCGGGCTTGCAACCAGAGACCTTCCTGAGTACACCAGGCACGCATGTCCATGATCTGGCACCCATGCTGGCTAGACTGCACAGCAGTACCAAGACCCCACTGAGGTGCTGTTTCTCTTGCCCTCTCTCATTATCTATCTCTTCTGTTCATGGAAGAGGTAAATGAATAGACTTAATAAAAAAAAAAAAAATCCACTCTAGAAAAGAAGGATTATAACTGGGCCTTGGCCCCGTGAGGAAAAGGACAAAAAAAAAAAAAAAAAAGAAAGAATCTGTATTAGGTAATAAGAGCAGCCCATCCCTTGGTTTAACTGAGGGAATGTTTGAGGAAACCGGGTTGAGTATGTGATTTTGTGAGGGATTTAAAGCCTTCTTGTCCCAATTACTCCAATGTGACATTCCAATACCTCAGCAATCCCTAAGCAATAACTGATGATTTAGCAAGGTATAGCCAATGTTAAAGAGTTCCTGAAGCCTTCTGAAGGCCAGTAAAGATATAAATGGTGTGTTTGCTTATAACAACTATAAAATGGTTAATTAGTAGAGTTTATCTTAATAAATAGCTAATTGGGTCATTTTGTTTTAGAAATCAAGATATGTCTGTCATTAATGACCCAGCCCTAATTCGTTTTTATTTTAGATTGCATTACTCAGTCAAACCTGAAAGACAGAGCTATGTATACATAAAAAGAAAATCATTATTATTATTTTTTTTGGAGAGGTTTTTGCTATAGGGCACGTACACTCACCAGAAAGACAGAAAGAGATAGAGAGATAGAAAGCGAGAAATAATCCCCTGGGGGGATGGCCACGCTGCAATCCCTTCTCCTCCATTATCCTCGTGGGATCTTGGGCACGCACGCACACACGCACAGCATGAGTTTAAGCCACCAGGTCCGAGTATCGAACCACAGTCTACTACATGGGAGTCCAGTGACATAGCCATTATGGCAAGTGCTGGTCCCCAAAAGAAAACTATTAATAGCCCTACAGAAAAATGGGAAAATATATCAATGGGAAGATCATAGAGAAGAAACTATAGATGCTCAACTCACAATTAAAGAAATGAAAAATTAAGACAACAGTGTATTTTTTTAACCTACCAAATTATCAAAAACTAAAGGCTAATAGTACCTAGTGTCAATAAATATATATGGAAATATTTTACATTTTTAGTGGGTATGTAAATATGAACAACCTTATTTAGAAGGCAATTTAGCTACCCCTATTAAATTTTAAATGTGTATATCTTTTCACCCTTTAATTTTATTTCTAAGAATTTCTTCTATGTATATTTACTATAATATTGCTTATAGCAGTAAAATGGAAATAACCAAAAAGTTTATCAATAGGAAACTATTTAAAGTATTGAGTTATTGGAAAATTCATGATGTATTTTTCTATGCAAAAAATGTATCATGACTTTTCTGGCAACCCTACACATATATGTGTATATATACACGTATACACACACATATAGTGAAATACTCTGAAATTATTATAAATAATACATATAGAAAAAATAGCCAAAGATTTTCTTCTCTTTTCTTAAATTCAAACCACATTGTACAATAATAGCACATCTGTATATTCAGTATAATCCCATTTATATATTTTTAATTATATACATGAGGAGGTCTTTAAAAGGTTCACAGAAAATACATATCATGAAAAAGGTGTACATAGATTTAAAATAATTTTTGCACCAAAATAAACTCAAACTTCTATTTAATTTATCTACAAACTTTTGAAGTCCTTTCATATATGCTTACAAAATATCTTCAAGCACATAGGTGAACAATTATTAGGTACAGCTCCTTGGAAGGAAGACTTGAGATGGAGGAGAGAAGATAGGAAGTGATGCTTTTCAATTTATACCTTTTAAAAGTGTCTCAGTGGTCAATGTTTACAACCAGCACATAATACTTTTATGAAAGGAGAAAAGGCGGGTAGGTTAGGGAGGGAGAGGAGAAGGGAACCTTTGGATGTCACCAGCCTATCCTATGACTTGGGAGTCAGGTAGGTACCTTCTTCCCTCAAATGCGTGCCTGTTATCCTTGAACTGTGAGTAAGGAGCTGGCGTCGCTGTATTTTGACATACCTTCTTGTTTTAAATCTCACTCACTCTTCTGGCAATCTTCACCTTTAAGACAAAGAGAGTCAAGTCAGGAAATCTAAGGGAAGAGAGGCTGGTTAAAGACGCATTGTAGAAAACAATATTCTTCTCAGGTCACATATAAAGGGTGAGCATAAAAATATGAGGCCTCACCAGATAATAGTGCAGAGGTAACTCTGCTGGACCCACATGGCGTGGTCCTTCCGTTTTACACTGGGTGCAAGTGTGCGTGCCTGTGATCTGGGCTGGCTGGGGATGGATCTCAGCATGAGGATTCTGTTGGGAATCAATTAACCTCTCTCTCTCCCTCGCTCAGAAGTAAATAAATATACTTTTTCAAAATTATGAGACCAAAATAATAGATTTGATGCTTGCATTTGATAATGACTGAAGTCAGTAACAAGATGACTTCCTCTTTGGGCTTGGTCAGTGACAAAACAGCCTAAATATATTTCCAGTCCTTAGCCACAACCAGATAGCCAAATGCCCTGCATTTATATCTCAACCCTAAGTACCATCTAGTAGGCCTAGAATTCTTTATTTTTCTTTCATCATGCTTCTGGTCACCCCCAAAGTCCCTTCTCCCCACGTCCTACCTCCCTTTATGGGACTAGCTCATTTGACAGCTCTTTCATGTTGAGAACTATCCATCTGTGAAAAAATGTCCCCACTATTCCCTTTAACCCACTATACTTTTATGATGCTTTGTATAGAGATGAAATATATGTCAAATTGCTTCAGCTTTTCAAAATGTGGCAAAAAATGAACACTCAAAATATCTGTCATTTAAAATGAATTGTGATTGCTTCCTCTGTTCTAGTTCTCCTTGACAATACTTCCATTAGGCTCTTTTTCAACAAGTATTTCCTTGTGCACCTATAATATACTAAGCACAATAGAAGCTGCAAGATTAAAAAAAAAAAAAAAGGCATATCTGTGTCACTGAAGAACTTAGTCTTACAAATAAGTTAACAGACCAGCCTGTGGTGTGGTGGTTAAGGTGACTGGATCCCACAAGGCCAACTGCACCATTAGAGTCCTGGACCTGCAGGTTTGAAAAACACCAGGGACATGTACATGTGTGCCCAAAATCCTGAGAGAAAAAAATGGAAGAGAAGGGATTACAGCATGTCCATCCCCCCTAGGGAGTGCTATCCTGAGAGAAAAATGGAAGAGAAGGGATTACGACATGTCCATCCATCCTAGGGGGTACTTTCTCACTTTCTCCCTCTCTCTCTCTCTCTCGCTCTCGTTCTCGCTCTCTCGCTCCCGCTCTCGCTCTCTCGCTCCCTTGCTCCCTCTCTCTCTTGTGAGTCCATGTGCCCTCTGACAAAATTAAAATATAAATAAATAGTGTTTATTTAGTGCTAGTCTAAACAATTTGTAAGAAATAACTTATTTAATCCTTATAACATCCCTGAAGTAGATACCATTATTATTCTCATTTGCCGTTAAGAAAGCTAAGGAACAGAGTTCAAGTCCTAACTTAAGATCAGACCATGGTAAGTGACAGACCCGAGAAGTCTCCAGCTAAGTTGATGCTTCCACCACTCTGTTATCTGGCTGCTCAGTGTGTTAAGAGCTACATGATAAAGCAGCAAGTGTCCAATGGCCTTTAATTATACAAAATACAACAGAAATGTAGACAAAGAACATCTCTGGGTGGATTGTCCATGGGGATACCTGGCAAAGGAGTTTTAAATAAGACAATGGATTGCAAACCAGATAGGTGAAAATTATTCAACAGCCAGAAATTTAGTGTACTGCATGTAGTCTACATTTATTTCACTTTCATTGAATTGTTTATTGTCTTCTCTCTGCAAAAGCAAAATTTCAGCCACAAGCATGAATAACAAGCCCATGTTAACTAGAGTTAGTTATTCAGAAAATATAATCATCAAAAGCATGAGGAAAAGATATATATAGTTCATTTTTCCCTTTTTTTGATAGTTCAGAGAGAGAGAGAGAGAGATTTTTGCTATAGAGTACATGTGCTCACCAGAGAGACAGAAAGCGAGAAATCACCACCTGCCCCCCCCCCCCCAGGGGAGGGAGATCCTGCGATCCCTTCTCCTCCATTCTTCTTTCAGGATTTTGGGCACACATGTACGCAGAGTCCAGGACTTGCCGCAGTAGACTATGTGGGAGTCCAGCAATGTAAGCGTTATGCCATCTGCTGGTACCCGTTGTTTCCCTTTTTTTAATTGCCCTTAGTAGGGCAACATAAGGGAGATGTTAAAGTTGAGTATATAATTTGAATAATAAACAGAACTGTGTGATGTACGTATGTGTGTGTGTGTGTCTGTGTGTGTGTGTGTATTTTATTGCTTTGATTTTGCCAATAGAAAATCCACTCAGAACAGGTCAAGTGTCCTGCCTAAATTCATGCAGTGAATTAAGCTTGGCAGAGCTTCTATTGAACCTGAACTCCAAACTCCTAGTCAACTGTTCTTTGTTCAGCATCACATCACTGTGTCATATGGGAGGTACTTTTCTGACTCTTCTTGGTTCAACATCCTAAGAACTCAAATAAGCCCTCCATGCACCTGGGCAACAAACAGAAGCAGGGTCATAGGGCATTGGCCTCATTTTAATATAAAATCTTCAGCCCTTTATTCTCTCATGTGTTCCCCTTGAGACAATCCTCCATGTGTCCTGGAGGGTAATTAAGGAAATATGGGAACAATTAGGGGCACAGTCAACACACACCTGCTATCCAGACATTTCCATTTTTAACCATGCCACTAATCTTACCCTGATTAATCTTCACTAAAGTATTATATAAACTTTTTTTATTAGAGTTTGATAACTGGGGTATGTGAGGGGGGAACAAAACTGAAAGTACCAGTGTGCTGTTCGCTCTGCTGGAAAGATAGAATTAAGCCAATTCTGTGTATGGTTCCATCAACAAATGCTTCTGCTGTACTTGCAGGAGGGATTATGTTGTTGTTTATTTGAAGCTTTGCTTATGGTGTTTAGCAAGCAGTCTAATTGCCATACACAGTGGTAGAGTGGCCTGGGGAGTTGTGCTTGCAAGCTGAATTTATGTTCTCAGAAACATACTAATTAGGAACTTTCTGGAACATGTACAGTAGTTACTCTTGGTTTGTTATTTGTTATTTTATAAATTATTAAGAATACAGAGGAACCACCCCTTCTATTCTGTGATCCAAGGTATATTGCTTTGTGCTTTCTCCAGTGAGTACATTCTTGTAAAAAGGCATCTTTGCCAGTGATAGGCACTGAAGAATGGCCAAGTAATGTCTCATGAAAAGTGGATGAGTCCATACCATGCCTCTAACCAGCCAACTCCCCTCTGCCAATTCCTAGCCCCCAATAATTGTCCTAAATTGAGACTGCTTTCGAAGTCTAGCTTGATCCTGAAAAGCTAGTGTCAAATGAATTGACTGGAGGAGCTGGGGTACTCTTTAAATGCTGTTTCTAGGAAAGAAACAAGAAGGGCATATGTAAAAGTACTCATGTTCATGGAATTCTCCTCCGAGATCTATAATTGAAATGAGATACCACCTGAAACATCTAGCTGTAACCTAGCTGGTTTAGCAAGTTAGCAACTCCAGAGGCATGATATTACCAATTTCTCTCCCAGTTTGGGGAAGAATAGCCAAATTGGTAGAGAATGCATATTGAATGTCTTTAGTGACTATTCAGAATGAATAGATAGATGGATAAATAGATTGGCATACCTATATCGAGGTCAATGACAAAGGGAAGAGAGAAAAGTGAGGATCATTTCAATAATAACATCATGTATATTAAATGACACATGGACATTTGTTTCAAACCTTTAAAAAAGAGAAGGAAGTGGGCCGGCTCTATGGCCTGGTGGTTAAGGCTGCTGGATCTCACATGCCCAACCACAGAGTTTGAATCCCAGTCCAGGTGCGTGAGAAACACAAAAGGTGCATGTGCATGCCCCAGATCCCAAAACATGAAGAAACAAAGAAGGAATTGTGGCATACCCACACCCCATTGAGGGAAAATACTTTCTCTTTCTATCTGTCTCTCTGACAAGCACATGTACCCTTGGCAAATTGGAAAAGAAAATAAAGCAAGTCAGTTAGCCTCTGAAGAGAGAGGTAGTCTCTTGAGAATAGAACACTTATCTCTCTGAAAATCAGAAAACTGTTTCAAAAAGAAAGGAAGAGACAAATCCAGTTCCTGTACCAGAAGACACCAAATTGAAAAATTCTTTAATATAACAACAACTAACATTTTTTGAGGATTTACTACATTTTAAGTGTTGATGAAAGCACTTAACAGGAATTAATTCATTTCGTTCTTTAACCACAACAATCTAGACATTAACGGAATAAAAAAGGATACTTTCTTCAGCAAAGGAGATGTTGATATCAAATACTTTTTTACTGAAGCAGTAATAAGACAAGATGTAGCTTTTACAGAAAGGCCACGAGCTGCCCACATAGGTCAGAATGTGCGACGTAGGTTGCCGTCGCATGTATACATTTATATAAATTGAGTAATCCATCTGCTTTAATAAAATGTGTATCTAACCATTGGGTTGTAGAAATTTCAAAGATTTTATTTTTTGACAGGATGCCTGCCGTTTTTCTCTCTTGATTCCCGCTTGTTTTATTCATTTTGGGGTAGTTGCCAATTAGACCCAATTGGTAAGTATATTAATGGACAACTTAAATTTCCTCTTAAGCTCCAACCAAGAATATTAACCATAGAATCCTCATTTCTTTAAAACTTCCTAACACTAGCTCTTCCTATGGCTGCTGTTTATCTCTATCTCTTCTAAGACATCCAACAACAACAGAGATTGGTTGCTCTCTATTATCACCCTAAAGATAACACACAAGACAGCTTGTCAGCACTACCAGGTGACTACTAGAAGAAACACACATTTATTATGTTCTAGGCACTGAACTAGCTGTTTTCTTATGTACTATGTCTGTTAATATTTACAAAAACTCTTCAAAATAGAGATTACTTATCTATATCATATAGATATGTACAGCTCAAAGAAGTTAAGCTCATCTTAGATCTAGTTACTAAGAAAGCCAATGCAAGCCTAGGCTGATGTGATCCAAAGCCCTCACTCTTTCTAACACATAAATGGAAGCATTGTTTCATTTGAAGAGAGGCTCCCCTGAAGTGTTGTCACCTTAGAGAGTTTTAGGGTCATTATTTCATTCAACAACTCTTTGAGTAACAACTCTGTGCCAAACACGGGCTGAGCATTGGTTTGTTAGAATGAGTCATCGAGCAACACTTTGGGAAGAGGATGAAGGTTAGTGGCAAGATGATAAAATAATGTTAGAAGGAAATAAGAGAGGACAATGAAGAGGAGGATGGAGGTGGAGGCAAACAGAGGAGCTCCTGATCGTGTACCCAT
This sequence comes from Tupaia tana, assembly GCA_026018925.1. Taxonomy (NCBI): domain Eukaryota; kingdom Metazoa; phylum Chordata; class Mammalia; order Scandentia; family Tupaiidae; genus Tupaia; species Tupaia tana. Next base: position 30,711,637 of record JAKSZU010000013.1, read on the forward strand.
GGCTACAGTCTTTTCTTCATGTGACTCGTGGACTTCCCTTTGTCATCCTATGCCTGAGAATATATGAAGGAGGCTGGGAAGGCAAAGGGACGTTCAATTGTCATCACTGGCATCTTTTTTTGATCATTGCACCATCATCAAATGCATTAGGATAACCATGACATGAAAGTTTTCATCATTGAGCTCATAACTGTCTCATGAGAGAGAGAATAATTCTATATGTTATAGAAATTAAGGGTCATAGCAGGAATTCATCCAGGGAACTCTGAAAGTGGGAAGGAGTGAGATATACTCCATAGGCTAACAACCCAGGATTCAAACCACATGACTTTGAAAAGGATGTTAAGCTTCTGCCCAATAGGCTATATATATTTCAAGAACATCTTATTGCCTTCTGTGGATGCTCTAATCTGTTCAGCCCACTCATGCATGTTCTACCTCCTCAACCAATCAAGAAAAAGACCTTCCAAAATGCAAATACCAAATTCACAATCAGTTCACTTTAGACTGTGACAGCTGCCATTTCTTCAGGTACCCTCAACTGAACATGTTCTTCAACGTTCTCTCTGCCCTTTAGAGAGTCTTTCCTCTAAAGACTAATTTGCGTAAAGAAAACAGTGTAGTCTAAATCTCAGCCTTCTCTTCATTTCATGATGTGACTTGACAGTGGCTGAATTACTGAAACATTTGCCATGCTTCTTAATGAGAAGTCACTTGGTCAATGAAGATAACGAAGTCAAAAGAATAACTTCAAGAGAGCAGAACAAATTTTAGTGAAACCTGTTTCTTGGTATTAGCCTGTCTCGTGTATCTGACCCATTTTTCTCTTCAAACCAGGAGCTCTCTTTTTTTAGCAAAAGACTTCTCCACATTGGAATTACTTGTTCAGTGCCTGGGGCAGTTCTTGTAAACAAATAAGTCTTCAGAGGGAGACTTCCACAATTCTAAGATCTTTTGGGGACTAACTCTTAACATGTAAGGAAGAACTCTGAGATCTTCTTGCAGAGTAGAAATATTTAAGTTACAAATGTTTGAGTGGCATTTTGATCAAAGCCAGCAAACTTTACTGTTGCTAGTCACTTATAATAGATTCCTATCATGATATCATAGACATTGTTGATGAGACCTAAGCTGTCCCTTGCTTTATTGCTAACTGAAAGACATTCCATATTTTCCCTCTGTTGTTTTTCTGGCTGCTTCTTTGGACACCAAGTAAACTTTCTGTCCCACATGTTTCAAAGCTACTTGCAGGTTTCTTAAATGACATATCCCTTCAGATGTGGTTTTGTCCCCTTCTGACATTTGCTGAGATTCCCTATTTTTCCCACCCTACCAGTCTGGCCAAAAACCTATATTCCCTCTAAATCTCAGTTGGAGATTTCAAAAATTTTGTCTCTGCAATCTTATTGGAATTCCCATCCGTATTTCCCTACCTCATCCCCTGTAATCCTTCTAGGTCTGCATTCCCCACATCCTCCAGTTCCTATAACATTCTGTGGATACCTCTGTCGTAGCACTGCCTCTCTCGGTAGAGTAATCACCTATCCATCTGCCTGCACTGTCGCCCATCATCTGTAGATTGTAAATCAGTGGAGCAAAGCCTAGGTTTCATTCGTTTTCATCATCCATAACACCCAATACCATGCCTGGCACATGCAAGTAGGTGCTCAATAAGTTGTAATTATCAGTATCGACATAAATTTTTCTGGGCTTATTTTTAGCTCTGGTTTGTAGCCTAACATATAAGTGTAATAAAAAGTGAAGATATTAAAGGTTATGAAGGAAGGACAAATAATAAAGCAATAATGACACAAAAACCTCAGAGAGGATAAATAAATAGAAGTATGTACAGGCAAAGACCCTCATGCATACCTCCCACTCATGGGCATGAAAGCATTTAGTCTGGCAAATGTGACTATGGTCCTGTTGAAACATAATTGGTGTTAAATCATTTGCATCTTATACATTTACACATTCTAAGAATATATTTTGCATAGCATCCAAAGCTATCATGACTTCAATATCTTTGTTTATATGGAAAAAGATATAACTATTGATCTTTCTCCATTTACTCAAAGTGATAACTGTCCCTAGCTGCTTATCAGTCTAGATTGGGATCAGTCCATTCAGTGGTAATTTCAAGTGAACTTTAGGAAGCTGGACAAACATAAGTAAATGAGGAAACGTGTGCTGACTGAGTACTTTCCTGCCATAATCAACAACTTTACAGTAATATATATCTTGAGTAGATAAAGTATTTCATTCCCTAGGTTTCTTAAAGAAGAGTAGGCTCGGGACCAGCAGTTAGCGTAATGGCTATGTCGCTGGACTCCCACGTAGTCGACCGCGGTTCGAGTCCCGGACCCGGCGGCTTAAACTCACGCCGGGCGCGTGTGCGTGCGTGCCCAAGATCCCGACAGGAGAATGGAGGAGAAGGGATTGCGGCGTGGCCATCCCCTCTGGGGGGTGATTTCTCGCTTTCTATCTCTCTGTCTCTCTCTGTCTGTCTGGCGAGCGCACGCGCCCTATAGCAAAAACCTCTCCAAAAAAAAAGAAAAAAAAAAAAAAAAAAAAAAAAAAAGAAGAGTAGGCTGTGGCCAGCAGGTGGCCTGGTGGTTGGGACCCTGGACTCCCACATCGCCAACTACAGTTGGAGTCTTGGACTTGGTGGCTTTCTTTCTTGATCTCTCTCTCCTCTTTTTCTCTCCCTTTCTCTCTCTCTCTGTATCTCTAGTGAGAAACATGCTCTATAGCAAATTGGAAAATAATAATAATAAATACAATTAAATTAAAAACATGTAGGCTGAGATTTAATTTACTTAGGATGATTAGAGTTAAGAAGTTAATCATAGGACCCTTCATAGTTCCTTTCTAGGATTTATAATAATTTGTCGACCCCTTTGGATCAGTTTAACCCATTGAAACTAGTAGACATAAAAGTGAATTATAATTCCTATAGGCTTGAGGAATGACTAGAAATAGTGCTTCCAGATGTCACTAGTAAAGTTGTCAGTTTTAACAAGATACAAATCTTTTAACCCTGAACACACAACTCAAGATCATTAACCCTTGAGAAAAGTAAGGAAAATAGAGATTTTGTGCCCTGACAATGGTTAAATAAGCAAGCTGTTGATTTCTCCCCCCCCCCCCTTTTTTGGCATCCAAAGCTGAAACAAATAAGCAGCCCTTTCCCTCACTGAACAGGCTGTCCCTGTTCTGTGTTGGAGGCCAGATTCCAAACACTGTGCAAAGAGTTCCACATGCCACAGCCCAGCGGGCAGACATTCAAGTCCTAAATCTCGGAGAGAAATCAGCAACTCGTGGCTAAGGCGCCTTGGCATCGCTGGGTTCACACAGGGTTCTGTGGGCAATTTCTGCTCGAGAGAGGGAGGGTGAAAAAAACGGGTGTGCCTTTTCTAAAACAGGGAGGTGAGGACTGAAGAGTCAGCTTTTCTGGTCATCAAACAAATGGGAACTGAACCCTCCCTCATTAGCAGCATTTCTTCTACCCAGAGGGAGAACGCAGGAAGTGCACGCTGATTCTGGTGCACATTAGAATTTATTATGAAATCCTGGGGGAGATGGTGAAGCAAGCAGCAATTAAATATTGTGTGCCCACATGAAAGGTGTAGGGAGAAGTAGAAAGTTCACCCTTGTATTGCCGTTCTTGGATTTTTGTTTTCTTGGCATGCATAGAATAGAATTTATTTTGTTCTGTTGATTTATTTGTTCCCGTTTTCAAGTACTAAGAACTGTTATAGGGAGTATGAATTATTATTCATAAATTTGGGCCTTAGGAAGTGGCATATGAAAATTATCTTTAATCCAAATGAATCTTGTGCCAAACCTCTTTCTATCTTGTTTTTGATAAATTCAATCTTAATCTTTTTCTTTTTGAAGAGAGATTTTTGCTATAAGGCACATCTGCTTGCTGGAGAGACAGACAAAGAAACAGAAAATGAGAAATCACCCCTCAGGGGGATGATGGCCACACCACAATCCCTTCTCTTCCATTCTCCTCTCAGGATCTTGGGCATGCATGCACATGTTCCTGGCATGAGTTTTAAGCCACCAGGTCTGGGACTCAAACCGAGGTCAACCACGTGGGAGCCCAGCGATGTAACCATTATGCCATCCACTGGTTCCTCAGTCTTAATCTTTATTAGGTCTCTTTCTCTCTCTCTCTCTCTCCCTTCTCTTCTCTCTCCTCCTCTCTGTCTTCTGTCTCTTCCCCGCTCCCTCCCTCTCTCTTCTCTCTTTCTCTCTTCATTCTTGTTCTCACTTTTTCTTGTTTAGAGTACTCAGACAATTAGGAAAAGTCCTCTTATCTCCCCTCGGTCAAGGTTACTGAACCAATAGTTGTCCGAGCCTGATTGATCATGGCAAGGTGGGAGGCTCTGGAACTGCCAAAGCAGGCTCTGCTGCAGCTGGTATCACTAGCCCCCCAGGGGTCAGCAGCCTGAGGCTCAGCCTGGCGTAGTGTAATTCCCAGCTCTGACAAGGTGCCTGTGGAAATGCCCACCATTATGGAGTTTATGTTTGGGAGGAAGAAGATAGAAAACAAGCAAATAAAATATATACTGTGTTGGATAATGATAAGCTCTAAGAAAGGAATGAAGCAGAGATGGCAGAAAAGAGAGTACGGGAAAGGGGCCACAGTTTTAAGTAAAGTGGAAAAGAGAGGAAAGAAGTCTTGGTTTGAAAAGACTCCTAGTATCAGAGGTCAGGTGGATGAGAAGTAACCAGCAAAGAAGATGAAAAAAAAGCAACTAGTGAGGTAAGATGGAAACCAGGGGAGAGTACTGTCTGGAAGCTGAGTGAAGAACATACAGTTTTTTGTTTTTGCTGCAGAGCACATGATTTGCTGAGGGAAAGAGACAGACAGACAGACATAGAGGGGAAGTGAGAAGTCACCCTCCATAATCCCTTTCCCTCCATTCTCCTCCTGGGATTTTGGGCATACATGCCCAGGGTGTTTTCTAAGCTGCAGAGTCCCAGCCTCGAACTGCACAGCCAGCCATGTGGGATCTAGCCACCTTCACCACCACCCCACCAGCTAGCCCAAGTGTGTATTAGTTGATCCTTGAATAATGTGAAGGTTGGAGTGCTGAACCTCACACAGTCAAAAATCCACATGTAACTTTTGACTCCCCATGTCTTAACTATTAATAGCCTACTTTGACCTGAAGCTTTATTGGTAACCTAAACCATCAATTAATACAAATTTTGTATACAAGGCAACTTTCATAAGTTTGTAGGAAAAATGGGATACGAGTATGAATTTATTTTGGTGCAAAAACATTTGAAGTCCATATATAATTCTTCCACAATATGCATTTTCTGTGGAATTTTTGAAAATACTTTGTGTTATGTACTGTATTTATATAATAAAGTAAACTAGAGAAAAAATGTTATGAAAACCAAAAGGCCAGGCCCTTAGCCTAGTGTTTAAAAGAGCAAGATCTCACATGGCTGCCTGTGGTTTAAATCCTAGTCCCAGCAGCTTGAAAAACACTGGGTGCATACACTTGCATGCCCCAAATCCCAACAGGATGGAAAAATGGAAAAGGGATTCCAATGTGACCATGCCCCACTGTAAGGGATGTGATTTTTTCCCTCTCTCTTTCTCTGTCTCTCTCCTGGTGAGTGCACATACCCTCTGGCAATTAAAAAAAAGTGATGAATAATAAATAAATAAATAAACAAACAAACAAATCATGCATTTTCCATAAAACAAATGCTATCAACTTCAAAAAAGTGGAAATAAAATTATATATAATATACATTTATAATATTTATCAAAAAATCTGCACAGAAATGCAGCTGTGTGGTTATTCAAGGGTCAACTGTATTTTCAAGAGTCAGCAATGGCTGCCTGTGTCAAGGCCACTGACAGAACAAGTAACAGACACCTGAGTGTTCACCATCAGGGCTTGCAAGTCCCTCCTCTCTGTCCTAGGCTTTGGGTGGTTTCTTCTCTGTCTCCCTTGCTTCTACCTCTCCCCCATCAAAGACAACTGCCTTTCTCCTCTTCTCCTTCAGGAAACAGTGATTTTAGGGGCTTTACTAAAGCCATTCAAAGAACTTATCTTCGGGTAACTTCTGCTGTCTGGCAGCTTTGACCAACAATGCCAACCTCCCCTGAGAAGAGATACCTAAGGGCCCTTTTTAAATTGAGGAGAGGAAAAAACAAATAAAAAACAAAATCTAAGTTAAATTTTTAAAATTTATTTGTCAGAGGGTATGTGTGCTCACAAGAGAAGGAGAGAGCGAGCAAGAGAGGAAGTCCCTCCAATGGGGCGTGGCACCTCAGTCTTCCTCCTCCATTTCTCTATTCTGTCAGGGTTTTAACCACCTATCTGATTTGTTTTTCAAGCCTCCTAGCCAGGTCAAGATTCAAACCACATGGTCAGTCACGTGAAATCCAGCTTCCCTAACCACTAGGTCATGAGGTGGGCCCTAAATTAATTGATAACTCAATAAATTCTCCTGCTACAATGAAAAAGATGTTTTTTAGATGAAACACCAAGTAGAGAATGTAAATATAATGAGCAATTTTCACACATACAGTGAAACCCTTAGTGAAATAGGGTGAAATAGTAATACATTTGTTTTAAATAGTCCTAATAGCTAGGTTTAGGACTATTAAATTATAAGAAAAGTGCCTATCTTCCAATAAGGATGATATCATCAATCACACGCAACTAGAATGGGTATCAATGGTTAGTTTCTCATTCATCACAGACAGACTCAGGCTTAACTAACAGATGTTGCCTTATATGAATTATTTTACCACATCGGTTAGACCCAAAAGTTTGCAAACTAAGACCTTAGTGTGGTCCAAATCCAGCCCACTATTTGTTTTTGTAAATAGAGCTTTATTGAAGTATAGCCATGCTTATTCTCATTCTATTTGTTTGTTTGTTAGTTTGTTTTCTAAAGAGAGATTTTTGCTATAGGACACACACACTTACCAGAGATTCAGAAAGTAAGAAATCAACCCGTGGGGGGTATGGCCACACCACAATTCCTTCTCCTACAATGTCCACTTAGGATCTTGGGCACAAAGGCACACATGCCTGGCCTGAGTTTTAAGCTGCTGGGTACAGGACTTGAACCACAGTCTACCACATGGGAGTCCAGTACTGAGATAGCCATTACCCCATCTGCTGGTCCTGCCATGCCTCATTCTCCTTTTTTTTGACTGATTTTTGCTATAGGGTGTGTGTGCTTCTTGCTGGAGTGACAGAAAGCCAGAAATCACCCTCCAGGGGGATGGCAATGCCTCAATACCTTCTTGGAATTTTGGGCACACTCACACATGTGCCCGGCATGAGTTTTAAGCCACCAGCCAGGACCTTTCCTGCAGTCGGCCTTATGGGAGTCCAGCAACCTAAGCATTACACCATCTGCCAGTCCCACCATGCTCATTCTTTTTTTTTTTTTTTTTTTTTTTGGAGAGGTTTTTGCTATAGGGCGTGTGCGCTCGCCAGACAGACAGAGAGAGACAGAGAGATAGAAAGCGAGAAATCACCCCCCAGGAGGCTGTCCACACCGCAATCCCTTCTCCTCCATTCTCCTCTCGGGATCTTGGGCATGCACGCACACGTGCCCGGCGTGAGTTTTAAGCCACCAGTCTAGGACGCAAACCGCGGTCAACTACATGGGAGTCCAGCGACATAGCCATTAAGCTAACTGCTGGTCCCCCACCATGCTCATTCTTAAGGGAGTGTCTCTGATTGCTTTCATGCTGTAACTGCAGACCTAAATCGTTGGAACAGTTCATATGATCTGCAAAGTTGAAAATATTTACTGTCTGGCTGTTTCTGGAAAATGTTTGCTGATACCTTGTTTAAACGTTAAAAATAGACTTCTGGAAACAGTATTCATGGTTATTTGAATCCTATGTCAAGAACTTTTGCCTTAATTTGCTCCAAGGCACACATATCTTTTTCAAAGGCAAAAATCTCTCCCTGAAGCTTTATGCTAGGACATTGTTCCTTAAAACACAATCTTTGGAACAGAAGCAACAGCATCACCTGGAAACTTGCCTGAAATACAAATACTCAGGTCTCATCCTAGACCTATGGATCAGAAGTAGTTGGGGGCAGGGGTGGCACACACACGGTATTGCATATGTTTAATAGCTCTTCCAAGTGCACGCTAAAATTGAAAGCTGTTGTTCTTGAGCAGACACTGTTATGAGCTTGTAACTTAAAACGGGAATTTCTACACATTCCTTCTTGTAATAATGTTCGATGGACAAACTAGTTTTCTACACATTAAAAGGGTTTTTTCCTTGTTTTTGTTTTTTTTTTTTTCATTTTGGGAGTTCTGGAGGTTATTTTTTGCAAAGGACTAGTGCACTCACCTAAGAGAGACAGAAAGACAGAGAGAGGGAAAGTAAGAAATCACCCCCCAAGGGGGATGACCATACCCTTCTCCTCCATTTTCCTCTTGAGATTTGGGGCATGTATGTACATGCGTCTGGTGTATTTTCCAAGCCACTCGGTCTGGGACTCGAACCACAGAGTGAGCCTTGTGGGGCCCAGTGCCTTAACCACTATAACACCTATTGGCCCTTAGCATTAGGATTTTAAGATCAGTCCTTACTATGTCACTTTCTTATTTATAACAGGATAGCCCACTTTCTAGGGATATTGGCACTTACTGTAATCATATAGATTCTTGGTGGCTACATCAGGAAGAAGTCAAGTCACTGTTTCACATAAAAGTGACTGAGTAGGATAATGAGGTTAATACTCCAGTGATTAAGGACCCAAAGTACCCATCGCATGCCTCTGGGCCATGACTGTCTCCTGATTTTCTAGCATCATATATACTGGATGTGTTGAAGCAGTTGAATGTAATAAACATTTATTTATAAGAGAGGAAAGAAAGAAAGGATTTATTTCCAGCCCTATCAAAGATACACTAGAAAATGAGAAAACATTTTAATGGATATTTTCCCTTACAGGATTCATGCAGGTGCCCCTCCGTTGTTGCTGTTTTCCTTTGCTTAATGATCTAATCCCTTCCCTGGAGCTTCATCCCTCCGTGTATCTAGAGAAAGGAATAGCTCTGATAATAAACAGCTGCAGTGTAGATGGGGGGAGAAACCTGATTCCAGGAGCAAGGAGGGGCAGCAGTGAGTCTTGGCCTTTTAAAGCAGGAGGAAAAACAACAAAGGAACAAGTGAACAAACTTAGGCCTCTTTCTAAATAGCTGAGCTTAGTATCTATTTCTAAAAGCTACCACAAAGGAGTTTGAGCCCCTAAAATAGGTGTGAGATTGAAGGATTGTACATTCTAGTTTGTCCGGGATTGAATGCATTAGTCCTGGTTTATACCTGTCATCCCACAGTAATTATTAATGACAACCCCTTCACTTGCAGATGTGTCCTGATTGCATGATAAATTATATGGTTACGTGAGTAGGAGACAATCCCAAAGAGCACAAAGAATACAGACTCTAGATTTCCTGACAGGTCTTTGCTTGACACCCAGTTCAGACACGTATAAAGTGTACGAATTTTGCAATTAGGCACATGTGCATGCATGTCCCAAATCCTGACAGAATGGCCACATAACCACATCCCATTAGGGGTTCTCTTTCTCTCTCCTCTCTCTGGCAATTATACACACCCTCTGGCAAACAAAGGAAAACAAATAAACAAAAAAGCTAAAGCAAACAAAAAAAGCAATTTACTTCCTACATCTCAGTTTCCTCAGTTGTAAAATGGGGATGAGAATATTCTTGATAGAGTTTTTGAGCAGATTGAGCAAGATATGCAGCCTGTATGACCAAGAGCTCAGCCATTGCTGCTTCTCCTGAGGGAGAGAAATTGCCTTCAGTCAGTTGGCCCGGTAGACTTCACTATTCATTCACTGCAACCCAGAAAATCACAAGCAACTTTATTTCAGTGCCATGTGTAATTAGCTTTTCTGACAAGTTGTAATTCTGGTTCATTACCAAGATATCAAGAAAAAAAATTAGAGAAAGCCATCTTTGCACTTGAAAAATAAGTTCATGCTCACAAACCTGAAGCAGAGGCTCAAGGTAATTAGATGGGTCAGAAACAGAAGTCACAGTATTGTGATTCAGATGCTGGGTTTGAGGAAGGTCCAGTAAAGTATACCCCACTCTTGACTGGACAAGATTCGAACTGGCTGAAAGGTTAGCACTAGGGTCAGGTAGATGGAGATCCAAATATCATGTTTTTGTTAGTGATGAAGTTGAAAGAGATAATGCCTTAGCATGAGGTTCAAATGGGTTTGTCTGCCTACCTCAGCTCCCAGACACCCTAGCAGAGAAGAAATTTGAGTCTATAACAGACACCTTTGCCAAGATCACTGACTGAAATTGCTCCCTAGAGGAAAAGGAAGAAAGAAGCTAAACCCTCTGCAATGAAGGACTCTTAAAAGAGTAGCTCTGGAACCAGAAGATGGTATAATGGTTACTTCGCTGGACTCCCATGTAGTTGACCATGGTTCAAGTCCTGGACCCAGCAGCTTAAAACTCATGCCAGGTGCATGTGTGTGCGTGCCCAAGATCCCTGAAGGAGAATGGAGGAGAAGGGATTGTGGCATGGCCATCCTCCCTGGGGGGTGATTTCTCACTTTCTGTCTCTCCATTGAGTGCACATATGCCCTATAGCAAAAATCTCTCTCTAAAAAACAAAAAGAAGAAAAACAAGAGTAGTTCCATCCAGTCAGGAAACAATCAGGTCATTCGAGTCTATATGCGAATAGGAGTCAAGAAAGGGCAAGGACTAGATGTGTCATACTAATGGAGCTCCTGCCACAGAATACATGAAACCAGAGCCAAAGATTCCCCACAGCAGTGTCACTCACATTTCTCACTAAGGATTTGGGCACAGAGGAAGGTATGATCAGATTAAACTCAACAAGTCCTCTTGTGGAAAAGATGCCCATATAATCAAATAAAAACAATTTATCACTTTCTCTAACTGTGGGTCAGAAATTGGATTAATTACTAGATCAAAAACAAAACAAAACAAAATCAATGCCTTTTCTTTGTCTCAATATTCTAATGGCAGTCATTTATTTTAATAACATTTGTGGTAAACAAAGGTCATCCCTGGCCAGTAGCACCATAGCTGATAAAAACATATCAGTCACTTGGGACCAGCAGTTAGCGTAATGGCTATGTCGCTGGACTCTCACGTAGTCAACTACAGTTTGAGTCCTGGACCCGGTGGCTTAAACTCATGCCGGGCACGTGTGCGTGCGTGCCCAAGATCCCGAGAGGAGAAGGGAGGAGAAGGGATTGCGGCGTGACCATCCCCCTGGGGGGTGATTTCTCACTTTCTGTCTCTCTGTCTCTCTCTGGCTTTCTGGCGAGCGCACGCATCCTATAGCAAAAACCTCTCCAATAAAAAAGAAAAAGAAAAAAAAAAAGAAAACATATCATTCACTTCAGAGGGAACAGAATTAGCTTCCATTTCAGTCATAGAGCTCCTATTCATTTCAGCTAGAGGAAATAATACCATCATGGACATACTTCCTGCTGGGCGAAGAGTATAAATCTTTGTTAACATCTTTCTCCCCAGTGGCCAAGACATTTTGTTGCTCTGCTTTGGTCCAGTTCTAAAAAATAAGCTGCAATTTAAAAGTTCAGGACAGCTGAACTGAAATTGGCTATTTGAATTCCTAAGCCTTTAGGGTTTTTTGGTACTTAATCTAGATGGACAGGTCAAATGGAAGCACCCACCCTGTTCACTCAGCATCATCTTCTCAGATCTCTGGCTACTGCTGAGACCGAGTAGGTAAGGTCTATGAGGGGGCAGTATAGGGCCACCAAAATGTCTGTCATCTCCACTTTGAGCAGGACACATCAATAGTGTTGAAGTAAGACTGTCAGTCCCTTTATAACTACCAATTTATTTCTGTCCCTTCAACTATACCAGTCCCGAGTTATAAATAGATCCTAAGAGTGTACATTTTGTTTGTTTTAGTTTGTAAGTATTTGTTTGAACTACCTTCTGAGTGTGAGGCACTGTGGGAATCAGGGTAATGGGGAGTCTCTATCAGAAGGAACTTCCGATTTAGTGAACTAATTTCTTAAGGCAGGATGATATAACTGCTCAAAACATAGTAGGGTAGGGGAATAAGAATAGAACCACAAAGGAAGGAACTAAAACTGCCCAGGGACATGAGAGAGGGCCTCAGGAATTGGTAACTTTTGAATTAGACTTTGAAGATTAAGTAGGTGATCTCTTAGGGACTAAAATAAATACTATTCCTCTTCCTCATCCAAATTCTGAACAATTTGAGAAATAAAAGAAGTACTTGGTAGAACCCACAGTATTGTTTTTATATTATTTTCAGGAGACAAGAAGGCAGATGTGGCTTTACATTAATTGTCCAAGTAGGCTTAGAAACACCCCAGAAGTAAGAAGAATCCCATAGTAAACCTTCATCTCCTCACTTCTGCGGAGGGTCCCAGGAGGACCTGGGAAATCTCAGGCTCCCTGCAAGCAGGCAGATGGCAAGAGAACCACAGCCAGGCTGAGCTATTCTTTTCAAATTTATCAAGGGGCCAAGTAAGTCAATAGTTAAGGAAGGTCAGGGGCCAGCAGTTAGCATAATGGCTATGTCGCTGGACTCCCATGTAGTTAAACGCGGTTCGAGTCCCAGACCCAGTGGCTTAAACTCACGCCGGGCACGTGTGCATGCATGTCCAAGATCCCAAGAGGAGAATGGAGGAGAAGGGGTTGCGGCGTGGCCACCCCCCTGGGGGGTGATTTCTCACTTTCTGTCTATCTCTCTCTGTCTTTCTGGTGAGTGCACACACCCTATAGCAAAAAAAACCCCTCCAAAAAGAAGAAAAAAAGATAGTTAAGGAAGGTCCAACCACATACTTAGGAAAAATGTCTTCTCCTGAAGCCAAGAGTGGAAACAAATACTCCTCTCTGGAAATTAGGATGGCTAAATGGAAGTTTAAAAATAATCCCACATCTTCATGGAAAATTATGAAGGTAGTCTGGGAAGACCAGGACCACACTGAAGAGAAAACTCTTAAGAGAGATAAGGAGGGACCAGCAGTTAGTGTAATGGCTATGTTGCTGGACTCCCATGTAGTCAACCACAGTTCGAGTCTCGGACCTGGCGGCTTAAAACTCACGCCAGGAGCGTGTGCGTGCATGCCCAAGATCCCGAGAGGAGAATGGAGGAGAAGGGATTGCGGCGTGGCCATCCTCCTGGGGGGTGATTTCTCACTTTCTGTCTCTCTGTCTCTTTCTGTCTTTCTGGCGAGCGCATGCGCCCTATAGCAAATACCTCTCTAAGGAAAAAAAAAAGAGAGAGAGAGAGATAAGGATACAAATGAAGGCTGAGTCTAGAACAAAGGGGGGGGACTTTTTTCTTGTGATGAAATCGACACATAAAGAGTATATTTGAGGGAACCAGCAGTTAGCGTAATTTTTCTCCCACGTAGTCGACCGCGGTTCGCGTCTCGGAGTGGCTTACAACTCAAAGATCCCGAGAGGAGAATGGAGGAGAAGGGACTAGATTTCTCGCTTTCTGTCTCTCTGTCTCTCTCTGTTTTGGCGAGCGCACGCACCCTATAGCATCCAAAAAAAAAAAAAAAAAAAAAAAGAGTATATTAATGAGTAGTAACTAGCATTTATGTAAAGACTGTTGTGGAGGCAGCAAAATCCATTAGAAGCAGTTTTACTCCTCAGGAAAACCAATGAACACTGGCACTAGGTATTTGACCAGTGAAATAATTCCTGAAATCATGAAATAATTCCTGAAATCATGAAAATTTAAAGCAGATTTGAATACTCTAGATCTCAGTTCAGTTGATCATGATAAAATTACTCATATCATAAGACATTCACAAATTTCAGTAGACATAATTACATTGTCATTTAACCATGACAGAGCAGGATATATTTGACAGTAATTCAGTGTTCTGTCTTCCTTTTATACTGCAAGTTTTGGTGGGCAACTGCTACATTTTATGATATGTCATGAAAACAAAGGTAAATCTAATAGAGAAAAGAGTTACTCAGACATGTGATTAACTAGATAAAACTTCAAAAGATATATATATATATATATATATATATATATATATATATATGGTACTATGAGAATTTTTTCTTTAAACCATCACAGTTGATTGACACATTTATAAAGTTTATTCAATGGCCAAGACTTTTTAAAAACAGTAAATGCTATGAGGAAATGCTAGTGAGAATGCCTAATTCCACCTGATTAGGGTAAATGGGAAGAGGAGCCTGAGGAAGACTTGTCTTTGAACTTGGGAACTGGAGGCTGAGTCTAATGTAGGTTCCTCATAGAGAAAAGATCAAAAAGAATATTCTTTAAAGAGAGAATAGAACATTTTGCATTTGGAGCAGAAAGAAGTAATTGCAGTCTCTGTTAACAGATGCAAATAAATGTTTTAAAAAAATAATTTGGGGGTGGGGGCAGCAGGTGGCATGCTGGTGAAGGCAATGAACTCCTACATGGTCAACCACAGTTTGAGTGCCAGATCTGGTTGCTTGCTTTCTCACTTTTTTTCTCTCTCTCTCTCTGGTGAGCACACCTGCCTGTAACAAATTAAATAATAATAATAATGATAAATAATATTAAATAAATAATTCTTTAAAAAATAATTTAAAAATAATTTGTGAAGGGTAAATTAATATATAATACTACCAGCAACATCTCCCTCACTCCAACCATTTACCTCCCTGCCAGCTTTATCCAGAATCACAGGTTAGGTCTTTCTGTGTTTTTTTCAGTCCATCCTTCCCCTAGCTGCTCTGCTGCTTAATAATTTCGCCAAGAAACTAAGGAACTTGTTTGGGCTGTAGACTTTGTTCCTGGCACATTTGCAGGAGAGTGTGGGCAAGGTATTATAAAGTAAAATGAGTTAGAACCACTCTGATTACCTTCCATGTGAGAAGGCAAGGTCAGCCTTTTGATGTGCAGAGCCCAAGACTATAGCTTTGTTTGGGAGTTTCCTGTGGACTTAGATCAGTTACATTAAAACATTCAGCCTTCAAACAATGGCCCCAAAGAAAATAATGCTGGCTTTTTCCTTTTATGAAAGTAATACTTGCCTTGCAACCCAAGGGATTGGCAGTCCTCTTTCTATTGAAATTATTCACAGGCATGCAGCTTGGATGTCCTGGTACTATATTGACATTGATAGCATAATATTTCAACCCAAGCTGACTGGTCCCAAGGGAGTAACTGCTCCCGTTGATTAAGTCAAAAGCGAAGTTAGTTTATAAGCATATAATATACTTGGGGATGGCTTATGGGTTTTGTTCCTTGGCCTTTACATCTGTTTCCAACCCACAGAACTCAAAAGACTTAACAAGCTGATTGAAGGACAGAGGAGAATCCTTTTGAGGAGTAATAGAAAAGGTCACCCACCCCAAAGCAGAAAGTTTTAGCCTTATGGATACAAGATAAAGGAATTTGGCCCTCTCAGCATATTATTGGTCTGTAGGAACCAGTGTTGAAATTTTGGAAAGGCAGGTTTCAACGTATTTGTTTGTTAGAGCATCCTTTGGTTTAAACATAAAATGCATTCATTGTTTTTTCATCTTCATGAATCATTTATACATTTAAAGCAGAAACCTTTTATAAGCATAATAAAGATAAATAAGCATCTTTATATTTCTGTTTGCTTAACGAGAAAGTTCTTAATAAGTGCCAGACTCGGTTTTAAGTGCTTTACAAATAATAACTCATTTATGAGAGGTTTACAAAAAGTTCATGGAAAATACATATGGAAAAACTGCATAAATTTCAAAATCTTTTGCATCAAAATAAACTAGCACTTTAATTCCATTTATTCCCATGTACTTTTTGAAGTCCCTTCATATTATTACTCAAAACGACTCTCTTAATCATAGTCCTACTCTGCCTGTTACATACTATGTAGAATGCCCAAACATATTTTGGGCATCACCGTATACATCAGGATGCAGTTCTGCTCTTCTGGGATGAACGTGTTTCCAGCTCATATGTTATTAATTTTTTTTTTTTTTTTTTTTTTGAGAGGTTTTTGCTATAGGGCGCGTGCGCTCGCCAGACAGACAGAGAGAGACAGAGAGATAGAAAGCAGGAAATCACCCCCCAGGGGGGATGGCCACGCCGCAATCCCTTCTCCTCCATTCTCCTCTCGGGATCTTGGGCACGCACGCACACGCGCCCGGCGTGAGTTTAAGCCGCCGGGTCCGGGACTCGAACCGCGGTCGACTACGTGGGAGTCCAGCGACATAGCCATTACGCTAACTGCTGGTCCCAATTTTTAAAGTCTATCAATACTTTCAGGGTTTATAGTGGAAGGGAGGTAAAATAGACCAGTGTGACACAGGCTTCAAACCAATCAGGTGATATGGAATTCAACAGGAAGCCAGAGACAGTCTTAGAAGTGAGAGCCAGAGGGAACCAGCAGTTAGCGTAATGGCTATGTCGCTGGACTCCCACGTAGTCGACCACGGTTCACGTCTCGGACCCAGTGGCTTACAACTCACGCCGGGCGCATGTGCGTGCGTGCCCAAGATCCCGAGAGGAGAATGGAGGAGAAGGGATTGCGGCGTGACCATCCCCCATGGGGGGTGATTTCTCGCTTTCTATCTCTCTGTCTCTCTCTGTCTGGCGAGCACACGCGCCCTATAGCGAAAAAACCTCTCAAAAAAAAAAAAAAAAAAAAAAAAAAAAAAAAGAAGTGAGAGCCAGAGACTGAGAACAAAGGCATGAAAGTTCCAGTCCAGTTCCAATCAAGTGGCCCAAGCAGGAAGAAAAGCCTCCTCAGAGGGTGAGGTAGGCCAAGGCTCCAGAGTGTAGGGTGGAGATGGTGAAGGTTTGGGGTAAAATCCTTCCAGGAAAGTCCACTGCAGTCAAGATAAGACCCACATCTCAGGGCCCACACTGCCAGGAAGAGAGCAATCCAGTGATTGCCCCGGCCTCATTGGGATGTACAGTAGATATGCTGCTTTCCAGGAACCAAGGCTGTTTAGAGAAGAGTGATTTCTCTCTCTCACCCTTGGACTTAGAACTCTAGGGAGACCAGATCTAAGACCCCTCTATTGTTAGGATTAAGCTTCACAGAATGACTCCTCTCTTTAAGTGAGAGAAGCAGGGAAGCTTGTCGCACCAGCAAACAGGCTTCCCACATGGTCATCAGTTATGTTCCAGAATGAAGTCTCCCACACCCACAGCTGTACAGATGTTAGGCCTACACTCAACATTGACCTAAATATTGCCTCTTAAAGCCTCAGCGAAAAACACAAACACGAACAAACAAAAAGTTGTCTTCCAAATTCTTCTTATACAAAAGACTCTCAAGAACAAGTACTCATACCTGTCAGGTTTTCATACTTAGAAAAAGGCCCATGAGGACCTTCCAGGTAATTAAGGATTGGTAAAGGCTTCCTGAGAGTGACTAAAGAGAGGAAACATTTGGTAGCAGCAAATAGAAACTTACTCAAAGTACATAAAGGAGTATTTTTTTTTTAGAGATTTTGGTATAGGGCACATGCTTTCACCAGAGAGACAGAGAGAAAGAAAGCAAGAAATCACCTTGCAGCAGGGATGGCCACACTGCAGTCCCTTCTGCTCCATTCTCCTCTCGGGATCTTGGGCAGTGGGAGTCCAGTGATGTGGGAGGCCAGTGATCTGTTTTGTGAATTATCAATGCTCCAGGCATTTTCATGAAGTATCTTATGGGAGATACCTTATCTGGGACTATGTGGGAGCCCAGTGATGTAACCGTTACACAATCTGCTGGTCCCGGTAAAGGAGTATTTTTGTAAGGAGAGCCTTCTGATAGGCAAACTCTGAGCTACCTATTTTATTTATTTATTTAATTAGTTGGTTGGTTGGTTAGTTCGTTAGTTAATTATGCATCGGTTTATTTCTTCCTTCCATGTGAGAGTATGTCAGCCACCCCCAAATACAGTCGCATACTGCAATCCCCAGCCTCAGCCAGCAAGATCATGGACATGAGCACATATGTCTGGTGTATAAAGGGAGACCTCAGGACTTGAACCTGAGACCTTCTCATGTGGCCTCAGCATTGCAGATCACGATGTTACCATTTCACCATCGTGGCTGGCCTGGTCAATGATATTTTCACCCAACTTATGGGCTAAGAACAGTTCTTACATTTTTAAATATTTGAAAATAGCTCAAAAGAATAATAGTTTGTGACATAAGAAAACTATGTAAAATTCAAAGTTCACTATCTATAAAAATATTCCGTTTTTCTCATAAGTAGACCTATATTAGCAAAAAAAAAATGGTATTGGATTGTATTTTGAAATTCAGCTATTAAAAAGTATGTAGACTTTACTTTTAAATCTTGTGGTATATAAATATTGACAAAATGGTTTTTTTCCTCTTGGCCTACAAAGCCTAAACTGTTTACTATCTAGCCCTTTACAGAAAAGGTCTAGCCTCTCTCTCCCTTTCCCCTCCTCTTCCACCTCCTCTCTCTCTCTAATTTTCACTTCTTTTTCTCTCTCATTCTCTCTCCTCTCTTTTATATTCTCTATTTCCTCTCTCTCTTTTATTCCTTTCTCTCTTCCCTTCTATCTCTTTTTCTCCCATTCTCTGTTCCCCCTTCCCCAACACACACGCACACACACACACACACACACACACACACACACACACCTTTTCCCTACCTCTCACTCAGCCACATGATCTCTTCATTCTCTACTCTTTTTTTTTTTTTTACATTTAAGCTTTTTGCCTCATTAACTCACCCTCACACAGACCCATCAGAGCTACTTCTAGTAGAGGCTTCACACCCCAGATATGCATGCCATTGCAGCCCACCTTCCAATTATTTGTCATGGGCTCAGGGTTTCATCCCCATTCCAGGTCTGGTATCCACCTCTAGTTCAACCACCTTTAAAAAGAGTGAAGTAGGGCTATCACTTTTATGCTGTGGACAAATCAGTTCTTGAATAAAGAAGTATATTTAGGGAGGGAAAGATGCTGTTCCCAGTATATACTCCTCTGTAACCTCTTCAGTGGGCTTACAGGATTTCTCACTCAATCCACTCATCCACTCCCCACGTTCTACCCTTTGGCCTCTAATTGCTGGAAGAAAAAGCAAAGCAAGAAGGCAATACCCAAAATAAAAGCCAGTTGGTAGGACTAATACAGGATACCTTACGAAAATGCCTAGAGCACTGATAATGCACAAAACAGATTAGTTCAGCAATATTAAAAACAAACCAACAAGAAGAGAAGTCTGCCATATTAATTCAATAGACTTTACCTTCTCAGTCTCTAGGATAAGAAATGTTATGCACTATCAATTTTCAGTTTTTTATGACTGCCTGCCAGCCAGAAGCATTCCCATTAATCTAAACTATATCTTTGGTAGCTTGACAGCCCCATATCTCCAGCCAAATTGGCTGAGATTTCACATGCCACCATGAAATATACAAACATTTATTTTGGTGCATTGGTATTAGCTTTAAACATGGAAAGACTGTATATGGAGGAAGGGGGGCATTAAGTTCAATATCAATAAGGAAGAGACTGGTAATGGCAGGAAAAGACATTTAAAAAATGCATGCCATTTTTACTCCTGCATCATCCAAAGGCAGGTTGAAAACACATGCTTTGGGAATCCCCAACCTCAGAGAAAGACCCTTGCCATCTCCCAAGGAATTTATTCTCCCTTAGAGAATATTTAGAAATGAAACATCTTGCTGCATGTAGTTTTATTTTGACTGCTTAATAATTCATTCAGTACTTTATATTTCCAAATTCTTTCCTAAGCATCAATACAGGTTCTGAATTAGAATGCAAAAAATTGTCATAGTAGTAATAATGATATACAGGATTTGTTTTCATTGTGTCTGGCATCTACCGATTGGGTACCTACCAAAATTCAGTTCAAGATATTGGGTTTACTACTGGCTTCCAAGTAAAGTCAGACACATTTCAGTTACAGTCATGTTGTCTTGAATAGATATCCCCACTCTAAAACATAAAGGAAATATCCAAAACATCGACTTCCAATAGTAGACCCAAGAGGTAGTAAAAAGGGAGGGGGGACACAGAGGGTATAGTGGTTAAGGCGCTGAATTCCCACATGGCTGACCGTGGTTGAAGTCCTGGACCCAGTTACTTGAAGCTCCTACTGAGGGCTTATGCATGTGTGCCCAAAGTCCCAGGAGGAGAATGAAAGAGAAGGGATTGCAGTATGGCCATCCCCCAAGGGGGGTGGGGGTAGGGAAGGATGATTTCTTGCTTTCTCTCTCTATCTCTCTCTGTCTCTCCAGCAAGCTCACGCACCCTATAGCAAAACTCTCTCAGGA
Organism: Tupaia tana; assembly: GCA_026018925.1. Classification (NCBI taxonomy): domain Eukaryota; kingdom Metazoa; phylum Chordata; class Mammalia; order Scandentia; family Tupaiidae; genus Tupaia; species Tupaia tana. The sequence goes on from JAKSZU010000013.1 coordinate 30,731,969, forward strand.
CCGGCAGATGGCATAATGGTTACTTCACTGGACTCCCATGTAATCAACCGCGGTTCAAGTGACATACCCAGTGCCCAAGATACCCAGGGAAGAATGGAGGAGAAGGGAATGCAATGTGACCATCTGCCCCTGGGGGTTGATTTCTCACTTTTCTGTCTTTCTGTCTGTCTGTCTCTTGGGAGAGTGCACGTGCCTATAGCAAAATCTCTAATAAAATAAAAATCTCTCAAAAAAAATTATTCGTAGATAGTTCCTTGGGCTCACACTTCTTTCCCCAAAAAATATAGCATATTAAAATATCCTCTTTCTGTATAATAGCATTTTCACAGTTGAAACCGAATATGCATGTATTCACAACTGCAATTTTACTCACAGCAATAAACACCTTACGGCCAGACAGTGTTTCAGTAGTTATGCAGGACTTTCCTATACTAGTCTCACATGGGACCGTCCCAAGTTTGCATCCTAGCACCTCTCTATAAATGCTGGGCATGGCAGCTGGGGGAAAATTGTGGCAGCAAGACCCTGTCATGAGTGCCTGTCTCTCTCCTTCTCTCATGGAAGAAACAGAGAAACTTACCCAAAAAAAAGAAAAAAAAAAGGAAAGAAAGAAATATCTTAGGCTTCATAAACAAGAATAATAGTTTTAAGTTCTGTCAGGCACAACTAATTACTCACTTTACATGATTTTCATAACTCATTGTCACACTTTGCAGACCACAGAAAAGATACACTACATAGTTAGGATATTAAGAATCTGATTCTGCAACTATTTGTAAAAAGCTGTGTTATCGTGCAAACTTCAGCAATTTCTCAAAGAGGCAATAAAAGGTGCCCACTAAAAAGTGGCAGATAGCTTGACTGCTTTCTTCTAATCACTGCAGTAATTCCTAATAATCCCCAAGTCTGTATAAGGTTCTGTATGAAAAATGCAATATTTTATGGGCTTACACAGTTTTTATAGCCCCATTGTATAGTCTGAATACAAGAAATGGTGACCATGTGTCTGTTGGTTGAATCAAAGACCAATCTATTTAAGAAGTTGGAAGAAGAGAGTATGTTTAATGCTTTTTAATTTTATGCAAATTGGAATTATGCAAATACAAACTGTGCAACATAAAAATATATTAATATAGCCTCAAAATTATGCATGATTTCAAAGCACATGAATTTTCCACACAAACTTTTAGACCAACAAGAATCACATAATCACAGAACTGACAAGACCAAGAATTGTTAACTGTGTTCATGGTTTTAGCTACTGAACAGAAATATCTATCCACCACTGACAGATTTCGTCTTGTTCAATATCTAGGAAGTCATCTGTCTCATAAAGTGTAAACTGTACTTTCTAAGTGACCTGTACTGTAATAATCGTGATCTGTGGCCTAAGATCATTAAAATTTAGATAAAGAACAATCTATGTTTCATTTCCATATAAATATGAACTGGTTTCCAACAGCAAATACATATCCCTTAGGCCCATAAGCACTTCAGAATATACATGGTGAGCCAGCAGGTGGCATGGTGGTTAAGGCATTGGACTCCCCCATGGTCAAATGTGGTTCGAGCCCCAGACCTAGTGACTTGAAACTCAAACTGAGCATGTATATGTGCTTGCCCCCAAATCCCGAGAGTAAAATGGAGGAGAAGGGATTGTGGCATCTCCATCCTCTTGCAGGGGGCAGGAAGGCATAATTCATTACTTTTCGTCTCTCTGTTATCTCTCTCTCTCTCCAATGAGTGCATGCACCTGGTGACAAAAAACTAAATATACATAGATAGATAGATAGATAGATAGATAGATAGATAGATAGATAGATAGATGATAGACAGACAGACATAGATAGATAATAGATAGTAATGTTGACATGAAATCAAAGTATTAATTTAGTTTGATCAAAATTCTCAGTTATCCACTTACTTCACTATAACATACCAAATGTTTTCACAACTACCTGAACTGACTCTAGATTATGGTTTTATGTTAGCAGAGAGAATTTCTGTTAAAAAAAATGATTGGTATTTTAAGACTTTTTTTTCCCCCCTACCATCTCTCTCCTCATAACATTCAAATTGACTAATTTAGACACTTCCTTCCTTTATTGGGAACCAGGCTGAATTGTATAGCAGTCAGAATGAAATATGACCAAAGTCTAAGAGGTGATCTTATGCAAAGCATTAGGGTTCTTTTAATTAGGTTCAGTATATAATTAGAAAGTGCTAGGTCCACTTAGCATTCTATAGAATGCAGATACCAATTCCATTACCCAAGTTCACATTTTTGTAGGTTATAATGCAGTTCCAAAATTGCAAAAGCTGAAGAGTCTGGCAAGCATCTTGTCTTTTCCTACTTAAAACAACTGCATGTTGCTCTAAAATTCTAATGAAAATCTATAAGAACTACTGCAAGTCTTTGCTTATGGAAGAAAGTGAAAAATGATTGCAATCAACTAAGGAATTAGCCTACTTTCCCAAAACCAAAGAACACATATTCACAAAAAATAAAAAATAAATAAAAAGGCCCTTTGGGATCCAGATAAAATGATTTTTCCCCTAAATAATGGCAATTATATATTTTAAGAATATAAATCTAAACCTTTTTAGTAGCAGATGGTCTGCTAAATTAGCTGAGCAAAGCATAAATTTGTGAGAATCTTCAAAGGAATTTATATTAATTTTTATATTAATTTTTTACAAGAATACAGAAAATGGCAGTAAACCCTGTAAATCCAACACTGCTGGATATGCAATGAATTCCTATGATATGTTCTTTATGTCATAATAAATATGTATTATTCTTAAATTTGAAAAAAAAAATTTAACTTGAAGATAAATTCTATAAATTTTATTTGGTAAAATTGTGAGTTTTTCTGGAGTTTGGGTTTTTGAGGTTTTTGTCATAGGGTAAACACTCTCACTAGAGAGAGACAGAGAGGGATGGTGAGAAATCACCACCACCCCTCCACACACACACAAACACACACACACAGGGATGGGCATGCTGTAATCCCTTCTTCTCCATTTTTGTCTTGGAATTTGGGGCACACATGCACATTCACCTGGCATGATTTTCACCCTGCCAGGTCCAAGACTCAAACTGCAGTCTGCCATGTGGGAGTCCAGAACCTTAACTACCACGCCACCTGCTGGCCCCTAGAATATTTAAATATTATTATTATTTTTTTTTTTTAATATCCTGTGTTCAAAATGTAATTTAGAAAAGAAACTATGGGCCTAGCCTAAATGACATAGTTGACAGTGTACCAGACTACAGCATTGGCAGCTACCTGGTTACCCACTGGTTAGGATTCATTCCTTGACCATCTGGCTGACCTGAAACACATCAAGCATGGGTTCCTGTGCCCAAGATCCTGATGAAATGGAGGACTGGAATTGACAAGACCCTGTCAAGGGTGTCTCTCTCTCTCTCTCTCTCTCTCTCTCTCTCTCTCTCTCTCTCTCTCTGATTTTCTTTCTCTCTCAGGTTCTCTATCAAACTAAAATAAAAAAAAAACTTTTTATGAAAAGGTTGTGTGGGCCAGCAGGTAGCACAGAAGTTAAGGCAGCTGGGTCCCACATGGCCTGAGCATATCGAGTCCCAGACCCAGTAGTTTGAAAATCCCGAGAGAAGAATGGAGAAGTGACTGCAAAATGTGCATCCCCCTGGGGGTGGGTGGTGATTTCTCACTTCTCCTCTCTATCACTCTCTCTGTCTCTCTCCAGTTCATGTACCCTCTAGCAAAATAACAAAAAAAAAAAAAAAAAAAAAAGAGAAAGAAAAGAAAGAAGTTTGAACAGAAAAATAAAGAAAAGCAGAGAAAATAGGTATGGTGGGTGGGAGGAGAGATAACCTACAGACAGTGCTTCACCCTGGAGAGTTTAGCTGGTCATATAACTGAGCAATAATAATATGATTTAGTTCCCTTAGGCACAGAATTTGTTTGAAAATCCACTCTAGAATTTGTCTCAGAGGCCTTAGTGAGCTTTGTAAGATATCACAAGCTGATAGTCTCTGCAGATCTATCAATGTACTTCATTTAGGCTAAGGTTTTGTAAGGGGCCATTAACAAAGTATTCAAGGACAGGCTTCAGAGATCCATGAACTTCTTTAAATTGCATAAAAACATTTTTGTATCTCTTTAGATATGCATTTGCTTTTCTAAAGAAAGGGCTATTAACTTCGATCAGATTCACAAGAAGATTCTAAGCTCCCTGCCTCAAAAAAAAAAAAAAAAAATATTAAGTACCACTACTTTAGGTCATTACTAATTATTTAATTTTCTATTCCAAGAAACATAGGTAACACATGTATATGTGTGTATGTGTGTGCATAAGACTTAAAATTACAAGTTTCAGATATATTAAGCATGGTATTTTTAGGCATAGTGTTATTTCTACCTCTTATAAGTAACAAATTCAAAAATGCTTTTATTTTAAGCTTTAACAGTTTTTATATCAATGAGACAAGTTTCCATGTATTATTACTGAAGGGAATAGAGAATTCGATGGCATAAATATATCTATTATTTATGAAAAAAGAGAGAATATCTTGCTCCATCCAATTTTAGCACAGAATTTGATTACATCTCTATTTAACTCTAAAATTACATATTTTTTCCTGTCATTTCAGATGATAATCAGTTTCCTCCCAAATATCAGAAATCTTATTATCCTGAAAATACTTCCGTATTTCCAGAGGTTATTTTTATATATATATATATATATATATATATATGTATATATATATATATATATATATATATATATATTTTTTTTTTTTTTTTTTTTTTTTTTTGGAGAGGTTCTCACTATAGGGCGCGTGCGCTCGCCAGACAGACAGAGAGAGACATAGAGACAGAAAGCAAGAAATCACCCCCCAGGGGGGATGGTCACGCCGCAATCCCTTCTCCTCCATTCTCCTCTCAGGATCTTGGGCACGCACGCACACGCGGCCAGCATGAGTTTTAAGCCACCGGGTCCAGGACGCAAACCGCAATCGACTACGTGGGAGTCCAGCGACATAGCCATTACGCTAACTGCTGGTCCCCCAGAGGTTATAATATTTTGATGCAACAACAAACACATTGACAGGAAATAAAATGATGGTTTATTACTCTCAAACAGATCAACCTATGAAAATTGATCCTTTCACCCATTATTCTTCTCAATAGGAGGGCTGATTTCCAGTCATCTTGCCTGTTGTCCTGTAGACCCTAGATCACTGGAATATTCTAAGAGGTCCATTCCAGGACTTCTCTCCTCATGATAACACTAAGTGAATCTCTCTTGGTCTATGAGTTGAACTACAGATTCCATTGACAAAATCTTTGCTTAAGAGTCAGAATTTGACAAATTCTTAGATCTCCTAGAAGATTCTAGAATGAGTCTAGATCTAGCTTTGATATAAAAGAGCAGGTGTAGCATATTGCTCCTTGACATGAAATCGGCAATAAGGAAACATGTGCTAAAGTAAAGCAAAGGGGAAAAGTAAATAGCAGAGTATTTGGGGAATTACTTCATTAAATAACAAGCATTAGAAAAGAGGCAATATTTTCCAAGGCATATTAAAATACACATCCCTATGGGGTGGATATTTTTATGACATCAAATTCTCCTTCCAGAAGAAGTAAACCATATTAATGTTTCAAGCTATTTCTGAGCCTTCAGAGTGCCTTCAACAATAGCCTATTTCATTTTCATAATTAATAGCATGGGACAGTATCTCCTTCATAGACACCCAAACTTGAGATCTAAACAGATTGATGTCTGAGCCATGAGGAATTCCTGGGTCAGAATTGAGACGCAAGCTTTCCCTTTCCTCTTAGATTTGAAGAAGCAATTTCCCATCCACGAAAATCTAATAGAATCACAGGTTACCTCTCCCTCCCAGTTCCCTTGGGGGAATGAAAACATATCTTGGCATCTTGTCTTGTCAGCCAACCATCGTTTTCTCTTACATTTTTTAAACATAGATTTTAAACAGCACTCATTTTTTGTAACTGGCAATTTGGAGTTAAAGATATTCCCTTAAGATGAAAATCAAATCATGGCAAACACTGACATGGAAGAAATAATGTCTTAGAATATTGGAGCAAGAAGTAAAACAGGTCACACAAGTCACATGAAATCTCTTACTAATAGAGCTAGAAACCAAATCCCAAAGTATTATTTGTCACTGGGAACCAGTTCCTCGGTATAAGATAACACATAGCAAAAGGGATAAGAGTGAGAACGCCAATGACCAAGTATGTCTTCTAGTTATTTCTAGAGGTGACACAGAATTTTGATTCTTTTTTTTTAAGGTAACTGCTTTGTGTACCCCCCCCCCAAACCATTCCGTTTTCATGATGCTATTCAACTCTAGCTGTTCTGAGAAAGCACAGAGAAAAAGTACAGTATAATAATAAATTGAGCAAAAAAAAAGGTATTCAATCAAACAATGATATTTGAGATGTCACTTGAAAGTGAATTTAATTGCTTTCTCCTCGTGTATTTTATGGACATTGAATTTTAATGCTTCTCTTTAAGTTAGGTGGAAACCATATATACAGTGCTGATAGTAGAGCAATTTTTACCTGAAAACAATAATGTCCTATAGCTTAGCATAAGTAGCTTAAATACTTTGTGAAAAATCTGTGAAACTTGTTAATTCAACTGAATTCAACAAATGTTTACTGGGCCCCCATCATATGCATGGTACATTGCTCAATAATGAAGAAAGAGCTCATGGCAAGGGATGGAAGCCATGTCTCCTGGGCAATTTATTCTGACTACTAAGTGGTTAAGAAACGCTAACCAAGCTCGTCATCTACAATCAGAAATAGACCCATAATTCAACCAACAAGTTAAAATATGTCCTAGCTGATTTTCATAGTCTTTAACTAAAAAAAAAAAAAAAAAAAAAAAAAAGTCATTTTCTTACCATTGTGTTCATTTCAGGGAGGTGGCATTTTTTTTTTTACTTTCCATTTTCATGAAGGAAACTGACCCATTGGATAGGTGAAAGATGTGCTTAAGACCACGTTTAGCTTCCCATCTGTTGACTGCTGGCCCAGTGCTGTTGTCTGTTGACCAATTGCTTTCTCTCCCTCCTCCCCCGTAACCCTCTCCCGTAAAGCAAGGTAATCAGTGCTTTAGCTGACCCCAGCATCTTGCAAGTTGTGGGGAGAGGGCAAAGTCACATAGACGCTGGTGGGGAAAATCAGCTAATGGGTTTTCTGCAAGTTTGGGCTCAGTATTTTATCCCTTTATATGTTGTTACCTCCCCTGTGCTCAGTAATTTTAGTTTATGATTTTTGTTTCTCTTTTTGTTTCTTTGGTTTGCTGGCTTTGTGTTTTTTTTCCCCTTTTTTTCCTTTTCTTTTCCTTTTTTAATGCAGGAATTGGTCAAGGCGTTCCAGTGGTAGCCCTCATTGTTGAAGGAGGACCCAATGTGATCTCAATTGTGTTGGAGTACCTTCGAGACACCCCTCCGGTGCCTGTTGTTGTCTGTGATGGGAGTGGACGAGCATCTGACATCCTGGCCTTTGGGCATAAATATTCAGAAGAAGGCGGGTAGGTAATTTGTCAGGACCCAGAGTAGACCTTTGGGTGCAAAGTCTCTATTCAAAGCTTGGAAAAGAGAGCGTCAGTAGTTCAACTATGATCTCACATCAAAACCAGCTATGAACAAGTTGTCTAAGCGATGTCTTCATGACAGGATGGTGGGGAAAAACAAAGGGACATATTCCAAATATCTTTTTTTTTTTTTTTTTTTTTTTTTTGGAGAGGTTTTTGCTATAGGACGCATGCGTTCACCAGAAAGACAGAGAGACAGAGAGACTGAAAGCTAGAAATCACCCCCCACCCCAGAGGGGATGGCCATGCCGCAATCCCTTCTCCTCCATTCTCCTCTCGGGATCTTGGGCACGCACGCATATGTGCCCGGCTTGAGTTTAAGCTACCGAGTCCAGGAGTCGAACCGTGGTCGACTACATGGGAGTCCAGCGACATAGCCATTACGCTAACTGCTGGTTCCCCAAATATCTTATGAGTGGAAAATTTCATGAGAACTGGACTAGAACACGCTGACAGTAGAGATTGAGGGGAAGAGATGTGGTCTCTCCTTTCTCTTCTCTTTTCCTCTTCCCAAGAAGGAGAAGCAGGAATTCGGTTTTAACACATGAACTTCAGCTCATCTGGACTGCCCAGTGCTGTGGTAACTTGAGAGAAGCTAGAATGTACAGTTTCCAGGTGTGGACTCCCAACGCTATCCACAGCACAAATATTCAGTGAGCCATGCTTTCAGCTTTCTCTGATGAGTTAAGAGTAAATGTCTGCCACAGTTACTACTCTGGTCTTTTGAAAACTCCTCATGAACCCCTCACACACCTTCCTTGGTTTTTTAATCCCCTAATGCTGCTTTCAAAAGTCCAAAGTCCCCAACCCCAGGGAGCTCTCCCTGTCCCAGCCCTCCTCTCTCCAATCTGAGCCTCTACTCAGTGACTAGTGAAATCCAGGCACTCTTCAGATTACTAGATCAGAGTCATTCATCTCAAGGTGTCAGTGAGTTTTAGGAGGAAAACTAAGGCGAGCCATTAAATTTTAATAGTGGGTCCAGCAGGTGGCATGTTGGTTAAGGTGTTGGACTCCCACATGGCCAACCGCAGTTTGAATCCTAGAGACTTGCTTTTTCTCTCTCTCTCTCTTGCTGGTGAGTGCATGTGCCCTATAGCAAATTTAAAATAATAACAATAATAAAGAAATAAAATAATTCTTTAATTGAAAAAAAAGTTTTACATAAGGAACATTCTTAACTCAATCAGTTCTCCCCCAAAGGAGATGGGGGTGTTTTATTCATGCTTTTTATAAGTATACAGAAAGTGCCTACTGGGTGCCATGCGTTATGCCCACAGTGAGATGTGAAAAAGAATAACAGGCAATTGCTACTCTCAATAAGCTATAATAAGTCTAGTAAGGAGAAAGCATGTAATTATAATAATAAAGAGGACAAGTGAGCTTACCTACTACAGTACCCTCCCTCCATCTAGCCTGCCTCAAAATAAAGACAGCAGGGCAGCTCAATACCATCTCTTTTTTCCCATCCCCTTCCTTGTCTTTGCCAGCAAGCCCAGTACCCCAGGTGAGCCATTAAAACAGCAGGCTTAGCCAGTTAGCTTATGAACATAAGTATGTGAAGTGAGGACTAATGAAAGGGATGGGGCCTCCAGTGACACCAGCACACTTGACAATGATTTTAGACTTAGCTAAAGTTTTGATACCCGCCTCCAATCCACCACACTCTCCCCCACAAAAGTTAATTTTTGTAAGCACAAAGTTTGAGTTTGATTACTTGGAAACATTAAATACATTACTAGCTGAGCTTCCCTGATCTAAAAATCTGAAATGTGAAATTTTCCAAAATCTGAAAGTCTGGGGACACTAACATGACACCGCAAGTGGAAAATTCCACACCTGACCTCATGTGATGTAATGGGTCATACTCAAAGTACTGCAATACAAAAATGTTTTTGTAATTGCCTTCAGCTATGTATATAAGAAATACAAATGAATTCTAAATTTAGACTAGGATCCCTTTAAGCTACCCATAATGTATGCAGATATTCCAAAGTTTCTTGGTTTTTGTTTTTGTTTTTGTTTTTAAATCTGAAACACTTTTGGTTCCAAGTATTTTGGATAAGGTTATTCTCAAGCTTTACTATTACCTTCTTCTTTGATAGCAAATATTGGTCCATTTTATAATTAAGGACCTATGACCAGAGTTCAAAATGTTTAATTATCTCTATTTTTACTCACAACTTAGCCATAGTTTTTATTTCTTTAAATATAGTAATATGTTCTTTATTTAGAAATAAATTAAGGAATTTATACAGCTTTTATCTTTGGGTTGTTTCTCTCTTTTCAATGTTTGCAAATTATGCTTATTGAATTCCTACAATGTAGATGTGAATTTGCATTCTGAATATATATATCCTTTTAAAAAATCTAATGAATGACTAAGCTGCTCACCAGAGCATTGCAGGTTTCCTAGGGCTGTATATAATAAAAGCCAGGACCTGGTACCTATAGTTGAGTGGGTACATAGATTATTTAATCTGAGGGATAGCAAGTGAATTTAATTTTTTTTTTTTAGAGATTTTTGCAATAGAGCATATGCACGTGCTGGAAAGACAGAGATAGAAGGACAGAAAGTAAGAAATAAGCCCCTCAGGGGGATGACCACACTGCAATCCTTTCCCCTCCATTCCCCTTAGACATACACACACATGCACCTGGTGAGTTTTAAACCACTGAGTCCAAGACTCGAACAGCAGTTGACTACATGGGAGTCTAGCGACATAACCGTTATGCCACCTGCTGGTCCTTGAATTTAAATTTTTTGTCCAAGGCCACACAGCCCACTATCTAATGCCAGGATTCTTCCTAGTGTATTACAAAAATTTATTGAAATGTGTCTTTTGGCATGCATGCTTTATTTAGTATTTCTCATATACTAATTCAATGACACTGTCTTTTAAATACTTACATGCACTTAAGTTATCTTGTTTCCTTTTTGAAATATATATATATATATATATTTTTTTTTTTTTTTTGGGGGGGGGGGGAAGATTTTTGCTATTAGGCACGTGCACTCACCAGAAAGATAGAAACAGAGAGACAGAAAGTGAGAAATCATCCCCGAGAGGGGATGGCCATTTCTTTCCTTTTCTTCCATTCTCCTCATGGGATCTTGGACACGCATGCACACACACCAGGCATGGGTTTAAGCCACCAAGTCAGGGACTTGAACCGTGGTCAACCACATGGGAGTCCAGCTACATAGCCATTACGCCAACTGCTGGTCCCTAAATTATAATTTTTTTTATTATTCCATATATTCTGAAAATAAAATCAATGCATTCCTGATTATAATTCAGTGTCCAAATTGACTATCCCTATGTCACATGGATAATTTCCTTCCCACATCTAGATCTTTGTACTCCAATCACAAAATTAAGACTCAAAAATACTAACACCTATTAAATTTAATTAGCAGTTTAGTTCTAATTATTTAAGCCTAAATATGGAGAAGCACAGTCTATACAGAATCTATAAAGCATGGGAACCCTGACTGATTGTCAAAAAATATGAAGTCAGATATAACTAGTGTGGAATTTTTTTAAAAATGTATCATTTTATATCTTGGGAATTAAAAAAATTAAAACCTTAACATTATTAAGAAAGATTTAGAATTATTATTAGGAAAACAGAAGTCTAAGAGAAGCTTTTATGTATTATATATAGGGGAGAGAAAGACAGAGAGAGATGGTGAAAGTATGTTCTTGCTCCAGGAAAGCAATTATAAATTTATCATGATAAAATGAAGTCAGAATGTTTCTCTGTGCCATCTGAATAACTGCCAGAGTTAATCACATCTATTTAGCTTGATAAGAAATTGTCTAGCCACACGTGTGCAACCAATGTTAAAAATCATTTCCAACTAACACTGTTTTGCAGAAGTGTGTTTTCTTTATGCTAAAAAAGAGCAAGCATACCTAGACTTTATTCACCAGGAAGGATTTCTTCTTTGATTTCCAATGAATGTCAACAGAGTTGGACATGTTTCACTCCAAATATAAATGTGTAATTGCATTCATGTAAAAAAATAATAACACCTATATAAAGAAGTGTGTGTGATTATACACATAAAATTAGATATAGGAAACTTACACACCCTGTTTAAGAAATCTGTATTTCGGGACCAGCAGTGGCATAATGGCTATGTCGCTAGACTCCCATGAAGTCCACTGTGGTTTGAGTCCCGGGCCCAGTGGCTTAAACTCATGCTGGGCACGTGTGTGTAAGATCCCAAGAGGAGAATGGAGGAGAAGGGATTGTGGCGTGGCCATCCCCTCTGGAGGGTGATTTCTCGCTTTCTGTCTCTCTGTTTTTCTCTGTCTCTCTGGCAAATGCACATACCCTGTAGCAAAAACCTTTCCAAAAAAGAAATCTGTATTTCAAAGCTGAATTGCTATCATTTTGGTTACTTTGGAAATTAAAATATGATTAAAAAGTTTTAAAGTTTATTTATAGGTTGTTAATACAAGTCCAAGAACTTAAAATGAGTATGTTAAGTTATATGTGGGAACTACATAAAGTTTGTGAGGGGTTAGTTGCTGGTGTGGTGATTAAGGTGGCTGGATCCTCCATGGCCAACTTCATGGTTCAAGTCTTGGACCCAGCGGCATGTGTGTGTGTGTGTGTGTGTGTGCCCAAATCCTGAGAGAAAAGGAGAATTGATTGTGGTGTGGACACTCCCCTAGGGAGTACATTCTAATTTTCCCTCTCTCTCTGGGGAGTACATGTGTCCTATAGCAAAATTTAAAATAGATGTTCATAAAACATGGAATTAAAGTATCATTTATTTTGGTGCAAAAGTTTTTTGAAATTCATAGTGTGTCATAATATGCATTCTCCATGATCTTTTTGAAGACTCTTAGCATAGCTTTTCTTTTTATAATTATAAAAGACTGAATAAAATTTCCATACCTTATATTTTAACCTTTGAAAACTTTATATTTTGTGTTTGAATTCCCTTCTAAGAACATGAATTTGAAAGAGAATCACTTCAGAAGTAAATTATAATTGGCAAAGCCTATTAGCTTTTGTAGATGAGATTATTTGAGGTGGAAAATGACAAGACTGTATCTATCACAATGCAAATGGGTTTGGATAAACTAAGAGACAATTGCATTTAAATTCTTAATTTAGTCTTTTTCTTCCCATCTCTATGGCATATCCCACCTGAAAGACATGGTCAAACTCTTTTTTTTTTCTTCATTATTGTAATGAATTTTCTTTTTCTCATATGTTATAGTTTAAAATGAGTCACTAATCACTTTCCCTAATTTCATTATTTTAGACATATTATCAAATTAACTTCTGAATCACAAACTCTGCAATCATAGAGATGAAATGTTACCTAAGCAGCACTAGATTCCTCTACCTAAGTTTCTAAATATTAAGATTCTCCTTTTTGGTCTTTTTCTAAGCAAGAGAGACAGTATGGCCTGTCCATGCTCCTGATGGCGAAATCAGATTCCTTTGCCTGATAACTGTCAAGCTAAGTCACAGGATACAGAGGAGTGGTCTAGCCCCTCACTTATAGGTCAGTAAGCAGTACTTCATTGATGAAAAATAGCAGTGTGAAAGGCATCTGTATCAGTGTGTGCTCTGAGGTGATGCCTCTCATTCACTCACCTTTTACTACCAATGCTTATGTTTATCTTGGCATCTTTGTCCCCACAAATCATCATCTTTAGATGCCCTAGGACCAGAAGCAGAACTTGCTGATAGCAGAAAGCCTTGAAGTTTTCTAAGTACTCTGTTCCTCACTTTTGGGAAATTATCAATGGGGTAAACACCAAGAGACTGGTCATGTTCCTATGTGCCAGTGGAATTTGTAGTAGATATTTTGAAGTATAAATGAGCTGTGGCTTGCTTTTGGGAGCAGGAGAATAGATAATATATTTCACATAAAAATTTACTTTCCGAGGACCAGCAGATGGTGTGGTGGTTAAGGCACTGGACACTCCCACATGGCTGACCACAGTTCAAGTCCCAAACCTTTCTCACTTTTCGTCTCTCTCCTTCTGTGTCTCTCTCTGGTCATATTAAATAAATAAATAAATAAATAAATAAATAAATAAATAAATAAAATTTAAAATAAAATAATTCTTAAAAAACACACACACAACAAAAAACTCCCACTTTAAGAAAAGAATTTACTTTTCTGTTTAAAGGGAGGTTAATAAGAGTCCCTACATTTCTGGATCTGCTGAAGCAAAGGCATAAATAAAACACCACCTGAAGATGAAGAAGGAAAAATAGGCTGTATATTCCTACCAGAGATGTGGCAAAAGTTTGTCTTTCTCTAAATTCCCATCAAAATGACCAAATGTAGGAGAAAGTCACCAGAACACTAGCTATTTTGGAAACCTGGCTGTAATCTGTATTCCCTGGGTATATGATTCTGTGCAATACTCACTAATGTTTTCTCCTGCTACTCCAAAAATTTCCACCTAAAGCTGAAACATGTCAACACCCTATCATTTGTCTCTACAGAAATTGATCTCAATGGTTTGTGTTCCAGCATGATTTAGACATAATTGGAATGTCAAGTAAGAAGAAAATCAAATCGAATAGCAAACAAGCTGACTTCAGGTGTCCATTTTAGTTTTTTTGTTAGTTTCACCTTACCTTGTCCCTTTTCTGGAATTTTCTATCAGAAATCACATCAAAGCTTGATTCTTTTTTATAACATTCTCACAAGGGAAGTAAGGAACCTTGGAAACATCTTGTACAAAGAATACTAGTGGCTTCATTTGCAAAAAGTGTTATTTTGAAAGTCTTTTTGAATTTAACATTTTTTTAGCCCCTAACATGTGCATGGAACAGTTAGAAGATGAAGATATGGCCCTAGCTGACAAAAACTTTATAATGGAGGGGGCCATAGCTGGTGTGATAGTAAAGATGCTGGACTCCCACATGGCCTACCAAACGATTTGAGTCCCAGATCTGGTGGCTTGCTCTCATTTTCTCATTTCTCTCTCTCTCTCTCTCTCTCTCTCTCTCTCTCTCTCTCTCTCTCTCTCTCTCTCTCTCAAGTGCACATGCCCAATAACAAATTTAAAATAATAATAAATAAAATTAAATAAATAATTCTTTTTAAAACTTTATGATGACAGGACTAGCAATTAATGTAATAGCCATGTAGTCAATCGTGGTTCGAGTCCCAGACCTGGCAGCTTAAACTCACGCTGGGTGCATGTGCACGAGTGCCTAATATCCTCAGAGGAGAATGGAGGAGAAGAGATTGCGGCATGACCATCCCCCCTGGGGGGTGATTTCTTGATTTCTGTCTCTCTGTCTCTCTCTCTCTTTTTCTGGCAAGCTCACGCACCCTATAGCAAAAACCTCTCCAAAAAAAAGAAAAAAAGAAACTTTATGATGGCGCTTAAAACATATATATGAATAAGATAACTTGAAGGTCATGTGTGCTTTGATGAAATTATGAAGTTAAGATCACAGAAGATAATGCACTTGAGAGTATTCCTCACAAGACTCGTTTTAATGGAACAGAATATATTAATTATCCACAAAATGACAATATAGTGCATCTAGTTCTGCCATCAAAGACTGAGGGTCAACCTGGATGACTGAGAAAAACTGAATACTTGGCCCTCTTTTATGTAATTCAACACAGAAAAAAAAATCTGAACAGTATTGAAGGAAATTGGTAAAGGAGACAACACTTTTATGAAAATGAGGTGACTTTTTTGTGTGTAATTGTGTAAATATATATTATTAAATTGAACTTGTATATTCATTTAATTCATAAATTAACCCAATACAATAATTATATTAAGTATATTTATATCTATAATTATATGTGTGTATACATATGTGTATATATTTAAAGTAAGTGAACACTTGAAAACTGATAACATGACTTTCCATATCAGTCAATCACTAAGTATTTTTTAAATGTTTTAAATACTACAGGTCCTATGGAAAAAAAGTTTAATTTTCCCTAGAAGGCATATATATAATCTCATTTGAACTAATAACAAATAATTTTCAATTAATGTTAAAAATTGAATTCTGAGAAGGCAGAAAAAGGCATAGGCTTGAGATATGGAGAAAATGTCAGAGAATTACTGCATTTTTTTCCTCTGTGGAATATATATAAAAAAAAAAATGATATAGCTACATGTGTCATTGAACCCAAGCAACATAAAGCTAGAGAAGCTACACTTATTTAGGAAAGTGCAAAATAAAATACTTTTATCTTACAGTTTGCTATTTAACTCTATGTCATGTCAACACCAGGAGAATGAAGCAGTGACTTAAAAAATTATCTAAAGATAAGGATGAAAGTATCATAAAAAGGTTTTATTGGCTAGTCAGTTTCCTATACTGATTAAATTTGCTTTAGAATTGTTCAACTCCGGGACCAGCAGTTAGCGTAATGGCTATGTCGCTGGACTCCCACGTAGTCGACCGCAGTTCGCATCCCGGACCCGGTGGCTTAAAACTCACACCAGGCACGTGTGCGTGCATGCCCAAGATCCCAAGAGGAGAATGGAGGAGAAGGAATTGTGGCGTGACCACCCCCCTGGGGGGTGATTTCTCGCTTTCTGTCTCTATGTCTCTCTCTGTCTGTCTGGCGAGCGCATGCGCCCTATAGCGAAAACCTCTCAAAAAAAAAAAAAAGGAATTGTTCAACTCCAAGCTCATTGGGAAAGCGTGAACGCATGTCCTTGAACATGAAAAACCCACTCAAAATAAATAAATAAATAAATAAGCTGGGTTACCTATTATACAAGTCCCTTTTAAAGAACTATCATTCATTGGGGCCAGCAAGTGGTATAGGGGTCAAGGCACTGGACTCCCACATGACCAAATGCAGTTCGAATCCCTGACCTGGCAGCTTCAAACACACTGGGCATGTGTGCATGTGTGCCCAAAATCCCAAGAGGAGAATGGAGGAAAAGGGATTGTGGCATGGCCATCCCCCATGGGAATGATTTTTTAATTTCTCTCTCTTTCTCTGTCTCTCTCTGTGTCTCTGGCAAGTGCATACACACTATAACAAAAATCTCTCTAGGGGACCAGCAGTTAGTGTAATGGCTATGTCGCTGGACTCCCACGTAGTCAACCACGGTTTGCGTCCCAGACCCAGTGGCTTAAAACTCACGCCGGGCGCGTGTGCGTGCGTGCTCAAGATCCTGAGAGCAGAATGGAGGAGAAGGGATTGCGGCGTGACCATCCCCCCTGGGGGTGATTTCTCGCTTTCTGTCTCTATGTCTCTCTCTGTCTGTCTGGTGAGCGCACGCGCCCTATAGCAAAAACCTTTCAAAAAAAAAAAATCTCTCTAAAAAATCAAGAGAGAAAAATAAAGAACCATCATTCACAACTTTTAGAAAGCCCATTGAGGCCAAGTAAAATCATCAAAGGTATCTGTTCATTATGTTCCTCTGAGATTTGCTTAACAAACTCATGGCTACTTCTTTTACAGAAAACACACCAAAAAGGCATGTGGCTACCAAAATTCAGCATGCCCGAGAATCACCTGAAGAGCTTTAGAAGACACAGACTCCCCATAAATACCTGATTTTGATATTCTTGGAGTTAGGCCCAAGAATCTGAAACCAGAACCCTAGGTGATTTCAGAGTATGGTCCATGGACCATACTTTCAGAGACTCTGTCTTAAAACTTACAGGAATAGATTTTTCTTTATAGTACTCTAACGTGTTCCAAATAGCTTCTTCAGTATCTGTGCCGCGTGTGCATCCTCCTTACAAGTCACTACTGTCATCACAAGCACTTTGTACCCGCTGCCAAATGTTGTCTTTGGAACCTACTTAACTTGTAGAGCATACTTAGCATCAATCACCTCATTTCCTTCTTTACCACAGCTGTGCATGATTCCAAATATCTGTCAGAGGAAAATTCTTCCCCAAAGAGCAAGTTATACCATAAACATACTCATTTTGACAGGCCTGACAGACTTATTTGTTAGTAATTTTATTTACATAGCATCCTTCGGGACATTCAGCTTACTTCCTTATTTTTTCCTGCAAATTATTTTATGCAAATTATTATTTTTTCTGACTAGTTAAAAATACATGACAAATTTGGGACCAGCAGTTGGCGTAATAGCTATGTTACTGGACTCCCATGTAGCCGACCATAGTTCAAGTCCCAGACCCAGTGGCTTAAACTCACACTGGGCGCGTGTGTGTGTATGTGCACCCAAGATCCTGAGAGGAGAATGGAGGAGAAGGGATTGTGGCGTGACCATCTTCCCTAGGGGGTGATTTCTCACTTTCTGTCTCTCTGTCTCTCTCTGTCTTTCTGGCGAGCATATGTGCCCTGTAGCAAAAAAAAAAAAAAAAAAAAAAGAAAAAAAAAAAACCTTACAAAAAAAAATATATATGACAAATTTATAAAAAGTAGAAAGAAAAAGAAGGATGAGAAAAGCAATGGGGGACCAGCAATTAGCGTAATGGCTATGTCGCTGGACTCCCATGTAGTTGACCATGGTTCGAGTCCCGGACTCAGTGGCTCAAACTCACTCACTCAAACTCATGCCCAAGATCCCGAGAGAAGAATGAAGAAGAAGGAATTGTGGTGTGGCCATCCCCCCTGGGGGGTGATTTCTCGCTTTCTGTCTCTCTGTTTTTCTGTTTGGCAAGCACACGCGCCCTATAGCAAAAAAAAAAAAAAAAAAGAAAAAAAAAAGAAAGAAAGAAAGAAAAGAAAAGCAATGGTATTTAAAGATGAAATGGGGCTAATTGATTGTGAATGACCCATCTCTCAGCTATTGGAGAGGCACAATCATTAGGGCCTGCATTAGGAATTCATCATTTCAGTCATCCTACCCCATTTTCCTTTGATGTTATAGTTCATGTAATCTAATAAACAATTACTAAAGAGTCCCAACCTCCCACTTGCCTATGGGAGGTTCTTTTTAAGGAATAATTCTTTCAAAAAATTTATTTTTATTTAATTTTTTTTTTCTTTTTAATTTGACCAGAAAGAGAAGGAAAGTGAGAGAGCAAGCCACCAGCTCTGGGACTCAAACCATAGTTGGCCATGTGGGAGAGTCCAGCACCTTAACCACCATGCCACCTCTTAGCTCCAGATTTTTACTTTTTTTAAAGCTCTTAAGCTCTTTCTCAAAAGAAATAAGTAAAAGTGCAATATATATAGGGCTGGCCCCATAGCACAACGGTTAAGTACTGTGCATAGGGAGCTGGATCCCACATGGCCACTGCAATTCGAATTCTGGCCCCAGTGACTTGAAAAACACCCTGTGCACATGTGCCCAAAATCCTGATAGGATTGAGGAATGGAGGAGAAGGGACTAGTGTGATCATACCCCATTAAAGGATGCTTTCTCTTGTTCTCTCTGGTGTCCTCTAGCAGTAAAAAAAAAAAAGTAAGTGCAATATATACAACAAAATATAGATTTACTCTGTTGAGGCTGGGGTAGCAGGCCTATACCAGTGATTTTCAAACTTTATCTTGCCTCAGAATCACACAGAGGCTTATTAAATCAAATTGCTAGACAGGAGTAAATTCGAGAGATCTATTATGTCATGGAGACTATAGTTAATATATTGTATACTGGAAACTTGCCAAGGGAGTAGATTTTCTAACATAATAAACCTGGCTAGATTCAAGTAATTTTCATGTCAAAGGCATACCCAGGGATCATACTTTGAAAACCACTTTCCCAGAGACCCCTCTCTCTGACTGGTCTTATCCACAAAAGTGGCTCTCAGGCAGCTTCAGAGCTTCTCCTCAAAATTCCAGGGTAATCTTTGCATTTTTTGTTTTAAGTTTTTAGAATTATTTACTTAATTTTATTTATTTATTTTTAATTTGCTTTAGAACACATACACTGACCAGAGAGAAACACAGAGAGAGAGAGAGAGAGAGGGAAAGTGAGAACGCAAGTCATCAGATCCGGGACTCAAACCATGGTCGATTATGTGGGAGTCCATCACCTTAACCACCACACCATCTGCCAGCCCCCTAAAGGCTTCTTTGTAAAACCCAGTTAAAGACCACTAATCTGTGGATAAGTTAAGTCCATATTCTTTTGTTTCAAAATAAGATCCTCTACATTCTGGCCCCGGCTTTCTCTGGAACTGTTTCTCACTCAGTAAACCTTCCATTCACCTGCAACCCAGCTGAACAGTGCTTCCTACTGCTTTCTGAGCACATGGTCCCTTCACATGCCTCTGCTATGATGAGATGTGCAGTACATTTCTTTACCCACTTATTTCTAGTAAATTTTTCATACAACCTAGCCTATGTCATGCAAAGATGTAATAAGGACATTAAAATTCACAAATACATTTAAAACTTATCTAGGTGAAGTGTATATATAATAAAATGCCCTGGTATTTAATCCTTCTCCTTTAGAGGAAATGAATTCTGACTCAATCTGGTTGATATTAGAATCTGCAGCTGCTAGAAATATAGCAGATTAACGTCTCTCCCACTGGCATCATTAATAATAGATAATGTTTCCGGATGCTCATAATGGATTTTCTTCAGATTCCCCATGCAGTGTTCAGATGTTTATCAAGAACCACAAGACTTATGAAAACCATATATAGCAGCGACCGGCTCCATGCGAGCTTCTTCAACCAAAGAAACACTAAAATGCATTCAAATAGGATTCCAGGGTTGAGTTAACCTGAGTTGGTACTGTTGTCTGGGAAAGTCTCTTTTCAGTTCAGTTTGGGTTTTTCTTTTTCCTCGAAAGTTTATTTATTTTATGAGAGAGACAGCACTCCCAACAGGATCTTGACACCACAATCCACCCCCTGTCAGCACCATATCATAAGTGCCGTATTTAGGGAGACCAGGGACCTTCCCATATGAGTCAGCCTCACAGAGCAGCACGGTTAGTCTTGTACCACCATCTGGCCCCTCTATTCAATTTTAATAAAGTCTTTTTTATTGTCCTGCTGGACAACTATCTTAGAGTTGATATGCATGTTTCTTATGTTTTCTAGGAATACTTAACGCAAAACAAGAGTCCATTCGTGAGCAGAGTAAGCAATAAAGAATCTACTCTATTGTAAATCCATGGAAGCCACAATTCAATATCTTGTAGACAGACCTAAAATTTGGATTTCTTTAACCCTATGATCTCCTTAATTTTACCATTTGAATTATCAGTATGTTTTAGGTTTTATTATCTGTAGTACAGGAATGACAAATAGTTTCATCTTGAGTATCAACTCTATTCATTTGGTGGTAGAGTGTGGAACAAACAGGTTGGGAATGGTTCTGAGGCTACAGAGAAAAGAGTTCTGTGATCGATTAACAATGTCTACTAAGGCAAAGAAAGGATTGATAGTCCACATGTCTTGCCTGTCTGCTCTTACACTAAAATGAAGCCAAAT
Organism: Tupaia tana; assembly: GCA_026018925.1. Lineage (NCBI taxonomy): Eukaryota > Metazoa > Chordata > Mammalia > Scandentia > Tupaiidae > Tupaia > Tupaia tana. The sequence continues at coordinate 30,752,942 of JAKSZU010000013.1, forward strand.
CTTATAGATGACCCCATAAGACTACCAGGCAACTATCAAGTAGTATATTGAATTATGAAACCATGAGAAAAATAAGAAACCTAGCTACTGAAAGATATTCGTGACAAGAAATAATCATTTTTTGTTAATATTGTGAAGTATATCAGTGTTTAAATTATCTGATGATACAAGCTTTCCACACATGCATGATACGTTAAAGGACAGAAAGCTCTTTATTGTACGATACTGTTTGGATTTGGATTGAGGGACAAATTGTCAGAGCCATTGCTTGTAGATAATTTGTACAAAATAATAATTTCGGGGTCATCAGGTGGAGAGGAGATTAGGGCACTGAATCTCACATGGTTAAATCTGTGGTTTGAGTCCTAGATCCAGCAGCTTGAAAATCATGCTGTGCACATATGCATGCATGCCCAAAATCCCCGAGAGGAGAATAGAAGAAAAGGGATTGTGGTGTGGCCATCCCCTCTGGGTAGTGATTTCTCTCTCTGTCTCTGTCTCTCTCTCTCTCTCCCCTCCCCCCTCTCTTTCTGGTGAGCACTTATGATGAAATAGGGGGTGGAAACCCCTAGGAACTAATCCATATAAAGCATATAATAAAAGTAGAGAAAGTTGTACATGCCCAGTATCTCACAAAGTAGAATATGGGGTTAAGTGGAATACTTTGATACATTCCTTTGAGACAGAATTTAGACTTACTCCTCTTCTTTCCCCATACAGCATACTTGAGAAATATAAATTAATATTTTAAAACTTCTATTAATATATGCAAGGGTCTGATCTAAATACTTTTATGAACTCTATGAGATAGCTATAATTATTATATTCATTTTATAGATAAAGAAATCGAGGACAGAATGGTTAATTTGTTAAACATCTCAGTTAGAGGATGGCCTACTGAAGCTGGTAGGGGCTAGAATCTAGGCTCATAGCAGCCACATCATATTTCCTTCCAGAAAGATGGGACCGAGTAGCTACAGGGAGTTTACCTTCCTTGCTCCAGAGCTGAGTTATTCCGACCACAGAAGAGGCTACGTACAGATTCCACTTTCCTTCTCTTCCCTTTCTCACAGGCTGCATAACTTCCCTTCTGAATCAATGCTGGCCAACTTTTAGAGCTTATCAGTTGAAGGGATGTCAGTGTCTTACCCCAGCCAGAGAGCCCACACATCTCAGTCCAGCTCCTATTATGCTTTTTATACAGGGCCTAAAACAATAAAAATGTCAACTATTGCTCTTGCCTGACTGTGGGCAATATTCAGTGATGGAATTGCACTTGGAATAAACTCAGAGGTTGTATTTTCCTTTCAATTTTGGCAGCAGAGAATCTATCTGACCATGTGGCAGTCTCTGTATCCTTTGGCAACACTTCACTTTCTACCTTTGGACATATTCATAACTAAAGGCAAAGGAAAGAAGAGAAACTGCAGAGACACAGCTAACACTGTCCAGGATTTTTTACCTAAATATCCTGCTAGTCCCTGCCTTAAGTACAGTATTTGGCAGCTCTGGCTGCCTCGAAAGCAATGCTGTCCAGTAGAACTTTCTGTGTTATCCAACCAGATAAATCTCTGAGCACTTGAATGGTTGCTGGTGAGACTAAGGAACTGAATTTTAAATTTTATTTTATTGTAATTAAATTTAAATATCCACATGTGGGTAATGGCTACCTCTGGGGAGTGATTATTGGATAAATAGCTCTGGCATTTCTTTTTCTTTTCTTTCTTTCTTTTTTTTTTTTTTTTTTTTTTTTTTTTGAGAGATTTTTGCTATAGGGCACGTGCACTCGCCAGAAAGACAGAGAGAGACAGAGAGACAGAGAGTGACTAATCACCCCCCGTGGGGGATGGCCACGCCCCAATCCCTTCTCCTCCATTCTCCTCTCAGGATCTTGGGCACACACGCACATGTGCCTGGTGTGAGTTTAAGTCACCGGGTCTGGGACTCCAACCACGGTCGACTACATGGGAGTCCAACGACATAGCCATTACGCTAACTGCTGGTGCCAGCTCTGGCATCTCTGCAAATGATTGAGAACCACCTAAATGAGAACCCTTGAATATCTGTTAGACTTTCAATGTTATTTGACATTTTTCCCTTCATATTTTTAATTATATTCCTTTATCTAACTGGCATTATGTATATAATAATTCAACAAGTACTTTTTGAATACCTACTATGTTCTAGGCCCATTCTAGGAATTAATAGAAACATATCAGAAAGCCAGATAGACAAAAATTCCTGACTTGATGTATTTTATCTTTTAGTAGAGTTAGACAAACAATTAAAAAAATACATAATAAGCACATTGTGTAATATTTTAGAAGGTGATGTGCCATGGTGGGGGTGAGGGGTAAGAGGAATCAAGATAAGGAAGTAGTGAAAAATCCTTCTGTTCTTAAGCATTTTGATTAGCACTTAGGGAAGAGGAAAGAGGATATATAAGGAATCTAGTGTGCAGTTCATGCATCCAAAGAGTTAATACTTTAGTTAGGATTTTCTTAAATTAATCCATCTCGTGAAATGCCATATAAAAAATGCACAGCACAAAGCTTATCTTACAATAGATACTAACCACCTCTCTTACCACTCTTAACAGCACCACCAGAAGAAATTTCAAATTTGTATCCAGTCATTCAAACAACAAATTACTAACTTTACATTAGTACACTGAGTTGAGCCCCTGTATTTAGGTTAGTGTTTTCTTTTGTATGTGTATCCATGCCTTCTGTTTTATCATAGCTGGCTCAGGATTCTAAAGTGAGGGTCTTAGTCCATTCTGTGCTACTATAATAGAATGCCTAGGACTAAATACTTTATAAAGAATAGAGATTCAAATTAACCAAACATGAATATACCACTAAGTGACTAAATATCAGAGAAGAGAGACTGCAAAATGAGCAGCAATGAGAAATACAGAGGGTCAGAGAGAATGCGGTTCATCTCCTCCCACAAACCTCTGAATTCTCCATTGAAACCCTACAGCTCAGCCCAGGTGCACCTGTTCTTTCAAAACTGAGAGGCCTCTGTAACATATTGTTCCATCGACAAAAGTGCTATTTGCTTGGTGAGAATCAGGGAAATGGAACTGCAGAGATATCGTGGGTCATCTCCTCCCACACAACTCTAACGCTTAGAATTAACTCCAAGAAAGTAGGAAGAAACGTATCATCAGATGACCAGAAACTACTGCAGAGGCACAAGAAATACAAGAAACCAAGAAAATATCTCTCCCCCAAGGGAAAAGAACAGGCTTTCATCATCCACAATAGTACAACAGAATTCATGAAAATGTCAGATAAAGAATTTAGAATTTTTATAATGACAAAGCTAACAGAGATGCAAGAGAAGAGAGGCAACAAACTTTAGAAGATGTAAGAGAAAGGAGACAATGAGTGCCAGGAGATGAGGAAGTTCTTGCATGATCTGAAAGAGGAAATACACACCATAAGAAAGAATCAAAAGGAACTGTTAGAGATAAAGGCTGTAATACAAGAAATAGAAACCTCCCTCAAAAGTATTAAAAGCAGATTAGATCAGGCAGAAGATTGAATCTTAGTTGTAGAAGACAGAACCTCTGACCTAGAAAAATTCACCAAGAAGACTGAGAAAATAACCCCCCAAAATGAGAATAAGATATGAGTAATACTAGATACCATTAGATGCCCACACATCCAGATAATCAGTATCCCAGAAGGTGAAGAAACTAATAAGGACATTGATCATCTATTCCATTAAATCCTGGAAGAAAACTTTCCAAACCTAGAGCGGCATTCAAATATTCAGACTCAAGAAATACAAAGAACCCCACTTAGAATTAACCCAAGAAGATCTTCTCCAAGGCACATCATAGCCAGATTGACAAAAACCACAGTCAGAGACAAGATACTAAAATTAGCAAGAGAGAAACATCAAGTTACTTTCAAAGGATATCTTATCAGACTAACATAGGACCTTTCATCAAAAACAATGCAAGCAAAGAAAGAATGGGAAAATACATTCAAAATGTTAAGTGAAAAATAATTCAACCAAGGGTAGTATATCTGGCAATATTACCCTTATGGGAAGAAAAGCCCAAAACATTTTCAGATAAACAAAATGTAAAAGAATTTACCAACTCCAGACCAGTTCTTCAAGAATTTCTGAAGGGAGTGCTATACAAGGAAAACTAAAGACAAATAGACAGAAATAAGAGAACAAAAAAGACCAGGAAAACAGCCAACTTAATGGTAGGGACAAGTCTAGAAATATCAATAATAATGTTGAATGTTAACTTCCAGGATTAAATAGAAAGATTTACAGTAACACTGCAAATTCAACACGAGAGATAATTACGTGAATCTGAATTAGTAAAATAAAATTCTATGACTTGACTAAAACATTACTGATTTTCCTCTATGCTTTGTCCTCCAGATTTAAGGAATTTTGTTTTCTTTTGAGTTATTGATAGGTTCAGCAATTTGTTAAATTCGTTTTTTTTAATCGAAACATAAACTTTTTTCCTTCCTGACTCCTCTGCAATTGGAAGATATTTGTGAGCATTCTTATGTTGTGGCAGAATGATTATTTACATAAGATAAACAATGCAATAGTATCTGTTGCCTTCCATCAGAAATTGAATTCTTATGCGGCTTTGTGCAATTAACAGACCAAGTTGAGACCAAACTTTTTTATTCAAGTAAGTTAGTTTATACCTCTCTTTAGTAAAAGGGGTAATGAATAGAAAAAAAAAATCTTTCAGAAGAAAATTACAGTGTACTTGTCACTAGATTTTAGCTTTGTCCATATTTTTAGTTTAATTAAGGTATTCGGTAAAACAATAAAATGAGAAAAGAAAAAGTTTAGTATGGGATGGAGGGAGGGGGAAGGGAAATGAAAAAATTAAAATACATTTAATTGAGAAAAATGAAGAGTTCTATGCTAATGATAATGTATATAGTAATATCTTTGTCTTGACTGATATGCATGATATTCATGCTGGAAAAAGAAATGTTATACACTGTGAAGATACATGTGATTAAATGTAAAAAAATAAATAAAACCATAACAAGTAAATAGATAAATAAACAAATGTTAAAAAAATGTATAGAACTGTATGCAGAAAAAAAAGATAGAGTTTCATTTCATATAGTTGCAGAGGTTGAGAAGTCTAAGGCTGAAGTGCCCACATCTGGCAAGGGCTTTCTTACTGTCATCTCAGAGCAAAAGGTAGAAGGTCAAGAGAGCACACTCAAGAGAGAGAAGGGAGATGAACTCATCCTTTTATATGGAACAGCATTAATTCATTCGTGAGGGCAGAACCTAATCACCTTTTAAAAGTCCCACCTTTTGACACCATTGCATTGAGGATTAAGTTTCCAACATACAAACTTTGGGGAACACATTCAAACCATAGCAATGGGTAGGAAAAAAAGAAAGTTAACAAATACAAGAAATGATTACGTTATAAGTAGCAGAAAATGAGATGTGTTGGAGACCAGGCTGTACTACTGATATATGTGCATTGTGCCCAATTATAGGCAGCTTCTCCACAATCCCTCTCAACTACCTCACCTTGCTAGATGGAACCCTCAGGAAAAGTCCAGGTGAGCAACTTTGCTAAGCTAGACACTCAAAGTCAGAACTACTATTTCTCAGAGGATTTAACTGATAGAGGCCTTTTGTATTTGGAGTTGATCCTCAGTAAAAAGTCAGACAAAGTAATCTACCCAGCCTATCTCATCTTTTGGCCATTTTTCTGTCATTCATAGGTCTCCCACTTTCTTTTTTTTATTTTAGGTCTCTCACTTTCTATCCAACTAGAACTTTCTGAAAACCATTAACATCAATCAGTTCCAATTAGTGTCAATTTAACATGAATCATCCCTTATCCTAAATGTTGCCTTTAGAGCTTCTAAGTTTTGAACAAAACATTCATAAAAGTTTTAATTAGTTAAGAGGAACTGCAGGCATCTCATAAAGTGAGAAAGTAATAGATCCTTAAAATCATATTATTGATTTTTCTGACACATGAGATATATAACATCCTGTCTCAGGTATGAAGCACAAAAAATATCCACTGGTATCTAGTTATTAATACACTGAGTTAAGTACATATATATAGATTATATAATTCATTATCAGAGATTCTCCCTTTCTGTTTCTCTCATGCTAAAGCCCAGCTCTGATGACTGCCAACTACATAATCTTTAGTTCACATCTAAAGATTATTATATGTAAAATGATTTTTATAATGTGTCATTCCTTTATCCTGAAGTTCAAATCCCTCAGCAGAATTTTTTAGATTAGTGCTTCTCTAAGAATAGACTGACTTCAGAAAAATTATACTCATCTTCAAGAGGAAGCAAGTTAAGTAAAAGTTCTCATCCTAACACCTTAAGCATCCCTTTTCCTTGAAAATGTCATAACATTCTCTAACAATAACGATTTCAAGGCATCTTAGGATCACTGGTTTGCTTGTTTCTGTATGACCTTGATGAACATGACCCAAGAGCTCAGGGGCCGCCCCCACTGGCAGCTAAGTGGTTTGGAATCATGGTCCTTTTCATAAATCCTGGACTCTTTTTCTTCTCCATGGGAACAGTCTCTGCCAGCTAATTTGCATCCTTGGTACTCCACATCAGCTCTGAGCTAAGCATCTTTGGAATTCCCTGCAGATGTGAAAACCTTTAAAGTACTTAATAATAAAATATTGTCAATTATTCAATACCTGCTGTGTGCCAGGAACAGTGTTGAGTGCTTTATATACATATTCTTTTCTTCCAAATACATCAACTTAAAGGCATATTCTGTCCCTGCCTAAGAGATAAGGAGATAAAGGGTTGAAGAGATTGAGTAATCTGTTTCATGTCCCTCACTAGTAAATAAAGGTACTGGAGTCTAACCATCATACTGCCTGAATTATGTCATTCCATCTTTTATAGTGGATTACAAAATTTATCTCACCCCTTCCACAAATGACATGGAATTATTACAGCTGAAAAATGTAGATGTATGTTGTGTTGATTTTTATGGAACTTAATTATTTCCAGTTATCAAAACTACAAAGATGTGTACAAAGGAATTATCTTGATATCACTAGAATCCTCAGTCTTCAAACAGTTAATGGCCTAAGCATTCTGGGGAGACACTCTTCTTCTCTGTTAGTCCCAGCCTGGTGGTATAGTCAGTAGTAAGTTTATTTGTGTCTTGAAAGCCATGTGGCTGGGTTCCGATCCCTGGTCAGAGAACCTGAAACATGCCAGGCGTGCATGTACATGCCCAAGATCCTAACAAGCTGAAGCCTGGAGGAAGGGATCACAGCGTGCCAGGACCCTGCCGAGGGTGCTTCTCTCCCCCTCTCACACACATGTGTATGCACTCTCTATCATGAACTAGGAGGGAAAAAGAATTTCCCCCTGACAAGGGCTACAAAGCAATTGAAAGAGGAAATAAGAGTCTTCAGAAGAAGAAGCAAATAGAGGTCTCTGAGTTGAGTGGGCAATTCATTTTTAAACAGTTTGCCAAAAGGTAGGTAGAAGCCAGGAGTATCTCTTAGCAAGGAACCAGACTATAAGAAAAAATATTGAGATAAAATTGTTGGGGGACAAAATGCTATGCCACTTCTCCCATTTCCCAGGTAGGCTTGAAGTCCATCCCATCATGGGGAGCAAAGGGGTGTTTGGAATACTGCAGGTTGGTCATCAAGAAGCAGGAAGCTTTTATTTACTCAGTAAATCTACAGAGCCTCTTCTAGAGTCAACAATGAACTCACTGAATACTCTTCTAGAACTTAAGATACAGGAAGAATAAACATGCAATCACTACTTCCCAGAAGTTCATAATGTCCTAAAGGAAGGCAGATATGTAACCAAGCAATTTGGATGCGATATAATAATTATAATAGAGTCTATCAAAATGCTGTGTGAACACCAATGGAATAGTAATCAGAGACTCACCAAAGAGATGGAGTTTGAATTAATTGTGTTATTTTGTTTATTTTTTGTCAGAGGGCACATGCTTTCACCAGAGAGAGAGAGAGAGAGAGAGAGAGAGAAGGAGAAAGCATGTCCCAGTGGGGCATGTTCATGCCACAATCCGTTCTCCATTTCTCCATCCTTTAAGGATTTGGGGCACACACGCCCAGCATGTTTTCCAAACCACTGGGGCTGGGATTTGAACTTCAGTTGGCTATTTGGGATCTGGCTCCATTAAGTGCTAGGTTATAGGGCCAGAAATGAGCTAAAATTTGAATGGTGAGTTTTGCGTAGTAAGGTCAGGAGTAGAGACTCTTCCAAACAGCAGGTAAAATAAGTTCAAGGATATAGAGATACACAAGAGTCTAGAGTATCTGGAAAATAAGAGTATTTGACAGAATATATTAATATGTGAGAAAGTGGGAGGAGATGTGTGTACCAAGGGAGAAAATACTAGGAAAATATCTCACTACTCTTGGTAATGGCTTCACCGGGGTCTTAAAGGTTGAGCTGAACATGCATGTATTTTCCTGAAGATGCCCCCTGAATACAACATTTAACAGGAACAAAATGTGCCATTGATAACCATGAGAAAGAAAGGCTCCATCCAGATGTTCAGAGCCTCAAAGAAATACCTCATACATAGTAAGTGCTAAATAAATGTAAATAGGTATCTGAATCAAAAGAAAAAAACTATTTACAGGCTCTGTATTAAATCAGTAATAATATTTTTAAAACATTTGTGAATGGCTAAACAACTTTTAAGGAAAGTGGTAGTTCTCATAATCACCTACTACTAGAATGAATTCAAAGTAAGGCAGCCGACGCTATTTATTTCTGAAATATGGAAAAGATCACTGCTTCACCATGTCTCACCCAAACAGAATCACTTGGTGAAGTAATTTATCTCCTAGATGATCGTCATCAGTTATTTCCTCTCTATATGTTTATATCTTTTCCTATGAAGAGATACAATCTGTTCTTTCCCTCCTCTTGAGTCTGAGCTGTTCTTAGTGATTTAACTACTCAAATGCAAGGAAATGACCTTCCGGGACTTCAGAAATTAAGTCATAAAAAGGCTTGAAATTTCTGCCTGGGTTTCTTAGCACACTTTCTCTCAGAGTCCTCATTTTAGGAGAAACCAGTGTCCAGCTACCAGTAAGAAATCAGAAGTCCATCTATCTTGTGGCCAGTCAGGTGGTGCGGTGGTTATGGTGGCTGGATCCCAGATGGCTAACTATGCAGTTCAAGTCTTGGACCTGCTGCTTGTAAAATCCCAAGAGGAAAATGAAGGAGACGGGAGGGAGTACAGCATGGCCATCCTCCCATGGTAGACACTTTCTCACTTTCCTTTTCTTTCTCTCATTTCTCTTTCTCCCCTCCACCCTCCGCACCACCGCCCAACAAGTGCACACGCCCTGTAGAGAACTATACAATAAGATAAAATAATAAAGAAGTCCATCTACCCTACAACCACCAAGAAAAGAACATGCCAGCTAACCCTCAGTTTTTTCAGCTATCCCAGACCAGATGCCATATTTGGAAGTAAAGAAACTGTCTTGAACATTGCAATCCCAACAGACAACGTGTGGAGAAGAATTGAGGCCCTAGAAACATATGGCCTCAGTTGAGTCATTATCAGCATCAGCTATTCCAACCTTTCCAGCAGAGGCGAGATGTCATGGAGCAGAGACAAGTCATCCCCACTGTGCCCCACCTAAATCCAGAACTCACAGAATCATCAACACAACAAATAAATGCTGTTTTATACCACTAAGTTTTGAAGTGTGTTACCTATCAATAGATTACCAAATTATACAGCATATAATTCTGTGAATTCCTTGAAGCTAAAACTGAATCTTATCCATCTCTCTACCCTTATAGCATATAACCTGGCACATTGCAGGCCTCAGTATTGTTTGTTAAATGAATGAATAAATGTGCTGATGTCCACATGGGGTGTTTGCAAGGCTCCATTATAACTGAGATTTCTAAACCTCAGGATCTCTATTTCTTAAGTATAAGAAAACAGTGGTGGTCTCTAATGTTTCTGCATTGGGAAAGTTGTTATTTCTCCAGCTTTATGCTATTGAGTTTTCAAGCTATGCCAAACACTGTTTATCTTAGGAGAGAGCTCTGCACCATACCCAAAGACCCCCTCACCCTCCACACTGGTCATGCTGCTTAATAAGGAGGAGTATGTCAGTACTCTTTCCCAAGGAGCTTTGTATTTGATAATAGCAAATGCTTACATAGTGCTTGCTATGTGTCCAGCACTCTTCTAAGATTTATACAAAGATGAATTTGGTTAATACAAGTCTATGAGATAAGTACTATTACAGTTCCCATTTAAGACAAAGGAAAAATAAATAACTTATACAAGACCACATAGGAAGCAATGGCTTAAATATAGACAGTCTGGTCCTAGTGGCCAAGATTTATATTAAGGATGCTGTCCCACCTCTCTGGGAAGAACCATGCTCTTACTTGTGACCTCATAGTCTTGACATTTATGAGTAAGTGTTAACTTTTACTTAAAAGAGAGAGAGAAAGAAAAAGAAAGAAAAATGTCCTTCTCTGTTGCCTTGGGCAAGACATGTAACTTTCTGTTCCTTTAACATAACATTTTAATAGTTCACTTTGGTTTCAAATAAAATATCATTTTTCTTTAGAAAATTAGAGATTCCATGAGAAATTGTGTCTTTTAAGTACCAGATTGTAATATTATTAATAATCTCTACATTTACATTAGTAAAAGTTTATCATTGTGTCCAAATAAACTAATAATGAGCATCTGTAGGGGCAGGATTTCAAGAAGGACACTCTTCACCTCAAAAGTCATTAACCTAAGATTAGCTTGTAGAGTCCCATTGAGTTCTGAACATATTTTCCAATTTTTAAATCTCACAACAAAACTCTAATACTGCAAGTGTCTTAGTCCATGTTCTGCTACAACAGAATATTACAGATTGAGTAATTTATAAAGAAAAGAAATTTGGGTCAGCTCTTTGGCCTGGTGGTTACGGAACCTGGATCCCTCATGACCGACTATGCAGTTCAAGTCCTGGACCTGGCAGCTTGAAAAACACAGGGGGCACCTGTGTGCGTGCATGGCCAAAATCCCCAAAAGAAGGAAAAATGGAAAAGAAGGAATTATGGTGTGACCAGGCCCTGTGTGATGTACTTTCTCACTTCTTTCTCTCTATTACTCTGTGGTTATTGCTCGTACCCTCTGGCAAGTTAAAAAAAAAAAAAAAAAAAAAAAAAAAAAAAAAAAAAAAAACAGAAGAACAAAAGAAGAACAAAAGAGTAAAGAAGAAGAGAAAAGAAATTTATTTCTCACAGTTCTGGAGGATGGGAAGCCCAAAATCAAGGGTCACATGTCAGGGAAGCACATGAAGGAAAAAAACTGGGCCAAGTGCAAGCTTTTAGTAGGATTCTACTCCCACAGTAACAGCTTTAATCCATTCATGAGGGCAACACCCTCATGACCAAATCACCTCTTAAAAGATCCACCTCTTGGGACCAGCAGATGGCATAAAGGTTGCATTGCTGGACTCCCACATGGCCAAACATGATTCAAGTCCTAGATCTGGTGGCTTCAGGGTCACACCCAGCACATGTGCATGCATGTCCAGGATTGTGGAAGGAGAGTAGCAGAGAGGAGATTGCAGTGTGGCCATCTCCCCGGGTGGTGATTTCTCACTTGCCCTCTCGCTATGTCTGTCTGTCTCTCTCTCTCTCTGTCTCTCTCCCCCTCTCTCCTCTCCAGCTAGTACACACACCCTAAGGCAAAAACTTCTATAAAACACAATTGCCACCTCTTGAGCCAGCTAGTGGAATGGTGGTTGTGACTCCTACATGGCTAACTGCATAGTTTGAGTCCTGGAACTGGCAGCTTGAGAAATATGCTAGTGCATGTGAACATGTGCCCAGATTCCCAAGAGGAGAGTAAGAAAGAAAGGTCTGTGGTGTTGACATCCCTCCTGAAAAAGTGTTTTCTCACTTTCCCTCTTTCTCTGTCTCTCTGGCAAGCACATGCATCTATGGCAGAACTAAATAAATAAAGTCTTTATTAACATAAAAAAAATCCCACCTCTTAACACTGTTACAATGTAATAAATTTTGACTTGAGCTTTGGAGGGAACATTCCAACCATAGCAGCAGGTAGTCAGATCATTCTAAGAAAAGTATTTGTACGCGTGGATTGTATTCCCAACATTTGAACAAAATAGTAATAGCAAACTGTGGAGAACTTTGTTGGTTACCCTGAGCACTGCATCAACACTGATCTATTTTAAATTACTTGATGACTCATGTAAAAAGCCCAGATCATAAATACAGCATTTAAATGGAGATACAAATGCCATGCAAAGAGATTTTTCCTCTCTTCAATAACTACACCCCTGTCACAAAACCCTCTAATTTGAGGTATACCAAAAATAACACTGGTACATATGGAGCCACAAATTAACAGTTTCCATAAATAAAACCACTTTGTCAAGGACCCAATTCTAAAACTAAAATTTCACATAATACTGTGATCCTGTTTTGATGTCAAGAAATTTTCAATCACTATCATACTGCCATAAAAAGAAATCTAAAATGGGCTTATCTCTAATTTTGCTGATGATTAAATATCACACTCAACATTTTAAAATCACTCCAATGTTACATAGAAAAAAAATGCAAAGAACTAGGAAACAATAATTTCTGGAACATAGGCTTTCTGATATCCTAAGGAAGAGAGCTGCAAAATAAGAAAGGTTCTTGGCAGAGACAGAGTAAGCTTTTGAACCCAACAGAAAACATATAGTTCAGCAGACAAAATGCTTATGACAAATTATATGAAAATGTAATCTTTAGGATCAGCAGGTGGCTTAGTGGCTAAGACACTAGACTCCCATGTGGCCAACTGTGATTTGAGTCCCATAACCAGCAGCTTGAAAATCATACCAGGTACATGTGTGTGCATGCCCAAACTCCCAAGGGGAGAATGAAGGAGAAGGGATTGTGGTGTGGCCATCCCCCCCAGGGGTTGATTTCTCATAGATGATATAGATACAGCTATAGATACGGATGATAGATAAAGATATATATCTTCAAACCACCAAATGCACTTTGCCATTGTCTTCACTTATCAATTTCCCCTTATTTACTCTAAGCTTGTCTAATATCTTTCAGAAGTTCCCTAAATGCATAAAAAAGAAAATAATTTCCCTACACCAAAGGTCTTAAATGTTTAACTCCAGTGCAGATAATTGGGAAACTCCAAAACAGAATACAAACAGGAAAGGGTAAAATTAATAGGGCTCCAATTAAACACTGAGATCAGCGAGCCATTTAACCTCCTCAGGCCACAGTTTCCTCTTCTGCAAAATGGATTTAATACCTGCTTGCCTCACAGATTGTTACAAGATGATTACAATAGCCTGTGTGTAAGAAGCCAGGACCAGCTATGAGCACATCAACTATTATGTGAGCTCTTATTTAAAATGGTGTTAATAAACTCCTTTTGCCAAAGGTATGAAGACTAATACTTGTTTCTTTGTTAAAAGGAGAAATCTGCAAATGTTTGAGATCGGTTAAAGGTAAAAAAGCACCAAAAATGAGATTTTTCTCTTGATGTGATCAGAAGATGGGAGAGGGGAAGAACTAAACCAGGAATAGAAGTTATTTAATGTTTCATGAGTATAACTTAATGCTTTGGATGGGTTGAAGCATAGATGTTCCTCCTAAAATCATTTCTGTTTATCAGTGACAGGCAACCTAAAGAATTTTTTTTTTTACTTATAGCATTCTGATTCTTGTTGCTAAATAATTTAGCCAAAGCCACAACTTCAGTCAGTTGTGAAACTGGGCTCAAAGGTATAGGATTCTTCATGTCTTGCAGCTCTCCTCATCCCTGAAATCGATGATCACCTACACTCATTATTCCCCAAGTTTCACAAAGTGACAGACTGGATACAAGTGGCAGACACATCCCTCAAACAGTTAATGACCTCAGGGAACAGGGATTTCATTACAGATGGTTGGCAAGGGAAAACAAATTTTCAGTTGTTATCAAAATTAAACACCTGCAGGCAAATTATTGAATCTATCAAGTGGCTAATCAGAAGAATCCCTTCTGTTGTTAATCGGGTACAACATTTATGTCCACTTGATATTGCAGAACTCTCTAGACCCATTCACTTGGGCCACCTGTCAAGTAGATACATGTCTTGACTCTTCAAGAAAATTAATTGGCAACACAAATGTGATCCTGTCACTCTCCTGCTTAAATCCTTCTATGGCACATTGCCTAGGGGACAAAACCCAACATCTCTAATAGAATCTTCAAAGTCCGCTGTGGTCTTGTCCCTGTTCACACCCTCTGCACCCCATCTTGTTCTACTCTACAATTTGCTGTCTGTCTTCCAGCCCTACCAACCATCTTTCGTTTTCTCCATTCCAGACCTGTTCATGCCATTTGTCTGCCGAGCTCTTACTCATATTCACCATCCCTGACTCTGCTAATATTCATTCAAGGCTCAGATAAACAGCATTTCCTCAGAGGAGTCTTCCCTGAGCTTCCTAAATTAGATCATGTTCATCTGTAATGAGCCTGGTTTTTTTTTTTTTCCACTGACAATCATAGTTGAATCGCTGGTTCATTTTTTTCTCTTTACTGGTGTGAAGGCTGTGAGTGTATGTGAGGGTACCTCAAAAAATGTCTTGAAAAATGGAATTAAATTATGAGTTTATTCTGGTGCCCAAAAAAATGGAATCCATGCATAGTTTTTCATAGTGTTTTCCATTTTCCATGAACTTTTGAGAGACCTCCAGCACATATCTCATCTTTGTATTCCTGACACATACTGTAGTTTCTAATACTAAGCAGACTGACCATGCATTTGTTGAATGATGAACAAATGAATGTATGAATGGCTTCAGGCTAATCTCCAGTTAAGACCACATAGTCATTCCAAATAACCTAATCTTGACAGAGGATCTGGTACCAACTTCTTTTCAACTTTAATTTGAATATCCTCTTTTACTAAATGGGCATATTCTTGATACATAGCTTCTTTTTGTTTTCCTTTATCTTGGAGAGGTTTTTGCTATAGGGCACATGTGCTTGCTGGAGACACAGAGAGAGAGTGAGAAATCACCCCCCAGAGAGATGGCAATGCCCTCATCCCTTCTCCGTTCTCCTGTCAGGATATTGGGCACGCATGCACATACGTCCAGCATGAGTCTCAAGACACAAGGTCCAGGACTAAAATAGCAGTTGGCCATGTGACAGTCCAGTGCCTTAACCACTACACCACCTGCTGGTCTTGGTACAGATCTTTTTAAGCAGTGGAGAGAAGGGTACATGTAGTGAATAAGTAAAACCCAATTCTCTATCTAGCAGAGTAACTTTCCAGGATGCTGGCTACAGTTCTATCATGGAGAGTAACACCCTTCTGAAAATAGGGTCACAGTAATATCCAACCTAGTGGGTTCAGGTGGAGCTCACACAACCCTGATATGAAGACATTGTAAAGTCTTCCACCTTTTAGGCTATACATCTTGATTTGCTTTCACATTGAAGGAAATTCCACAACCGCCTTTTCAAGAAGTCAGAGTAATGGGGACCAGCAGTTAGCGTAATGGCTATGTCGCTGGACTCCCACGTAGTCAACCGTGGTTCGTGTCCCGGACCTGGTGGCTTAAAACTCACGCTGGGTGCGTGTGCGTGTGCGTGCGTGCCCAAGATCCCAAGAGGAGAATGGAGGAGAAGGGATTGCGGTGTGGCCATCCCCCCTGGGGGGTGATTTCTCGCTTTCTGTCTCTCTGTATCTCTCTGTCTGTCTGGCAAGCACACGCGCCCTATAGCAAAAACCTCTCCAAAAAAAAAAAAAAAAAAAAGAAGTTGGAATAATGAAAAGGGGCAGTGGCAGAGTGACCTTGGAATAAAGAGGCAGCGTGGTGTGATGGAGCAAGCACTGGGCAAGGAGTCAGAAGGATTAGGTTTCAGTTCTGATGGTGCCACATACTTGTTGTGAACCTTTCTAACTGAAATGTCCCACCTGTAAAATTGGACACATTTATTGCCTACAGAGCTCCTGTAAGCACTAAATGAGATATTCTACTATTTCTCTAGGAGTTTCTGATACTTCAATTATGACAGCAATTTGTAAAATACCAGCCAAATGGTGGTAATTTTGCCACTTGTCCTAGAGAGCAGTTTTATCTTTCTGATTTCAACAGCATCTTTTCCTAATAAAGTGAGATTTTATTTCTTGCCAGTTGATGACTGGTAGAGAAAGCCCTGTTCTGAACAGGTTAATGAGAGAGGATTTTAAAATTAGTTTCGATAGAGCCACATTAAAGAGATAACAATAAGATTGAATTTGATGCATCTCCCCTGCTTTCTCTCATTCTTCTATAGTATAAAAATATTTTTAAACAGTGTAGCCAATATATCTCTTTATGAATTAAACTTCTGTTGGCTGTAACAGAGCAAATGCTTAACATAAATAAAAATGACTCAGACCAAGCCATGGTGGTGCATACTGCCGTGGGAGGTCCAGGGAACATGCACCTGTAATCCTAGACTGGGGAGGCTGAGGTAGGAGGACTGTAAGCTTGAGGCTGGCCTAGACAACATGTCAAGAACCTGTGTTCAAAAAGATACGGGCACAGTCATGTGTGCACATAGTCCCAGACGGGAGGCTGAGGCAGAAGGATCAGGAAGGCAAGACTGTTGTCTAAAGAAAGGAAAAACAACTAATGATTACTTTAATCAGACTTATATGAGATGATTTTAGAGAAAACATAACTCTTATTTCTGCTAGTTGATGCTCGAAAATCCATGAATGAGATATAGCCTTCTTTTAACAATTAGAGATGGTGTTACAATTTAAATCACTTTTGGAGTAGTATATACAGTAAATTTTTACCAAGATGTAGGTCATTAATTGAAGAAATTTTAGATAGCAAAACTTGAAGAAAAGGATATTAGACTCACACTCTATGAAAAATAGAAAAGTAGGCCCAAAGAACCAAGTCAACCTTCTGCTTCACTCTGTCAAGTTCTGAGACATTAAAATAATTTTAATAATGATTAAAATTTTTAAACACCTTTCTTTTTTAAATTATCACAGTCAACATGACTATTAGGAGAAAAACACAGAAAGAAGCAATTCCTATTTAAAATCTCATGATGTTTCTTATGTTTTACAATATTTCTCAGAAATATATACTGAATAGGAGCTGGGTGGACCTTTTCGTGACATTGCTTTTCATTGCAGGCTTATAAATGAATCTTTGAGGGACCAGCTGTTGGTGACTATACAGAAGACTTTCACATACACTCGAACCCAAGCTCAGCACCTCTTCATCATCCTCATGGAGTGCATGAAGAAGAAAGAACTGGTATGTCATTTCCCATGGCTGGCAGGGCTCTCCCCACATTCCCAACTATTTTCTTGAATCTGGCACTATCTTCTCTTTCTGGCTGAGGTACTAGCCCTCTTCAGGCTCTGATGATCTAAGTAGTTTCATCCCCTAAACTAAGCTAAGACCCTGCTGTCTCTGTCTTGGAGTCAGTGCAGTGTATGCAGAAGGGCTTTAGCATCATTTTCTTTGGGAACTTATCCAAATGCTACTGATTGCCTCAACCAAATGAGTTGAGGAAACAAAATAGGTTTCCTACTGGAAAATGCTTCCGTTGATCCTCCCTTAGGCTTGCGATTTTACTTTGCTTGTAAGTAGAGAATCACTGGTGTGCTTTGTGTCAAATGTCTTTAGTGGAACGGAGCCCAAGTTAATACGTTAATCTGTGCAGGTGGGAAAGGGAGAAACATACCCAAAGAATGTTGGGGACGTCTGTCATTTCTGAAATGCCCTCTAGTAACTACTGAAACATATCATATATCATAGCAATGTGTCTTACAAATGTGGTTTAATCACATTTCTGTTAGGCAATAATGCAAATTGACATTTAATAAGCACTTGCTGTATGCCAGGCGGCTCAATCTTTACAAGTGTTAACCTGTACACTCTTTGCAATTGTCCTAAGGAGAGAAGTACAGTTATTACCCTCACCTTACAGAAGGGGAAACCAAGACTCATATTTTTAATAAAAAAGGAATCAGGACTCAAAGCCAGTGATATTTAACCTCTGTGGGAAAGATTCTTATTCAGAAATTGTCTCATTGCTGCCAATGGAGTGAATCACTCACTCTGGGTAGATTCTCAGCAAGTAGAGGCTGTTTTGTTTTTTGTTTTTTTTTTTTTTTCTTTTTTTGGAGAGGTTTTTGCTATAGGGCGCGTGCGCTCGCCAGACAGACAGAGAGAGACAGAGAGATAGAAAGCAGGAAATCACCCCCCAGGGGGGATGGCCACGCCGCAATCCCTTCTCCTCCATTCTCCTCTCGGGATCTCGGGCACGCACGCACACGCGCCCGGCGTGAGTTTAAGCCGCCGGGTCCGGGACTCGAACCGCGGTCGACTACGTGGGAGTCCAGCGACATAGCCATTATGCTAACTGCTGGTCCCTAGAGGCTGTTTTTAAAGGTCAGTTGTGACAAAGATGATAAAACATTTAGGAAAAAGAACTGACTAGAGTGGTCAAGATCCACCTCTAGGAAGAATCTACACAGTCTTCCTGAGGTGCAGGATAGAGGCATGTGGAGGAGGAGAATGGGACAATGCCTCTGTTCATTCTGTTTGCTGATAATAGAATACTTGAGTCTGAGTAACTTAAGAGAATAGAGGCTTATTCAGGTCTAAGATCCAGGGCCATGTCTGGTAAGCATTCTCCTGTTGGTGGGGTCTTGAGGCCATGCAGGGAGGATGTTACATAAGAGAACCAGAGGTCAGGTCTCTGTGTCCCTCAGTCTTTCTCTTGGTCTCACTCATCTCCTTACAAACCCACCAAGAATCAACCATGGGGTCCCTACTCTAATCACTTACTCCCAAAGGCCTCGCTTAGCTTTTGACACCATGAAGATATTAAATTTCCTCTCAGTACCTTCCCAGCCAAATCTCCACACGTGGATTTGGGGGGACACAGAGCACAGCAACCTCTAGTCCTCCAGTAGCCTTAGACCCGGGTACCAAGTCTGGCTGTACCATAGAGAGAAGCCAGAGAGCAGATGGGGCTCTAGCTATGACCACATCAGCTCAAGAGCCTCTCCCAACCCTGAAAGTGCCACCAGATGGCATCTTCCTGTTGGATGTGGTTAACTCACAGTGTGTCAGCAGCCAAGCTTCCTCTCCCAAGGAGGCACCTGAAACCCATGGCAAGGGAGGGATTTTCTTCTGAGCACTGACAACTTGCCAATGCTGAGGCTGGTGCTGACTGTGAGAACTTACCAGAACTGTACATTTCAGCAGTCCTGCAGATTTCCTAGGAAGGCAGTTCAGATGAAAATTCCAGGAGCCAGTTAGAAAGTCATAAAACCAAATAAGGCTGAATGAAGTTCTCAGGGCATTTCATGGGACTGATTCTGCCTGGCAATTCTTAATGACACTCAATCATGGTCCCTGTTGAAAGGTCAACTGCACCTTTGACAAGTTATTTATTATAAAAAGAGAGAGATAAAAAGAGAGAGAGAATTCTAGCTTCAGGCTAAGGAAGGAAGTGTGCTCTTAAGTAATAAATGACCTTATCTCCACATCTGGGCAAAAAAAGTTAGATATTACTTAAGTAATAATTACAATTAGAGTAGTTTTCATCTTCAAAGAACTATTTATATGCACAGACAGTACTGGATGATTTACAAATGAGGTGGGCACAGGTGGACATCATGTCTCTCCCTTGCAGGGGCAGGAGAGGGAACTGAGGCTAGGAGAGGTGAAGAGATGCACCACAGCTGAAAAGAGCTGAGACAGGACTGCAGAGCCTGAGTATTTTCCACTCTTCAGGCTTCATGGCATCCCACAGAGAGCACTGCATAGTAGAGTTCCTCTTTTCTATCCTTCAGCTTTATTTTGATCCCCTTTACAAACTAAGTAAGACGTAATATTCTGAGGCCAATCTAATCACTGCCAATGTAAGCTAAGAGACTGGTTCTAAAGTTCCTCTGATGTTATATCCTAGGATCCTATTAACCTATGGAATAAAAACCTGTACTACAGATGTGATATTTGTTTGTGAAACTCAAGCATTGGGGTGGTGTGGCCTCACAGAACATGTACCTCGTTGGGCCCCTGTGGTTTCCTGGTAGGCAGGACTGCCTCTCATGACATCATCCCACAGATACTACTGTCCTTTCTCCTCATTTCATATAGTTGTTTAAGAAACTCACATACATCTCTGTTTACTCAAAACCTGCTGTCTTCTGACATATAGCTTCATAAGAACCAAACCATAAGCTAAGTTACATCAGCAGTTTTGCATAAGAAAAAATAAAAAATTAGAGATAAAAAGCATCCATAAAAGAGGGCCAGATGGCAGCATAGTGGTAAAATGCAACATATGAGAGGCTGACCAACCTGGGAATGTTTGGGATTCACATCCAGAGACTTCCCTGAGTATGCCAAGTACACATGTGCCCATGATCCAGGGCTGGCTGAAGCTGGTGGTGGGTCATGGCAGTAAGACCCTGTTAGGGGTGCTAGCTCTGTCTCTCTCTTAGTCACGAAATAAATAAACTTTAAATAAACTATATGGCCTCAGGAAGGAAGTCTTTTATTCCCTCCTCCAACTTATTCTACACAGCGCTCCAGGCTTGATCATCTTGAGTGACTTTGTTGTTACTCCCTTGCTCAGATAACTTCAAAGCCTCCCCTTTGCTATTGACTAACCCAAACTGTTTAATGTCAACTCTAAGGGCCTTCAAAATCTCAATATGGATTGAAATTTGATCCCCATACTCTCCTTTAATTTTCTTCACCACCCTGTTCCCCAGACAAATAATTAAGGCTTTCCAAATGCCCTGAATTCCCTACATCTGGATAAGTATTCTCTCTTGCTGCCGTATCCATTTGCTTAAATCATATGCCACTGCAAGCATCCAACTATAATCCAAAATGTTTTATTGTGATTTTCTAGAAAAAAGCACATGGTATAATCATTCAGCTGCCTGGTAGCCCACATCTAACCTGCTCGTATGTAGAAGCTGCTATGCATCATTGCTCACATAGAATCTCTTTGACTATGTATGCAAGCTCTGCTGGGATTAGTAGTTACAGTAACCTAGATGAAATCATAGGTTTTTAAATGAGACACCTGACAGTATCTGAAAAAAAGAGAATAAAATTTCAATAATCAGCCATTGTATCTATATCTGGGTCAAATGGATTTATTCATTATGCTTCCGTTACACAAATCAAATAATTAAATACCAGATTTATTTTCCCATAAAGGTGAAATGTGAGCTGTACTTAAACGTGTTGGAAGATTAAAAATTCAATTACATGCCAACAATTTTGTACTAAATTGTTGCCTTCTCCAAGAGGACTTCAGTTAGTACAATTGATGATAAAATACAGGAAACAATCTGAATTTTATACTTCTTACCTCAAAACTTAGAACACTTTGGAGTTTTCCTGTATTTCTATATGATTTTTGGTAAATTCTTTAAGAATCTTAATAACTAAGTGGTTATTTATTATTTTTTAAACCGTCCTGTAGTTCCTAAAATGAGGTTAGTTATCCAATGGTTTATTTGTCTTATGTTGTGTATTGGGCATGTGCTAATAGCAGAGCGCTTATGACTTGAATGTGAAAAGAACAAGAATACATATCTATTTATGTTGATTTAACATCTCAAAATTTTCTGACTACTTCTTGAGAGCTCTTGTAATGTACTTCACAGACTTTACAGTAATAATATGGGCTTTCTGCTTATTTCCCTATAGCTGATTCTCATTTACAATAATGATTCTAAAAATCAAGAAGCATACATTCTAACTAGAGTATTAAATATGGTTTTCTAATCCATCAATTTATTTATTTATTTATTTATTTATTTTTTCTTTTTTTGGAGAGGTTTTTGCTATAGGGCGCGTGCGCTCGCCAGACAGACAGAGAGAGACAGAGAGATAGAAAGCAGGAAATCACCACCCAGGGGGGATGGCCACGCCGCAATCCCTTCTCCTCCATTCTCCTCTCGGGATCCTGGGCACGCACGCACACGCGCCCGGCGTGAGTTTAAGCCGCCGGGTCCGGGACTCGAACCGCGGTCGACTACGTGGGAGTCCAGCGACATAGCCATTACGCTAACTGCTGGTCCCGTAATCCATCAATTTAGATGCACAAGAGTGAAAACAAACTGGTTTTTGCCTTAAACCTAATCAATCAAGAAGCTTCTGGGAGGGCCAGCAGATTATATGGTAGTTAGGGTGCTAGACTCCTACATAATCAGCCCTGGTTCAAGTCCCAGACCTAGTGGCTCAAAATTCACACCAGGCACATGTGCGTGTGTGACCGAAATCCTGAGAGAATTGAAGAGAAGGGTTTGCAGCATGGCTATCCCCCCTGCAGGGCGATTTCTTACTTTCTGTTTGTCTCTCTGGCAAGGTCACATGCCCTATAGCAAAAATATGTCCATAAAAACAAACTTCTAGAGACCAGGAGTTGGTTTAAGGGCTATGTCTCTGAACTCTCATGTAGACAATCGCGGTTCGAGTTCCGGACCCAGTGGCTTAAACTCATGCCAGGTGCTTGTGCGTGTGTGCCCAAGATCCCGAGAGGAGGATGGAGGAGAAGGGATTGGGGCATGGCCATCCTCCCTGGGGGGTGATTTTTCACTTTCTATCTCTCTCTCTCTGTCTTTCTGATGAGCGCACGCACCCTATAGCAAAAACCTCTCCAATAAAAAGAAAAAGAAAAAAAAAGAAGCTTCTAAAGATTATTATCTTAGTCTGTTTGAGATGCTATAACAAAATACCATAATTGGGTGGTTTATAAGTAACAGAAATTATTTTACTCACAGTTCTGGAGTCAGGATGTCCAAGATCAAAATGCTGGCAGGTTTGGTATCTCTGTTTTTTCATAGATCCTAACTTCTTGCTGCGGTTTCACTTGGTGGAGGGAGAAAGCAAAATCTCTCAGGCTTTTTTTGCAAGGGCACTAATCCCATTTATAAGGATGGAACCCTCATGACCAAATCATCTCTCAAAGGCTCCTAATACTATCACCTTAGTCATTAAGATCGAACATATGACTGTTTGGGGAACAAAAATATCCAGACCATAGAAACCAATGAACATAGAGAGGAGGTAGTTTGGAAGGAGTTAGAGGAGACTTGCTGTCTACATTTATTTAGAACATAATGGAAACATGACTTAAAGAAGCTAAAATTAAGAGCTAGGTCACTATTGTACCCTAGCAGCTGAAGCTATACCACCTTATTATTATTAAATCTTCTCTTGGTCAGGGCATCTTTTTTTTTTTTTTTTTTTTTTGAGAGGTTTTGTTATAGAGCGCATGCACTCGCCAGACAGACAGAGAGAGACAGAGAGATAGAAAGTGAGAAATCACCCTCCGGGGGGATGACCACACTGCAATCCCTTTTCCTCTATTCTCCTCTCGGGATCTTCTTGGGCACGCACACACACACGCCTGGTGTGAATTTTAAGCTACCGGATCCAGGACACAAACTGCGGTTGACTACATGGAAGTCCAGCAACATAGCCATTATGCTAACTGCTGGTCCCAGGGCATCTTAAGACAAAGAAAAGCCAAGGACATACAAAATGTGCTAACAGAATAAATGAAAGCAAAGATATGAGGTCATCACTCTGGGGTCATTTGTAGTAACTTCTCTGTAGGATTTGATGCTATCAACCTCTTCCTTAAATTATTGAACATTCCATGTTAGACCCTCTCAATTTTTTGTTTCCTTGCTACTTCTTTTTTTAGAGAGACAGAAAGTGAGAAATCATCCCTCTGCGGGGAATGGTCACACCAAATCCTGTCTCCACCGTTCTCCTCTCAGGATCTTGGGCATGCGTGCACACATGCCCAGAGAGGATTTTAAGCCTCAGGGTCCAGGATTCAAAGTGTGGTCGACTACCTGGGAGTCTAGTGATATAGCTGTTACACCACTTGCTGGTCCCCCTTGCTACTTCTTTTATAATTCATTTTATTTTTCCATTGTTAATTCCTCTTCTTCCCTGCTTCATAAACAAATTTTTAAGAATTATTTATTTAATTTTATTTATTCATTCATTTATTTTAATTTGACCAGAGAGAGACACAGAGACAGAGAGAGAGAGAGAAAGTGAGAAAGCAAGTCACCAGGTCCAGGACTCAAACCGTGGCTGGCCATATGGGAGTGTCCAGTGCCTTAACCACCACGCCACCTGCTGGTCCCCATAAACAAATTTTTAAAAGCTCAATTTTTGGCTCTGCTTTCTTTCATTCACTATCATGACTCCTGTTACCATTTTAATTCTAATAACTTTCAATTATTAGAATTTTTTCAACTCTCCTTCCTCCAAGCTCCAGCATTTTTGACACTCTTGTTTATACCCTCATTCTTCCTTGCTTAGATAATTGTTATTCACTATGTAATTGGTCTCCCCTAAGCCAATATCCCCCCAATGGTCCATCCTATACAGTGCAGGGACTGGAAAACTCTTCTATAAAGGGGCAAATAGTAAATATCTAAAGGTTTTGAGTGCCACGTGCAGTCACTGGCACATACTTTTGTCTGCTTGGTTTTAAACGATCCTTTAAAAATATAAAAACCACTCTCAGTTCACTGAGAAAACAGAAAAAGAGAATAGAAAAACAGGCTATAAGTTCAATATGACCCACAGAACGTGGCTTGCCAGCCCCTTGCTACAGAAGTGCCACATGCTTCTTACTGAAGCACCAAGTGGATCACATCACTCCTTTGTGAAGTAAGTTTTACCCTAGTGCCAGCCTCAAACCCCATCCCTTCTATGTGAACTCTGCAGGCTAACCAACTGATCCCCTTCAGTCTTTTTTTCCCATTTCCTACTTCCCTGCATTTTGTAAGCTTAGAAGCATTGTCTTTAGCAATATCGAACTGCTAAATACAGTTACATAAGCACACACATGCATACACACACGCATACACGCAGACCCAGAATACACTAGACTCCTCTATTTGTAGCTCTCTTTTGGTGCTTGTCATTTATACCTCAAGTTATTTATGTACACCTCTAACTTCCCATGTAAGCTCTTACTAGCAGAACTTGTATCTGATTCATTATTTGCTGCTGTGCATTCTCTCACA
Source organism: Tupaia tana (assembly GCA_026018925.1). Lineage (NCBI taxonomy): Eukaryota > Metazoa > Chordata > Mammalia > Scandentia > Tupaiidae > Tupaia > Tupaia tana. Next base: position 30,778,083 of record JAKSZU010000013.1, read on the forward strand.
CCTAACTGTGCTTAGTACCACAGCATATACATAGCAGGCACCCAATAAATCTTTGTTTAACTGACCGAATGAATGGAGATGAATATACATTAATAGAGTTAATACATATTCAGTATCCATAAATTTTGTGAAAAGTTCTACTAACATAGTGGCAGATTTCCTCAGGGAGTGGTAGGTTTGGTTTATGGACTTAGATTTGATTCAGACCCATCTGCTTAAGTTGCTGGACCCAGGGGAGGCTACCTAATATGGTGATTATGAGGAGCAAGTTCAAGAAGCGGACAAACCCAATAGCTCCATCACTTTAGTGACTCGACCTGCATTGAGCCCCGGGATCCTCAGCTTTATAACAGAGTTATAATAATACCTAAGTGTTTTAGGATCTGCCATATTTGGAACTTCCTCCTTTATGGTCCAGTTGTTGTTGTTTTTTTAACCTGAATAAAACAATACCAAGATACCAAAAACTAAGACTGGTCTGAAGATTTCACAGGCTCTGTGTCCTGTACCCACTGCAAGGCAAAAAGTACGTAGATGTTATGTGGTTTACCATTTCCCACTTGATGGTCTCAGGTCTCAGAGCTGAGAAATGTCCCTTAGACACTGAGGAAGACAGCAGAGGAATGTTGTCTGTGCCTTTCAGATGAGTCTCAAGAGGCCCATCTCCACAACCTTCCAGTGTAAGGAGATTTATTATTTTTATGAGGATATATTTGATGCTTATACAGACATCCAGTCATGACTCTCTTACCACATTTAGGAAACTGAGAGCTGACTCTCTACCTAGTGTTTCATACATTCAGGAAAACCAAGCAAGCATGAGCTTCAAATGAAGAACTTTCATTTCTTTTTGTAGACGGGCATTCTATATCTAGGAAAGACCACAAAATTCAAGCTGTTTCTTGCTTAGAAAAATGGAGGTGTGTCAGACTCAATATCACAAGTGGGGGTGGTTAGTGCTACTTGACGGATTGAAGTCTCGGCTCACATTGGCGATAAACCTGAAGATTGTTGATACCCACCAAGCTGGGCTGTGGGGAGAGGTAATGTTCCAGCATGTGTAAAGAATGTGGACACTGTGCATGACTCCCAGCAAACGCGAGGTAATTGTTAACCATCATTATAGTTACTCTGCTAGTAACTACAGAGACTAATTAGAGCATACGCACAGATGGCTCTTCATTCCCTTGGGTATTCCGCAGTCCTAGTTAAAACTGTCAGTGAGGTGTACTGTGATGTCAGTGACCTGTCACTTCGTCTTACATTCCTATCTTCCCTCTTTCTGCATTTTAATGAATAGAGAGTACAGTCAAGAGGAAACATAGGTAACTTCCCAGGTGATGAGAAAAGAGCAAACCCCTGTGTTTCCAGTTCAACACCAATGACCATACAAAAGGCCTCTTGGTCATGAGGGAAAGAAACCATTTACAGCTGAGAAGGCTCATTTTAGGGCAGATGACTGAAAGTCATTGAGTCATATATCAACTTAGAAAACAGTTCTTGGGAACCAGCAGTTAGCGTAATGGCTATGTCGCTGGACTCCCACGTGGTCGACCGCGGTTCATGTCCTGGACCCGGTGGCTTAGAACTCACGCCAGGCGCGTGTGCATACGTGCCCAAGATCCCGAGAGGAGAATGGAGGAGAAGGGATTGCGGCGTGACCATCCCCTCTGGGGGGTGATTTCTCACTTTCTGTCTCTATGTCTCTCTCTGTCTGTCTGGCGAGCGCACGCGCCCTATAGCAAAAAACCTCTCAAAATAAATAAATAAATAAATAAATAAAACAGTTCTCACCAACACAATATTTGAGGAGAAACAGAAATACAACTTCTCTCTGAGATGGGTACTGAATTGTACCTAAATTTCATTTGAATAGTATCTTTATAACATACCTTAGTGGAAAGAGGGTACAGAAGGAACATTGTTGAATTAAAAATAGCTTTCATGGGGCCAGCAGATAAGCATACTAGTTATATCACTGGACTCCCACATGGCTAACCATGGTTGGAGTCCCAGACCTGGTGGCTTAAAAATCACACAGGGTACATGTGCATGCATGCCCAAAATCCTGGAAAGAGAATGGAAGAAAAGGGATTGCGGTGTGGCCATCTCTCCTGGGGGGTGATTTCTCACTTTTTCTCTCACTATCTCTGTCTTTCTGTCTTTCTGGCAAGCACACATGCCCTAAGGCAAAAATCTCTTTTAAAAAATTATTTTTATATTAGTTCTCAACACGGTGGGTTACTGATACATTTTTAGAAGTTCTGAAACTATTTTAAGTAATAAACTGTTCTAAAAATAAGAATGATACAGACTTTAGAGTTAGTTTGTCGTCTTCAAGTCCCATGTCTGCCATTTAAATATAGAACATTGGTGATATCACCTCCAGATGTCTTACTTTTTCCTTCTAGAAAGTGAGATAATAGTAATATCCATATTATTGGATTAATTATAAAGATTAAAAGAGTTAATATAGAGAACCTAGTAAGAGCGCAATGAACATTTCTATTTAATGATGATGATGCCATATTTTTAGCACTTTCTGTTTAACAAAGATTATTCTCACATTATCTTGTTTATTGTCTTATAATGCCACATTATTTATAACAAAATCAACCTGGCTGAGGTCAGTATTAGTACCTGCATTTTACAGAAAGAAAAACTCCAAGACAGTCAGGAACAGACCCAAGGTTATTTAGTTAGTGGCAACCCTTCCTGCACTTTCTGGTCTCTTTTTAACGATTTGGTATTGTAGATGTCAGGTATAACCAAATTAAAACTAACAAAAAAGAGCCCGTTTACTTTCTCCTTCCTAGAATAATCTGAACAAATCTGTATCAGGCTGTGATTTCTGGAGAGAACAAGACTATTTTGTCAGTTGGTATTTTTGGAATGCCCTCTGCTCCTATGTGCCAGTCCTCTCCCTTCAAGGAAAATGTAAGCACAATGTCCACATCACCCTTCTCATAAAATATGCATAGAAACAAAAATGAAATTTGAAAGCAATGTCATTTACACAATTCCTTGCTCAGACAGCCAATAATAGCCCCTTTTATCTTATGATATAAAATATACAGTGATGCCTTATACAACATATTGTCGAATTCCTGTGTCATTTGAACTGCATAGCAATGCTATAAGAACTATGTCTATTTTTCAGCTAACCAGAACAATGAAACAGATTACAAGTGAACAGTGAATGTAAAGTTGATATTTAACCCCATTATCTGAGCCTCAGATTTTTTCTCATAACCAATGAAAATACAGTTGAATCTTAATGCCTCTGACTTTTCCAGTCATAGTCATTTAAAAAAAAAAGTCGAGGTCAGCAGGTGACGTGGTGGCTAGGGTGCTGGACTCCCACATGGCTGACCATGGTTCGAGTCCCAGATCTGGTGGCTTGCTTTCTCACTTCCGCTCTCTCTTTCACTCTGTCTCTCTCGGGTCAAATTAAAATAAATAAATAAATAAATAAAGTTAAATAAAATAATTATTTTTAAAAAATGGCAGATGAAAGACAGTGGAAAAACAATGAGAATTCTTTCATTGATAAAAATAAAATAATACGATATAATATAAACAATGAAAATAAACCTATTGCTGTAATGCTTTATTCCTTTTAAGAGCTGACTTACTTGGTAATTTACATGACAAGTGGTTTGGGTTCCAAATCTAAGAAGGTCTTCCTAAAGACTGGGTGATTCAGAGACTGCACATCTCAGCTGCGTTCTGTTCTGCCTACCTAGGCCAGGATCTCACCACACCCACCTAAACTACCTTCTCTGGCTGATCTCACAACTAACAGTCTCTCCATTCAAATGGACATGAGACTACTGAATAACTCCCTTTAAAGAGGTGGCATATTGGTTAAGGCGCTGACTCCACATGGCTGATGAAATCTCAAAACCTGGACCTGGTGGCTTGCTTTCTCACTTTCCTGTTCTCTCCTCTCTCTGACTTTCTCTGGTCAAATTAAAATAATAATAATAAATAAAATAGAATAAATCTTTAAAAAAAGACCAACTCTGCTAACATCTTTCACCCATGGAAGCCTCTATTGCTGCTATTGTTTCCCACAATGAGGAATGCCTACCACTGTTTGCATAGGAGATCATTTTAAGTGTAATATAAATTCATTCTTTTTTTTTATTTTCAGAGTTATGTTTTCATTTGCATATGTTAGTAAATAATTATAATAGAATAAAACATCATGGATATTAGGCCTAAATACATAAAAATTTTAAAAGGGAACCAATTTGAATAAAAAGGTCTGGTTATAGTGTTGGTGTATAGATGACAACATTTCAAGAATGTAGGTTGGAACACAAAACCTCAGAAATTAAGTTAGTATTTCTTAACCTGATGATACAGACCTAGTCTCTCCTTCCAGTCATAATTAACCAGTACTACTATCCTTGTCCTTTCGAATAAGCAGAATAAGTTCTAGGACATGCTTTCTGGAGCTCTGTATTATTAGGATGCAAAGTTTATGCCTGTTGCAAGACGAAATGCACCTTCACAAAAAGTCTAGGCTTTATGCCTGTTTGTGTCCCCTTCTAATGTCTACCACAATGCCTTTCCACATAGTTGTCCCGTATGTATAGGAAGAATACATGTGAATAAATAGCTGTTTCCTAAATCCTCCATTAGGGAAGGATATTGTCAGAATATACTATCTTCCGTCTTTATTGCACTACAGAACCGTGATGAATTGCCCAGGCATAAGTAGCAGAACACGGATTCTCCAGCATTTTTATTTGCATCATATGGAAAATACATAAGTGCTTGAATCCTCTTTTGGGTATTATATGTTCTAGGCCCTACAAGCACCAGGATGGATTTTCTACCCCTAGCCCACAGTCTATTCCCAAACAGGGATCTTTCTTTTATGCATAGGACAGTACTTTTATTCACATCAGTAGAACAATCGTTCTTATCCTGAAGTCTATGCACAACTCAAAGTGTTTAGGGAGTTCTGTGAACTTTCTGAAAATATATGCAGGATTTTGAGTGTATATGCATACCAGGAGGAAGTGCATAGAGTTCTCAGATTCCCCAGAAAGTTAAGAACCACCGCATTAGGGACCTCTCCATGACGCAACTGAGCTGAAAGCACAGAAACCAAAAGTGTTGCCTTAAACATATCATTCTCAGACATGCCACATCTGGATAAATATTTAACATTTTCTGAGCAATTTTAAATGTGCAGACCTCCACATTTCTCATTAACAGTTTCTGTAGAGGTAATCATTTGCATACTAATTAGTCAATCATACATTTTAGGAAGTCATCAGCTTATAAATGGGCTATGATCCAAGGATCTATTAACTAATCAGAATCCATTTTCCCATTAAGAAATGTAAATATATAGCAGAATTTGCTATTAAGAGACTAAGAATAAGACACATAGTAGAGGACCAGCAGATGGAGTCATAGTTACATTGCTGGACTCCCAGGTAGTCAACCGTGGTTCAAATCTCAGGCCTGGTGGCTTGAAACTCACCCCAGGTGCATGTGCATGCATGCCCAAAATTCCAAGAGGAGAATGGAGGAGAAGGGATTAGGGCATGGCGATCCCTCCTTGGGGGTGGGGAGAAAGGATGATTTCTCACTTTCTGTCTCTCTGCTTTTCTGCAAGTGCACATGTCCTCTAGCAAAAAAAAAAAAAAGAAAAAGAAAAAAAATCTTATTTTATACATATATATGTCAATTAAAAACCAACCAACCAACAAACAAATAAATGTTCTCTTTCTTGAAGTTCCCGAGCACCAAAACATTAGGTTACAGTTGAATTATGATTGAATTGACAATGTCATTATAGTTTATTGCAAATATAGTATCCTTTCAAATTTCCAGCTATAATTTCAACCACTTGTAAGCTTTATAAAGGTATCAAATAACTTTTGCCCCAGAAATGTTGGTAAAAATTCAAGAAGAGCAAAACTTCATAGATCTATCATGTTCAACAGTTCCCTGGTTGCTTGTGGCTCCCTGGACTCCACATTCATTATTTTAACATCTCAGTCAGTTTCATGTGTAACAAACATCTCTAGCTCAACCTTGACAACCCTGCTATGCAGTACAGATCAAAGGCTTTGAAGTTAGCCTCAACTCCTTTCTCTCTTTTGGCCCATCTTTTCCCTGACCAAATATTTTACTGCTGCTTTCAAAATATGTATGCAGATCTTACCATTTCTTTTTTCACATTTTATTGACTTAAGAAAGATCTTAATTGATCTCTCTTTTACGAAAAAAACACATTGTAGAAAAGAAGAGAGAGATTTCTACCCCCTTTCTTGAGTCAGGATTGAACCCAGATCAAAGTTTTTAATTGGTAGTTTGTGGTTTCTGCTTCTTCCTCTGCAGCATTGCTCCACGGAAACTCCATTGCCATTGGATATACAAACAGGACTTCCCCATCTCCCACCTCCTACAGTTTCATTTTCTCACTACAAAGAACTCACTTGGTAATCTGGAGGCCAGGGGTACTATCAAATTCACATTTATGATAGCTCTTTGACCTCTGCATGATACTTGAACTTTCAACAAAGGACACATATTGAGTCAAAGAAATTATTAGTAGGATTCAAAGTAGTATGGCAAAGTGCAAGGGAAAATACGAGTGAGAATGGTTAGGAAGGGGCCAGGATGTCTCAAAGATCATCGAGTCTTCTTAGACATCTTCTGATGCAACTCTTATAGGTCATTTCCAAATTCTGAAATGATGAGCGATGATGAATGATGGCAAGGAGAACAATGGCTACTGAACAAAGAAGTCTCTGGTCATCCTTTCTGTTTTAAATGCATTTAATTTTGCTAACCTTTCTCAGTAACTTTCACTTGATTAGAGGTCACAGGACTAACGTGTGAAAATCAGTGCTCCAAAATAGATAGACATTTCCTAGAGTGTTCGCTTCTTCTACTTCTGATTCCCCAAAATTTGTTCAAGCATGCTGGTTTCATTGTGTTTTTGACTCTTTTAAGAAAATGGAAGATTGAGGGGAAAATAGGTCGGAAGAAGCTAGAGACACATTTATATGCATAGGTGAGTTGTGAACCAGATGTCTGAAATAATCAGATATTTTCTTTCTCTGCCATGTGAATCAACACGTAGAAAATACCCCCTTATCATCTGAACTCGTTTATCCACACTTCCTTCCATATCAGTATTTATGCTTTCTCTTGTTAGAGGTGATGCTCAGTGAATGAATACATTCATCAAATTCCACTAGGCTGATGCTGATCGCATGCTGCCCCATATATCATTCTCCCAGTTTATTTCTGCCTTCCCCAAACCCAAACCTCAATCCAAGAAAATTATCCTAACTGGGGAAGACAAACACACACCATCTAACGACTATTCCTGCTACTATTAGCTCACTATTATGTGTCTTTGGTTTTGTTGTTTATTTAACCATTTTCTCCCTTGAAGGGAGTTTAAATGTTTTACCACTAATCTCCTCCTTTGCATTAAATACTATTTCCCTCGCTTTTATCTTCTCTTTGCCCTTTCACTGCTTGTATCTTTTTATTTCTTAATTGTATTGCCCGGTTCCGTTGTTTGTCGGGGTCACATGACTATCACTTGTGGCCAGTGCTGGTGCCTAGCCTGGAGCTGGTCTCTCATGTTCACTTCCACCATGATGGGCCCACCTTTGGCTCTGACTTCTTTCTCTCTTATCCCTGTTGGCCGTGGCATTGGCTTGTGGAAGCCTATTGAGGTGTGTGGGTTTATTTTTTCAAGTTTATTTATTTTATTTTTACTTCTTCCGTGAGAAGAAATAAAGAGAGCCAAAAAAAGAAGGGCAACCCCAACAGGAATCTTCATGCTGCTCTCCAGACTCAGCCAGCCTGGGTCACCGGCATGCACATTTACACCTAACGTGTCTGTGGAGGCTGCAGGACACAGACCCAAACCTTCCCATGTGAGTCCAGCGTCACAGAGCATTGCATGACCACTGTAGCACTGCCTGGCCACCTCCTTTTCTTACTTCATAGAAATGTAGACACATCCAGGGGCTGATCCTATGGCCAATTGGTTAAGGGAGTTGTACTAACTATGTGGTTCAAACCCCCACTCTGGGAGCTTGAAAAATGCACAGCCCCCTGTGCGTATGTACCTAAATCCCAACAGTATGAGGAAATGGAGGGGAAGGGACTGGGCCATGACCCATTGGGGGTACTTTCTCCTTCTTCTTCTCTTTCTCTGTCCCTCTGCCTCTCTCTGGTGAATGCACAGGCCCTCTGGCTTGTAAACAAACAAACAGAAAGATACATCCAGAAGTTTGGATAGAGTGTTTTCACCACAAAGAAATAATCCATAATTGAAGTGATAAATATACTAATTACTCTAATTTGATCATTATTCAATGTATATATGTATTGAAATATTGCACTATAACCTACAAATGTCTAATTTTTTTAACTGTGAAAATAAAAGAAATGAATAACAGAAAACAAAGAAACCATACAGCAGTGGCTGTCAAACTTGGCTGCACATTAGAATCACCTGAAAAGCTTTGAAAATGTCTGATGTTGGGTCATTGTGGAAGTTAAGGTGGCTGTATCCCACATAGCCAACTGCATAGTTCAAGTCCTGGACCTGACAGCTTTAAAATCATGCATGGCCTGTATGCATGTCTGCCCAAAATCCCAAGAGAAAAATGAAGGAGAAGAATTGTGGCATGGCCATCTCCCCAGGAGGTGGTTTCTCTCTCTCCCCCTCTCTCTCTCACTCTCTCACTCTCCTCTATCCTCTCTTTGGTGAGCATATGCACCCTATAGCAAAAACTAAATAAATAAATAAATATTCTGGTCCCTGGATCCTACCCTGAGATTCTGATATCACTGGTCTATGGCATGGCCAGAGTGTGAAAACTATTAAAAGCTCCCAGGTGGGACTTTCTGCTATAAGGAACTTCTTGCTTTTCCACCATTACCACTGATGCATTCTATTTTCTACCATGCTTTTGACCTTTATAAGGTCATTTGCCCTAGGAGATAGGCTTAATTTTTCTGAAAAAAAATAAATAAAAGTTTACTAATGTGAAACCTTTCCTTTTTCAAGGATCCCACCAGGTGAGGTGTCACTGTATATCCAGAGCAAGTCTGGTGGGGCTAGAGCAGAGAGAGAGCACAATTAAGTAAAATTGGCTCCCATTAGCCGAATTTGCAATGCTGTGCCCCTTCCTTCTCCGATCACTTGGCTGTGACTTATAAGAAGTGAAAGAACGTTTGGATTTCACTGCCACACCACGGACTCTCTGCACCCACTGAACATGAGCCATGGGATGATACAAGGCAGAAAGGAGGGAGGAAGAATCACTGACTTGTAGACTGAAGGGAAGAGAAAGAAGAAAGTAGAAAGAGGAGAAGGGAAAAACTGAAAAATTAATACCACCCTGCTGGTTGCTTTTTATAGTTTTATCTGCCCCATAACATTAAGATATTGATAATAATTTTTCTATTTGTATACACAGTAAGAACGCTTAGAGAAGGTAAATCATTTGCTAGCCGTTCCTCGGCAAAGAAGGGGCACGATCTGACCTCTGTCTACACTCCAGTGTTGCTGGTATCACCCAGTCAGACTACTGCCCTAGTTTTGCAGGAGAAACCGGGAGCAGAGAACATAGACTCTCCAGACCTGAGTGAATTACAGGTCCTTTGCTACTTCTCACAACCTAGTTCCAGTGGGAGAAAGGTCAGGTCCCCAGCCAGGGGAGAGAAAGGAGTCCAGCTCTCAGCCCCACAGGTGGGGAGCCAGCTGACTTGAGTGCCACGAAGTGGAGCTTGAATTTTTGGCAGTTTGTCATCCGCCAAAGAAACCCGGATTGGTTTTATCTGGTCAAGGGAGGGACAGGAATTATATTGGCAGGGCCCAGCGAGGGCGGCATAAAGACAAAGACCTGAGTGTGAGTGCTGTCATGGGGCTGTACTGGGAGTGGGGTGGAAGGCTGCTTCTGTTATAGAGCCGGGGGATAAGCTGGGCTGGGCTCTCACGGGAAGCAGAGCTCTCATGATACCCCACCATCTGCCACTAGAGCAACACTGAGAAACAACCAAACGTCCATGCTTCAAACCAGACCAACTACTGCACTAGGACAGAATGACATCATTTGGTTTCCCAAACCACAAGGGCAGACTAGTAGTAACTAAGGGTAAATGGCTCCTTACACGGTAGTGGTCTCCTGTGGCAGACTCTCAAGACAAATGTTCCCTAGGAATAATGGCCAGCACGTTCACGCTGTGTCTTTCTCAGCCACTCTGGTCTTTCAGGGTCTCAAACATACCAAATTTTCCTTTCGTCTCAAAGAATTACTAACATCCTTCCTTTCACTTGAAACCCTTTCCCTTTGGTCTTCATGCAGCTTGCTCCTTCTCAGTTGTTCATTCTCAACTTTAACATCACCTCCTCCAGGAAGCCTTCCCAGAACACCGTGTATAGAGCAGTTCCCAGTTTTATTCACCTATTCCTTTCCTAATGACACTTATCATGCATTGTACTTCTCTCATGTATTTGCAGTTTCATGTGTTTTTTGTCCATCTGCGCCATTAGCCTCTGTGAAGGCATACCTTGCCCAATACAACACCCATTCATAGATATAAAGCAAATGCTCGGAACTAGCAGTTAGCGTAATGGCTATGTCGCTGGACTCCCATGTAGTCGACCGCGGTTCGCATCCCGGACCCGGTGGCTTAAACTCACACCAGGCGCGTGTGCGTGCATGCCCAAGATCCCGAGAGGAGAATGAAAGAGAAGGGATTGTGGCATGACCATCCCCCCTGGGGGTGGTTTCTCACTTTCTGTCTCTCTGTGTCTCTCTCTCTGTCTGGCGAGCACACGCGCCCTGTAGCAAAAACCTCTAAAATGAAATTTTACCCTATCACATGCTCCATTTTCTACCCCTCTATTCTTTTCTTTTTTTAGGTTTTTCCATACAGTATGTGCACTCACCAGAGAGACAGAGACAATGAAAGTGAGAAATTATCCCCCAGGGGACATGGCCACACTACATTCCCTTCTCTATTCTCCTCCTGGGATTTTTTGTTCTTGTTGTTGTTGTTTTGGAGAAGTTTTTGCCATAGGGCACGTGCGCTCGCCAGAGAGACAGAGAGATAGAAAGCGAGAAATCACCCCCTCAGGGGGGATGGCCACGCCGCAATCCCTTCTCCTCCATTCTCCTCTCGGGATCTTGGGCACGCACGCACACGCGCCCGGTGTGAGTTCTAAGCCACCGGGTTGAGGACGCGAACCGCAGCTGACTACGTGGGAGTCCAGCGACATAGCCATTAAGCTAACTGCTGGTTTCTCCTCCTGGGATTTTGAGCACACATGCACACAGCTTGATTTTTCAAGCTCCCAGGTCTGGGACTCAAATCATGGTGGGCCATGTGGGACTCCAGTGCTTAACCACCATGCTACCTGGTACCCCCCCCCTCCACTTTCTATAACTGGAAACCAGCAGATAGCATAATGGTTATACCACTAGACTCCCATATGGCTGACCCCAGTTTGAGTCCAAGACCCAGCAGCTTAAAATTCACATCAGGCGTGTGTGCATACATGCCCAAAATCCCAAGAGGAGAGTGGAGGAGAAGAGATTGCAGCATGGCTAACCCCCAGGGAGTGATTTCTCACTTTCTGTGTCTGTTTCTCTGGAGAGCACGCATGCCCTATCGTTAAACTCTCTCTCTCTCCAAAAAAAAAAAAAAAAAAAAAAAGAAAGAAAAAGACTCTATATCAGACCCTGTGGTAGGCACTTTGCACATATTTTATTTAAGACTCAAAACAACCCTATCAAACAGGAGTTGCTTCCCTAATTTTACAGTTTAATCTCTAAAATTAAAAACTAAGATTTGAGAAATTAGATTTCTTGCCTAAGCCATCCCATAACTGAAAGAGCTGGACTCTGAGCACAGACGTTTCTAATTCTGAGGCTTTTACTCTTTCACTCTGTGTCATCTTCTAAGGGAGAAAAAGAGAGAATTAGGGAGAATGGATAAGCTTTCTGAAGAATTGAATCATGATGTTTCTCATTTCTCCCTCTCCTTTGATTTGTTCACTTCTCTGTCCCATACCCATATTTCACATAGCAAATAACATGGATATTCACTAGCAGAGAGCACAGGGAAATAAGCTCTGTCAGAGATACTGTTTTCTAGAAGCAGTGAGGTCAGAAAGGCACTTCCTTTCCATGGCTCCCATGGAAACCTCCTCACTGCAGCAGGCCTGGCACACTGTACCCAGCATCACAGAGGTCCCCAGGCTAAGACCATGTTCAAATGAAACCCTCTCCTGCATCAAGAAAACTCAGGACTCATTTGGACCAACTGGCCAACTCCATGATGGACAAAACATAAGGGCAGAGCGATGGAGGGAAGGACTCCACGCCTGAGAGAGCGAGCTCGCAATCGTCGGAATGCGTCTTCAGCTTTAAACGCCAGTGCTCCGGCTCTGGCTAAGACAAACTGTTTCTTGACAACCCAGTTTCTAGCCAGAACTCAACCATCTGCCACCCGTGAGCTGTCATCTCTTTGTCTTCCTTTGTCATTGGTCCTCGGAAGCTCTCCGTCCCTGCTACAACTGTTCCATCTCCTTGTGTGGGTTGATTTTGTCACTCTGCCAGCTTAGCAATTCTTGGGAGCTTTCTCAGCCTAGACAAGATAAGCAGAGGGCTCAAAGAGCAGGGTTTTCCAACCACCTGAGAACATGCCAATGAACTCCCAGCTGCCTGTGGGTACAGGCACATGGAGGGCTGGGAAGCAGAGCAGAAGTCAGGCACAGCACACACCGTGCACAAATACTCATGGGCATAGGCAGCCCATGCTCACAGCAGAAAAAGCCAAGCAGGAAATGCACCTCCTTCGAAACCCAAAACTTTGCACGTGACAACACGTTATAAAGCATTGAACAGAAGTCCAGGATGGACTCAGGGATTGCCTGTGGCATCCATGGTGTAGGCTTCAGCTTAGAGCGGTCATTCACATTCCATTTAGGGTCCCCTTTAAATCACATATGGTAAAGTAAGGTGTCTGCCTGTCACCTGCAGTGGTGTTCTGTGCGCCAAACGACCTTTACAGAAACATGTAGGAAGTGCCTGCTGCATGCCAGGCATTATTCTAGGAGCTGGGGAATACAATAGTACAGGTCTTTCTTCAGTCTACATTCTGGTGGGGAAAAGATAGTCGAGAAATAAGAAGTATATGGAAAAATACCAGGTAGTGACATGTACAATGAAAAACATTAAAGCAGGATTACTGGATACAGAACAATGAGATGAGATGGTGTAGGACTGGCTGGGGTAAACTCCTAAGGGGAAGGGCATTTTGTTCACTGCTGTCCCTCTGGCACCTAGACCAGTGCCAAGTGGTAGTGACTGTATGAAAAGGCGATACTGGGGGCCAGATGGCACAGTGGTAAAATGATGCTCTGTGAGGCTGCTCACGGGGGATCGTTCCAAGTTTATGTCCAAAGACCACCCTGAGTACACTGGCCATGTACGTGCCCATGATCTGGGACTGGCTGAGGCTGGGAGTGGATCATGGCATCCAAACCCTCTTGAGAATGTTGTTTCTCTGTCACTCGGCTTTGTTTCTCTCTCCCTGTCACTCTTGCCCATGGAAGAAATAAAAAAAAAGAAAATTGCAGAATATTTTCTAAAGTATGATATGTAAGATCAGAACTTAGTGAAGTAAAGGAGTCAGTTGCCAAGCAAAGATCTGGAGGCAGAACATTCCAGAAAGAGAGAAGAGTAGGTGCAAAGGCCCTAAGGCAAAACTGTCATCAGTGTCTGAGATATGGCAAGAAGCTGCTGTAGTTGGAGAAAATAAGTAAGGAAGCAGTGACAGGGGCAAGGTTGAAGAAACCAAGGGACAGAGTCCAAGGCCTAACACAGCACGCGTGGCCAAGCCTTCGTGTTTCCTTGTGAGTGGTGTGGGAAGCCATTACATGTGGTAAGCAGGGTAGTAACATGATTTAACTTAGCTTTCCAAAGGCTCATTTTGGCACCTACCAATCATGGAAGGTAGAAGATCACAGGAATGTGCCTAATAATCCAGGTAGAATGTGATGGTGGCATAGACTGGAAAAGGTGGTAAAAAGTAGAAGAAGCTTGAGGAAAACAGAGATAAAGAAATTTCACAACTCATGTTCATAAAAAAATTTTCACTATAATCTGGGGGAAGCATGTGGTATAGTAGTTAAGGTGCTGGATCCCACATGGCCAACTGCACGGATTGAATCCCTGACTAGGAGGCTTGAAAAACGTGTGTGTGTGTGTGTGTGTGTGTGTGTGTGTGTAATCCCAAGAGGAGAATGGAAGAGAAGGGATTGTGACATGGCCATCCCTTCTGGGGGGGAGGGGGAGTGATTTCTCACTTTCCCTCTCTCTCTTTGTCTCTCTCTAGTGAATGCATGTGTCCTATAGCAAAATTTTTAAATTTTAAAAATTAAGAAAAACATATCATAATCTTTACTATATGTCCTCTGCAATACTGCAGGACACAAGACTCTGGAAATCTAAAATAGTCAAACCCATAGAAGCAGAGTAGAACAGTAGTTGCCAGGGGCTGCAGGTAATGAGAAATGAGGAGTTGATCTTCAATAGACATAAAGTTTCCATCTTGAGGATCAGCAGGTGGCATAGTGGTTACTTCACCGGACTTCCATATGACCAACCACGGTCTGAGTCCCAGACCTAGCAACTTGAAAAATCACACCAAGCACATGTACATTCATGCCCAAAATCCAGGAGAAGAATGAAGGAGAAAGGATTGCAACATGGTCATTCCCCCCAAGGGTGGGGGTAATGTCTCACTCTCCCTCTCACCAACTCTCTCTGTTTCTCTCCAGTGAGAGTACAAGTCCCATGGCAAAAAACTTTAAAAGTCTCAGTTATGCAAGAGGAATGAGTCCTAGAGACCTGCCAGACAACACTAGTTAACAATGTTGCATTGTACACTTAAAGATCTGGTAAGAGGGTAGATTTCAGATTATGCGCTGACAATTTTTTTAAAAGATACAGATGTCAGTAGTTATCTTCATTCTTTTCTATTTCCAGGAGAAATGGCATCAAACTATACTTCTGACCTAGGGGGCTGTAAGGAACCAAAAGGGCTTACATAATAATATTGTAAGCCAGAGCCATCAGATGGCATAATGGTTTAGGTGCTGGACTCCCATGTTGCCAACCTTGGTTCAAGTCCTGGACTAGGAGGCTTGAAACTCATGCCAGGCACATGTGTGTGCATGCCCAAAATCCTAAGAGGAGAATGGAGGAGAAGTGACTGCAGTGTGGCCTTCTCCCTAAGGGGTAATTTCTCACTTCTGTCTCTCAGACAACCCCACACACCCTATAGCAAAATTCTCCCAAAAATATGTATATATTACATGTCTAGGCAATACACACGTACCTGCACACACACACGAGGGGACTTTAAAAAGTTCATGAAGAAATGAATTTATTTTGGTGCCAAAAAATACCAATTGCTATAGGGTGCATGCATTCACCAGAGAGACAGAGAGAGACAGAAAGACAGAGAGTAAGAAATCACCCCCAGGGGGGATGGCCATGCTGCTATCCCTTCTTTTCCAGTCTCCTCAAGGTATTTTGGGCATGCCACCTGCCGGCCCCCAGGTTCATGTTTTGAGGTCTCTCTGTACATATCAGGTAGATACAAGGTACACGATCATGTAAGCAGGATCTGGGCTGGCCAAGGCTAGAAGTAGAATCCCTGCAAGAAGACACTATTGTAGGTGACTGTCTCTGTCTTTCTGTCTCTGTCTCTCTGTCTCTTTCCTCTTCCTTCCCTCTCTCATGGAAGAGATAAATAAAAATTTAAATTACAGCAGGTGGCATAATGGGTTATGTTGCTGGACTCTCATGTAGTTGACCACAATTTGAGTCCCAGACCCAGTGATCTAAAACTCACGCAGGCACGTGTGCATGTGTGCCCAAAATACTGAGAGGAGAATGGAGGAGAAGAGATTGCAGCATGGCCATCACTGCTAGTGGTGGGTGGGTGGGTGATTTCTCACTTTCTCTCTTTCTTTGTCCCTCCGGCAAGTGTATGTACCCTATAGCAAAACTCTCTCAAAAAAAACTTTAAGATTGAATCCAGATGTGAACATAAAGCTTTTATTTTTCTATGTCTCTCTTCTAAAATGAGCACAGACTTTTAATTCTTCAGCCCAGAAACCTCACCAGAAAGTGATCTGATCAGATGGAACATAATCAAGACAATCTCTAGGTTCTATTTCCCACTGCCTTTCTTGTGTTCAGTGATTCATTTACATAGTAAGAGCTTCTTTTCATATCTCAAATTAATTTCACATCTCTCAGTGAACAATTGTCTTGAACTTGCATATAGCTTTGATCCAGTTCATTTTTTCCATTGTGAAAGTAATATATGCTGATTAAAAATATGTTTATTAAAGAAAATTCAAGAACTATCAAGATATAAAAGAAAAGATATAAGAAGAAAAATATCATCCACAGCCCCATGAGGACTAATAACTTTAGCTGAATTTCCTTCTTGGGTTTTTATTTTCCCTATAAGTCTTTAGGTTAATTTTCTTTTGTTTTAAACACAGTTTAATCACATTGTATGTATCTATACAGTTAGAGTTTTTATTTAGCAATAAAATATTTCCATTTTTTTCAAACTATACATAAACATATTTTTAAGACTGGATCATTCATTATTTCAAACACTGAGATTACTACCCCCCACACCCAACATAAAATACTAGGTTGAGTTTCAAACTGGAAGAAACGTACCAATTGCACCCAAGTACTTCTAGCCCTAGTTTTATAAAAGAGTAGGCTTTGGATTACAAGCATACCCAAGTCAACACTGCTAACTTCTCCCATTTCTATCGTAGTTCTCAATCATTCTTCCCACAAGGGATCTGGCTTGGCAAGTATAAACTTTGGTGTCTTCTGGCATCAATGCTATGACTCTTGTGAGAACACTTGAAGAAATTCTAGATGTATTAGCATGCCAACCCCACATCTACCTAACCAAGCCCGTCTCAGCTTTTAAAATTGCATGTGAGGGGCCAGCAGGTGGCATAGCAGTTAAGGCACTGGACTCCCACATGGCTGACTGTTGTTTGAGCCCCAGACCCAGAAGTTTCAAACTCACATCAGATGCATGTGCGTGTGTGCCCAAAATCCTGAGAGGAGAATAGAGGAAAAGGGATCACGGTGTGGTCGTCCCCCCCCCCGGGGAGGGGGGTGATTTCTCACTTTCTTTCTCTCTCTCTCTCTCTCTCTGTCTTCCTCTGTCTCTCCCATTAGCTCACACCCAATAGCAAAAAAAACAACAACAAAAAAAAAAACCTGTCTTTAAAAAAAAAAATTGCATGTGAATGCTATTTATGAATATCTACTAAAGACTACCTACTATCCCAGCACTTGAATAGAGGTCATTATTAAATATTATAATGCTGAGATGATTCTTACTACTCGCCTTTCCCACTCATGAATCTTATACAATACAATACAATGAGTGTTCAAGTCACTCTATGTCCAAGCATTTGTTGGACAATTTCCTGAACTAGTAAGTGTCATAGATTTCTAGGCATCATGGATTTTTGACCTTACTCAAAGCCTCCTAGAGAAGCTTTGTCTCCTGAATACACAGTCTGTGAAGGAGTCACAGGAGAGGAAATAACTTCATGACAAAAAAGAAATAAGAAGCCCTAGCCTGTACTTGACATTGACGATGAATGCAACCTTTCACTGATGAGCTCCTGCCAGTCTCACCTCTGTTTTACTTTGCATTCTCCATTAAGGTGGTTATAATGCTGGCCCTGGCCAAGCCCCACAAAATGTTTCCTGTTCCCTAGGTATTATATAACCAGCAAGGTCGCTTACGTACCAGCTATTGACTAACAAAACAAAAACCTGTTATCAAAAGAGATCATGAGTCATAATACAGCATATTCTTTACATACAACAAAAGCTATGTAGGGGACAAAGGTAGAAACCAGTTAGAACCACCAAAGAGGGTATCTTTTCATTCTCTCAAATGCACACTCTCTTCTTTTTTCTTTTCTTTCTTCTTTTCTTCCTTTTCTTTTGTTTTTAAGTTATTTTGCAAGCAGTATTATCAATAAATCTATGTCTGATCAAAAGTGGTTCAATTTATATTATAAAACACCATTACAAGGACTGGCAGTTGGCATAATGATTACATTGCTGGACTCCCATGTAGTTGACCGTGGTTTGAGTCCCAGACCTGGCAGCTTGAAACTCACACCAGTCACGTATGCATACATGCACAAAATCCTGAAAGGAGAATGGAGGAGAAGGGATTGTGGCATGGCCATCTTCCCCGAGGAGTGATTCCTTACTTTCTGTTTCTCTGTCTCTCTCTGTCTCTCCGGTGAGTGCACATGCCCTATAGCAAAAATCTCTCTCTTAAAAAACAAAAACACAACAAAACACCATTACAAATAGTAAGCATCTTTTTTTCTTATCTGGACTCTGGGTATCTAGAAAAATTACATCTTCTTGACTGTTTTGCTTTTCACCAGTATTGTTTTCTTTTTGTTTATTTCTTTCTTCTAAGACAGACCAATGAGAAAGAGAGAGAGTAACCCCCGACCAGGGTCCTCGCTTCACAGTCCACCTGTCTCAGCAGGCCGGGATCACAGGCATGTGTGCATGCCCAGTGTGCTCAGGGAGGGCCTGGAATGAACCCAGGACCTTTCCCATGTGAGCCATCACTGGGTCCCACATTTTCTTTTTTAATTTACTTTATGCATTTAAAAGCAAGAAATATAACCCTTGGATTTGGGTGTAGCCCAAAATACTGAGAAATATAAGGGAAAATGTCTTTTTTAAGACCAAACACACTAGCCAGCTCAAAACCTAATTTTAAGGAGTTTATAGTCCCCACGATTAGCATTTACTCTGTATAAGAAGGTGCTTGAGAAAGCAACTGTTTGGAGAATGAAGGATTTACAGTAGCAGTTGTTAGAACAACTGGCCCTCAGCCTGTCCAAACATTCTCCCAGATTTATAACATAAAATTACCGTAACACAATGAGCCTCCAGGGAGCTGAAACAACCCATTGACAAGCTGTTCTGCTCCCTGTTCAGGCTGCCCTGAGCCTCTCTCCTTCTGGATTCTGAAGCATTCAAAGCTAAGCCAAGGTTTTGAGCCCGCAGGGGAAATTACCTGCTTATTATCATTTCATCTTTCTGGCATTATATAAAAGCAAACACAGAGAAGTTATTTGCATGAAGCAAGACAGAACAATTATTCTTATGTTTCTATTTGCTGTGATGGCATCTTAATACCTCAGGGTAAATTTTCATCTGTCTTAAATGTTATCCTTACCCATTCACTTATGATGTTTGTCACTCCATAGAAAGTTAAAGGACAGGCAGCAAGCATCACCAAAGGGATCATCAAGATTTAATCTACCCTTGCAGTTTACAGATGAGGAAACTAGGACTTTAAGTAATCACAGTAATAACCATTTTACCAACAGCATTTACTGAGCTGTTTACTTGTCCAGGTTGCTTAGTTTTTTGGGGTCCATCTTAGAACCCGTTTCTCCAAGAATATGCGAGGGTCTTTTCTGACTACTTAACTATTCTAATTCACTCTTCTTACAACTTGTGACTTGAGATACCATTAAAGTCCTCATCTGTAAAACGAGCAGTTAGATGACTCACTCAAGGCCACAGGGCCAGTTACATGGCCTAGTGTATTATATGGCTATGTATTATTATACTATCTACACTGTTATTTATTTTAGAATATACAAAATACTATAGGAAAATTATGTTATATAGTAATAAATCATTGTATACATTTATTCTTTTATTTTTATAAAATTTTGTTTTCCTAAGAAGTTCTATGCATTGACTGTTTTGTTCAAGAATGTTGACAAGAGGGAACCAGCAGTTAGCGTAATGGCTATGTTGCTGGACTCCCAAGTAGTCGACCGCGGTTCGTGTCCTGGACCTGGTGGCTTAAAACTCTCGCCGGGCGCGTGTGCGTGCGTGCCCAAGATCCCGAGAGGAGAATGGAGGAGAAGGGATTGCGGCGTGACCATCCCCCCTGGGGGGTGATTTCTTGCTTTCTGTCTCTATGTCTCTCTCTGTCTGGCGAGCGCACGCACCCTATAGTGAAAACCTCTCCAAAAAAAAAAAAAAAAAGAATGTTGACAAAAACTCGTTATGTGTTACAAGGAAAAAAATGCCGTGTCCTATATAGTAAAGCTACCATAATTTCATAAGATGTTAAAATGAAGCACCATCTCTGCAACTGAAGAAGATATTGTGAAAATATCTATTGAATAAAAATCTGAAATTCACTCTTAAAGTCAAAATAGTGGACCCTCTGGGCCCAGTGAAAATATTTTGGAAAATAAAATCTAAAATAGATAGCCTTGACTATCCATTCACAACTGGACAGCTATTTGAAACTAGGACTTTTCTGGAAAATTTTATTTGCATAGTCAGTGTATATGTGTTTACTGTGTATATGTAATGTGCATATTTAATATGTGTGAAGGTGTATGTGAATGAAGAATGACATTTGGTAACTTCTTTTGTTTGATACCTACACAAACATTTGCAAAATTTAAAACCAAATACTTTTAGAAACTGAAGGGAAAGCCTAAAAATTTGGAGTCAGAGTGAGAATGGAAATATCCAATATTCTTTTGCAAGGCAATAGAAATATATTACTAGCTCCTTCCTGGACCTCATTCCAGTTCCAGAAAGTTCTCCTTTCCAAGTCCAGAAAGTTTAGGATCAATCACTATTAATAGTTATGTGCTCACTCCAACATTTTGAGATTAACTGAACCCATCAGCATATGCCCCTCTTCACCATGAGAGAAATGCATGTGTAAGCCCCACCTAGAACAAGCCTGAACAAGGCCCCACTGACCTAAATAAAAACCCCTCGCCCCCATTTCTCCTTGGCAACCCGTTTTCGGGGGCTCCTCCCTTCTTCTTTGGAGCTGTTTTTCTTTCCCTCTCCTCCAGTAAACTCCCCACTTTGCTATGCCATCTGAATAAACAAATAAATAAATAAAATAGATAAATTTTAAAAAATAAAATAGAAGTTATGTTTAGGACAATTGTTTCACAAAGTGTTAAAATATGCTTTTCCTTTGCGTAACTGAGTTCTTTCCCAGTCTTTGCCACATTAGCCCACAGTTCTGTGCTGAGTGTGCTCAATGAAGCAGTTCTTGAAAAGCAATTGAAACCTTGAGTTGATTGGGCCTATAACAGCAGCCAGTCTACTTGAAATTACAAGCTGGACTCCTTGAAATGAAACTTGTCATGCCCAGCAAAGCTGTTGAGTGCCTGTCACAGCTGGGAATTCTTGGAGGAATTGAACTAGCCTGACAGACTCAAAAAACTAAGCAACCCAAAAATGTTCCCCAGCCATCCCCTCCTGCAAAGCATCAGGGATGATAGTGGCTGTTCATTGTCTTCCTTATTAGCAGCTGGTGGGATGATCGGTATGCTCTGGGGGCCTTTTTTTAAGCAGATGATGAGACACTTGATCAGATAGTATCTTAAATAGTTATAGCACTCATCATTCACATATTTCTCTTTTTAGGAAAAAACAGTAATTCCAGTTGCCTAACTTATTTTAAAGACTGTCTCACTTTTTTTTTCAATTTTCTTTTTTTTTAGGGTCTTTTTTTTAACTGCCAAAGGGCACATGTACTCACCAGAGACTGACAGAGGGGAAGAAGTCACCCCCAATGGGGCATGGTCATGTCACCTTCTCTCCTCTATTTCTCCATCTTGTCAGGATTTGGGGCATGCACTTGTGCCTGGGATTTTCAAGCCACCAGTTTGGGACTTAAACCATGATTAACCATGTGAGACCCAACTCCCTTAACCACTAGATAACAAGGCTGACCTGAGATAGCCTTGCTCTTATCAAGCTCTAAGCCCTTGGACTTAAGATATTCATATATGCTTGAACTTGGCATTGACTGTTCTTTCAGATTGACATCATAATTATGAAGAGCCATAATGGTGGTGTTCTCTCAAGCAGATTCTACTATCTAATAAAAACTAAGTTTTTCTTTTCTTAAGAATGAATAAAAATAAAGCCTGGTTCCTTTTCAAGAAATTAGAATTGTCTATTTTACCTGGAATAAACCCCTTAATATTCTTTTCATTCAGAATTTTACGAGTTGAGTAGTACACAATTTTTGTAATTTTTTCCCCACTGCTAAGTTTAGCTTCATTTAATGGCTAATAGATTCTATTGTTTCTTCTTTTAAATAACTACGGCCAAAAAAGTCTCTGTTGGGTACATTTTACTCATTGTCTAAAAATTGCGTTTGTTCTTTGAGTTAATAAAATGGTTGTATCGGGGACCAGCAGTTAATGTAATGGCTATGTCATTGAACTCCTATGTGACCGACCATGGTTCAAGACCAGGACCTGGTGGCTTAAACTCACACCACATGCATGTGTGTACATGCCCAAGATCCCCAGAGGAGAATATAGGAGAAGGGATTGCGGCGTGGCCATCCCCCCCAGGGGGTGATTTCTCACTTTCTGTCTCTCTGTCTCTCTCTGCGTTTCTGGCAAGCACACATGCCTTGTAGCAAAAACCTCTCAAAAAAAAAGAGAAAGAAATGAAGTATTTGTATGAGAAGGGACTCAACATTTGAATGTTTCTTATATGTGCCCATGCATCTGTCTGGCTGTAACTTTCAAACTAAGGGGTATTTTGCTGCAATGGACAGATAAGAAAAAGGTTATAAAGCAAAGACCCATCTCTCACAGATGTCCAGAAATGAGTAGCAAAGTGACAGACTCAAAGACAGGCACTGAACAGAAAATAACTACGTTTTACTTTGTGCAATGGTTACCTCAATCAAATGCACTAGGTTTATAACTGCTAGCTCAAATATACACTTTTTCATGCCATTTTACCATGTAGATTTTTGGGGGACTTTGACTTTGCTTAGCAGTTTGCTTTATTTTATGTTAGTGCTACCTGAGGGCATCAAGGCAATTCCATTTAAAAAGCAAAGTTTAGGGGCCACCCCATAGGGGCCACTCACTGAGTGCTTGTGAGTGTATGCCCAAGAATCCCAAAAGGAGGAAGAGATGGAGAAGGGACTGGGGCATGACAGTGCCCCATGGGGGATTGCTTTGTGCGCTCTCTCTCTCATCTCTCTCTCATCTCTCTCTCTCTCTCTCTTATCTCTTTCTCTCTCTCTCTCTCGCACATGTACCTTCTGGCAATTTTTAAAAATTTTGTTAATAAAATTAAATGCAATGTTTAGGTCCAGCTGTGGTGGTGTGGCAGTATGACAATGCTCTGAAATACTGGAAGCATTTGGAAGATTAGGATTCTATTTCTGGGATGACCAGTACACTCCTGGCACATAACAGTCCATGATTCTAGCTAGCTGGAAAAGCTAGGGGGAGATCACAGTGTGTAAGCCTGTTGAGACTTCTTATCTTTCTCTCTATGTCTCTTTCAGTCTCTCTCTCATGAAAGAAAGGAATAAATAAGCTTTTATTAACTAAAAGCAAAGTTTAGAGGAGCTGATGATCAGTGATAAATTACATTGGATAATTTGGCCATTGAGTATGTGCTCATGCCAAAGCAATAGAAAGAAAGTTTAAGACTGGAGAAATCCTCTCTTTTTTTCCAAGGGTCTTTTTCAGTCTTTCCTGTGAACTGATAGTTTTCCAGAAAATAAGGAGATTGAATTCTGGATTTTAGAGAGCTAAAGAAAGAATGCCCAGCCATGATTCTTTTCCTCCCATAGTTGGTGAACTCTTCTTTTAAGAGACCACCAAAGAGAGGAATGGACACACAGAAAGGAAGTGTGGCTTCAGTAACCAAACAGCTGCTCAAGTAGCCTGAGAATTGTCAGGCCTCCTGTGATACCAGCAAGGTTCTCTGGGCCTGCCCCATTCTCTCAATAGGTTCTTTATTTGTTTGAAAGCAGTGACCATTGACATCAAATAGGAAACACTTTCTCTGACCTCACTGAGGTATTTCTTCATTCTCCTTCTGTCCTTCCACAGAATCTAGAAAACTATTATGAGTCACCTAGCAGAGCAAAGGGGGAAGGCCTGCAACAGTGCTGAGCGCATGGTGTGGGAATTCCAACTCTGATTTTCAATACCTTACTCTACCTCTTTGAGCCTGTTACTTCTATTGAAAAATAACAATGATAATACTAAGGGTTGTTGGGAAGATTAAGTGAGATTTATTTATTTATTTGCCAGATTTGCCACATTTGCATGGGTACTCACCAGCAAGAGACAGGGAGAGGAGAGAGCGAAAGCATCCCCCAAAGGGGCTTGGTCATGTTAGTTCCTTCTCCTCCATTACTCCATCATTCTGGGATTTGAAGAATGTGTGTACCCAGTGGATTTTCAAGCTGCCAGAAAGAGGATTTAAACCACTCAATTGGCCTTGTGAGATCCAGCTCCCTTAACCAGCAGGCCATGGGGCCAGCCTTTAAGCAATATTTATACTTGCGCAATGCTTAGAGTGTTAGCACTGCAGTTACTATTATTATTAAGAG
This sequence comes from Tupaia tana, assembly GCA_026018925.1. Classification (NCBI taxonomy): domain Eukaryota; kingdom Metazoa; phylum Chordata; class Mammalia; order Scandentia; family Tupaiidae; genus Tupaia; species Tupaia tana. Next base: position 30,802,635 of record JAKSZU010000013.1, read on the forward strand.
CACATTTCTATTCCCTTCTTAGGTAGACATATTTATTTCCCTTAACAACTGTACTCTTTAAGAGTCTATATATGTTCTAAGAGTCTATCTATGTTCTGAGAGTCTATCCTTAACTTTCTAGGAGAGGGTAACAAAAATCACTCAAATAAAATTAATTAGAAAATGTTCCTACTAAAAATATGGTAATAACTAAATTACCTGAATTATCTATTTATATAGAACCCTTAACTATATATATGAGAATAAGAAAATAAAAATTTAGTGTCCTGGGGTTGCTATTGACCCCAAAGTGTTAGGAAAACGCTCTACAAAAGAAAGTGAACTGGAGTGAGAGAAGTATTGATAATTACAAGTCATGTTCTCATGATGTAATTAGAAACTAACTTCTGAAAGTATAACTTTTATGTAAAAAAAAAGAAAATAAGATGTTGAGAAAGGGAAATTATAGATTAATGTAATTGAGAAAATGGGTGATTGACAGACACTGTTTCCCTAATACACTACATCATTTATATGCTAGTACTTTAACCTGTTAAAAATTATACTTCTACATTTGTAATATAACATGCATGTTTATTTTTAATTTAGAATGTTATGTGTACAGAGAGTATGCAGCCAAATAATTAAGATCAAACCATTTTACCTGGAATTTGGTACTGGTTTTGACTTCTCTGATTCTGTATAAGAAAAATAAGTATAATTAAATTTCCACAAAAGGAAGAAAGAGAAAGAAAGAAAGAAAGAAAGAAAGAAAGAAAGAAAGAAAGAAAGAAAGAGGAGAGAAAGGAAAGAAAAAAAAGTAAACAAAAGAAGAGAAGAGAAAAGAAAAAAGAAGAAAAGAAAAAAAAGAAAAGAAAAAAAGAAAAGAAAAGAAAAGAAAAGAAAAGAGAAGAGACTAATTTGAATATTGATACTGACTCAGGAAGTTGGTGTGATCAGGCCAAACATCAGTGCCTTACTTGGAACCACAAGCTGACCAGATTCTTCTGTCATGCTCATGAAGAATTAGAGACGTGGACAGAGAGAGGGGATAGTAAAGTAGAGCTTATTAGGAAAGAGAATGAAGAATAGAGCTCCCAAGCAAGGAGCAATCCTGGAAAATGCATTGCCAATGAAAAGCTAGGGTGATGGGTTTTTATCCCAGCAAGGAGAAACTTGTGCATGCTTTCCCTCATGGGGGTTACATGTCAGGTGATTCACATCATTCTTCTCCTATTTGGGAGGGGCTCACCAAACACAAGAGTTAAGACATTCAGACTTCAATTAATTAGCATTCAGCAGATCTCTTCTGGGTCTGTGGCCCATAAAGCTTCTAGTTTTTAATCATGTTGCCCACAAGTCTAAGAGGAAGTCGTGTTCTCTGATGTATTTTTCCCTTGTGCTTCTAAAAGATAAACTTTAGTTTATCCCTTATCTTGCAAGTACAAGCCTGTATGCCATGTTCCCATTTCTCAGATGATAGCTCATGGCAAGTTATTGTTCAAGGTCCTTTGCTCTATTGCTCTCCAAGAGATCAAGAGAGACTACACTCTTTGTTTAAAATATAGCAGTGATGTGGAAAATGTTAGTTTTAGCTGTCATTATCTCAAGCAGGCTATAAGCAGTTCTGTTTGTAAGCAGTTCTCTGTGTGATCAAGCAGTGAGGGCTAATACTAGCGAAAACAATGAATTATCTTTATTGAAAGCTTAGCCAGAGTGACTTCACCTTATAAGATGGTACCATCTCACAGATCTATACCTTAAGTATATGTGTGTGTGCCTATCTCCTACCTCAATACCAATGTCAGACAATCCACATGCTAAATTCCACACAGTCATGGGTGCTAAATGCCACAGAAACCTCCTCTGGCTCAGTTTTGATCTGATACTGCTGCCCACTACAATTAAACTCCAGGAGGCAGGGGTCAGTGGTGGCATGGTGGTTAAAGCACTGGACTCCCACGTGGCCAATCATGATTCAAGTCCTAGACCTGGCAACTTGAAACTCATGCCAGGCACATGTGCATGCATGTCCAAAATCCCAGGAGGAGAATAGAGAAGAAAAGATTGCAGTGTGGCCATACCCCTGGGGGAGGATGATTTCTCACTTTACCTCTCACTCTGTCTCTCCAGCAAGCACACAGATCAAAAGGCAAAACTTTAAAATAAATCAGCAAGGAACAGTGCATGAGAGTTGTAAGGACAGTTAGGCAGTTATAGGAACAAGAAACTATAAATAACAAACACATGAATTCTAAACATCAACAGTCTTAGGCCATTTTGATAGGCCTAAATTGCCCTACCACCCGAGTCAATGAGAACATTACCAAGTACTGTCAAAAGGAAATAATGGGGGCCATCAGATAGCATAATGGTTATGTCACTGGACTCCCACATAGTCAGCCACAGTTCAAATCCCAGACCTGGCAGCTTAAAATTCACACCAGGAGTGTGTGCATGCATGCCCAAAATCCCAAGAGGAGAATAAAGGAGAAGGGATTGTGGTGTGACCATTCCCACTAGGAGGGTCATTTCTCGCTTTCCATGTCTCTGGTGAATGCACACACCCTATACCAAAAATCTTAAAAAAAATAAAAATAAAAAAAAAGAAGAAGAAGAAGAAAATAATGAATTGTCATTCTATTCCATGTTGTCTGAAAAGAAATACGTGTCGGGAACCAGCAGTTAGCGTAATGGCTATGTCGCTGGACTCCCACGTAGTCGACCGCGGTTCACCTCTCGGACCCAGTGGCTTACAACTCACGCCGGGCGTGTGTGCGTGCGTGCCCAAGATCCCGAGAGGAGAATGGAGGAGAAGGGATTGCGGCGTGACCATCCCCCCTGGGGGGTGATTTCTCGCTTTCTGTCTCTATGTCTCTCTCTCTCTGTCTGGCGAGCGCACACGCCCTATAGCAAAAAACCTCTCCAAAAAAAAAAAAAAAAAGAAATACGTGCCCATGTCACTTTCTAAAATTTATCTTTTCCATAAGTGAGAGAAACAGAGAGAGAGAGAGAGAGAGAGAGAGCATCTCAACAGGGTCCTAAAACCATGACAACTCCCAGTCTCAGCTGGTCCAGTATACTCAGGAAGGTCTCCAGATGTGAACAGACCATCACTTTTTACAGCTGTCCCATGGTCTGGCACATTCCTATTCCATTTTAGGAAAGTTTCCATCTAAGAAAATTAACTTGCTTTTATTTAGAATTAAGGGATAACCCATACTTAACTTGAACATTTACTTCTATAGACACTTCATCCTTTAGTATCTCTAGATAAAATAGGCATCGTTGTATAACTCCCGTCACTGTGATGGGGAGATGTGAAAAAAAAAAAAAAAAAATGCTAGCAATTGACTAAAATGGTAAGTGTGAAGTCAAACATTTTTCTGGGGGCTCTTTGTGAAAAAGACATTGCTGGTTGAAATGTACAACCTGTCACCCAAGAGAAGTAGGCTAAAATTTTATCAGCTTGCTTTCTGGGACAGTGTTTAGCATATTTAGCACATTAAACATTATCCAATCATGTGAGTCACAAAACCACTGTGTGTGTCTGCGTGTGCTCACGCAAAAACCTTCTTATTGCTATAATAGGCAAGTAAATGTGCGTAAAATCTCCTTCCAGTTTTTATGCCCCAGAAAGAGCAATTTGAAGAGAGGTTCTGTTTTCTTCCTCTTCTGTATACACACACTGCTCCATGGCAGTTGTAACATAAAAACTGTTGACAGCTTCTACAGTTTGCCGAATCCTTCCCTTTCTTCATATTCAGAATCTCCCCTGGCTGTGATGTAGTTCTATTCAAAGGCATTTTAACAAAGAGCACATTCTTTTTGCTCACCAATGCAAAAAAAAAAAAAAAAAGTAAAAGAAGAAAACATGGTCTCCAGGGCATGTAGGAAGAAGAGATTATTCATTTTGGTTTCACTGCAGGACAGAACCATTGTCTAAATCATCCTCCTGGCTTCTAGGGTCCTGCCCTGAACCTATACTCAATTTTAAGTCAGAAAGGATAATAGTTTTGGATACACTCATTGCTTTCCTCCAAATCATTCCTGCTTTCCTGTCTCAGTTAAGAGTAGCCCCTGTGCTCGCAGCCACAAGTCTCAGGAACATCTGTGATTCCTCCCTTCCCTTCATCCTTGTCAGCCCACCTTGGGCTTCTTTCTGAGTCCCTGACACAGTGCCTTCTTGTCCACCACACAGCCAACACTATCCAAGATCTTATTACCTCCTGTAGAGCCTGCCACAATAGCCCTGAGGCTGGGTCCTGCCACTAATTCCCACCTCAGGACAGTGTTCCTCTGACAGTGTTTGACTTTTGCAAGATAGCCTGGAGAGGCTGTGAACATAGGTTGAAAGCTGGATAGATCTCAGATCAAATCTTGTTTTTTATTATTTTTTTTTAATTTGCAAAAAACATATGCCAGACAGAGGAAGAGAGAGAGAGGAAGAGAAAGCATCCCCCATGGGGTACGGTCACTCCAAACCCTTCTCCACTATCATCCCCTCATTTTGCAGAATATGTGCACAGGGCCTGGAGTGTTTTTCAAGCTGCCAGGTCCAGCTCTTGAACTGTGCAGTTGGCCATGTGGGATCCAGCTCCCACAACCACCAAGCTAAGGGCTGGTCCCAAACCTTTCTTTTTTTCCAAAACTTACATGTGATTATACATATTTGAGATGTAGAGTGTGATTTTTTTCAGTACATAAAAACAATGCACAGTGGTCTAATCAGAGTAATTAGTATATGCATCACAAGATTAAATCTTGGTTGTCATTTTCTCTTTTTTTTTTTTTTTTTTTTTTTTTTGAGAGAAGTTTTTGCTATAGGGAGCGTGCACTCGCCATAAAGACAGAGAGAGAGAAAGCAAGAAATCACCCCCACAGTGGGGATGGCCACACCACAATCCTTTCTCCTCCATTCCCCTCTTGGGATCTTGGGCATGCACACACATGTGCCCGGCGTGAGTTTAAGCTACCGGGTCCAGGACTTGAACCGTGGTCGGCTACATGGGAGTTCAGCGACATAGCCATTACGCTAACTGCTGGTCCCTTGGTTGTCATTTATTAGCTAAGTAATCTTGAGTAATTGATTTAATCTCTGAACCTCATAGGGTTGATGTGAGGATTAGCATATTAATGTATATAAAGTGTTTGCGTAGTAAGTACATACTAAATTATGTCCAAATTCTTTCACACACACAGTATCTCCTAACCTTCCTTTCTAGCCTTACTTCATAAGTGGCCTTTCCTTTACCCAGCACTCTAACCAATTGAATATATGCACATAATATTTTAATTTATTTTTTTAGAGAGGTTTTTCACTATAGGGTACGTGCACTCGCCAGACAGAGAGAGACAGAGAGACAGGAAGCGAGAAATCACCCCCTGGGGGGATGGCCATGCCGCAATCCCTTTTCCTCCATTCTCCTCTCGGGATCTTGAGCACGCATGCACACGCACCCAGCATGAGTTTTAAGCCACCGGGTCCAGAATGCGAACCACGGTCAACTACATGGGAGTCCAGCAACATAGCCATTACGCTAACTGTTGTTCCCAATATTTTAATTTTTTAATTTTCATGTTAACTTCACATTTTATGTAAAGCCCCCCATCATGATGTATACAATACAATACATATTTTTCTCCAACAGAGAATTTCACATTTTTTGTTATGTTAAATGTTTCTTTCCTATGCATTTCACACCTACCCTCTACCACCCATTCTCTACCATCCAATCCCAACCCGTACAGTCTCTGGTATCTACACTTATTCTCTCCTATTATATTTTTAGAACTTTCCATTTCTGCCAGAGTGAAGATATTTGGTATATATTGAATGTGAATATATAGTGTGTATCTTTCAGTCTTTCTCACTTCACTCAACATTAAATCTTCTATATTCATCAACTTGGAATCAAATGATAGAGTCTCATTGTTTCTTATAGCTGAGTAATATTCCATAGTAGATATGTATCACAGATTTTCAACCTAGTCCTCAGTTCTTAAACACTTAGGTTTGTTCCATATTTTAGCAGTTGTGAATAATGCAGCAATAAACATGGATGTGCAACTGTCCTTCTGACAAAGCATTTTTCTGTCCTTGGAGAAAATACCAGAGTATGATTACTGGGTCAAATGGTAGCTCTATTTGTTTTTGAGAAAACTCTGTATCATTTTGCACAGAAGTTATACTAATTTACATTCCCACCAACAATTTAACAGGGCTCCCTTTTCACCACAGCCTCACCAGTACTCGTCATTCTTTTTTTGATTTAACTTATTTTTTATTAATTTTTTAAATTATTATTTCTACATTAAATCGCTATACATCATTTAGATTGTGAAGAGACTTTACCCAGCATGATATACACCTCAGTCCAGCCTAGTTGAGACTACTATACATATCCTCATCAACAGATAAAAAACCTTATCTCTGTCCCACAAGTGTCTTACCTCTCCACTTTTCCCCCAATCAAAGATCTAAACCTAAGACTACAAACTGTAAAACTACTGTTGGAAAACACTGGGGAAACTCTGGGAGACATTGGGGTAGGCAAAAACTTCTTAAGCAAGACCCCCAAAGCACAGGCAATAATCCCCAAAATAGACAGTTGGGATTACATCATATTAAGGAGTTTCTGCACAGCAAAGGACACCATAATTGGTGTGAATCGACAACCCACAGAATGGGAGAGAATTTTTGTTAACTGTGCCTCAGATAGGGGACTGATAACCAGAATACACAGGGAACTCAAGCAGCTTACCAGGAAGAAAATGATTAGCCCAATTAAAAGATAGGAAAATGAGCTGAATAAACAACTCTCTTTTTTATTATTTATCCTAGCTATTCTATCTGGGGTATCTCATTGTAATTTTTTAAAGAATTATTTATTGCTATTATTATTTTTAATTTGCTATAGGGCATATGCATTCACCAGAGAAAGAAAGTGAGAAAGTAAGCCATCAAGTCCAGGACTCGAACCATGGTTAGGCATGTGGGAGTCCAGCACCTTAACTACAATGCCACCTGTTGGCCCCCTCTCGTTCTGGTTTTAATTTGCATTTCCCACATGACAAAAGGCATTGAACAGTTTTTCATATGCCTTTTGGCCATTCATAAGTCTTCCTTGGAGAGTTGTCTATTCAACTCATTGGCTCATTTTTTAATTAGATAGTCACTATTTTATAGATGAGCTGCTTGAGTTCCCTTATATAGTCTGGCTTTCTCTTGTCTGATAAATATTTTTAAAATATTTTCTGCCATTTTGGAGCTTTTCTTTTAACTCTGTTCGTTGTTTGCTTTGTGTGAGGAAGCTTTTTAGCTTGATGTAATTCCACTTATCTATGTCTGGGATTATTATTACCTGTGCTTTAGTGATCTTACATAGAAATCTTTGCTTATTCCAATGTCTTTAACACTTTCTCCTAAATTTCCTACTAGTTTTATATTTTGAGGCTTTACATTTAAATCTTTGACCCAATTTGAGTTGATTTTTGTTAATGGTGAGAAATAGAAGTTCAATTTCATTTTTCTGCAAGTGGATATTCAATTCTACCAGCACCATTTGCTGAAAAAACTTTCTTTTTTCCAATGTATTGTCCTTATCTTTTGTGAAAGATCAGTTGGCTGTGTGATTTGAGGATTAGATCTGGATTTTCTATTCTGTTCCACTAGTCTATGTATCTCTTTTTTGTGCCAGTATCATTTTTTTTTATTATCATGGCTTTCTAATACATTTTGAACTTGTATAGTGAGATGCCTCCTACTTTATTCTTTTTGCACAGTGTTGCCCTGGCAATATGTGGTCTTTTATGATTATAGACACATTTTATGGTTGTTTTTTTCTATTTCTGTGAAGAATGTCACTGGTTATTAGATTAGAATCACATAATATATGTAAATTAATTTAGGTAGAACTGACATTTTGACTATTTTTTTGAGAGGTTTTTGCTATAGGATGCCTACACTCGCCAGAAAGACAGAGAGAGATAAGAGAGACAGAAAGTGAGAAATTACCCCACAGGGGGGATAGCCATGCCACAATCCCTTCTCCTCCATTCTCCTCTCAGGATCTTAGGCACGCACGCATACGTACCTGGTGTGAGTTTAAGCTACCAGATGCAAGACTTGAACCATGGTCGACTACATGGGAGTCCAGTGATATAGCCATTACACCAACTGCTGGTCCCCATTTTGACCATATTGATTCTTCCTATCCAAGAACATGGGATGTCTTTCTATTTTTTATATCATATTCAATTTCCTTTTTTAGAGATTTTTGCTATAGGGTGTATGCACTCACCAGAGAGACAGACAGAGACAGAGAGACAGAAAGCATGAAAAATCACCATCCAGGGGGATGTCCATTCTGCAATCCCTTCTCCTCCTTCTCCTCCATTCTCCTCTCGGGATCAGGTGCACACACACACGCACCTGATATGAGTTTAAGCCTTTGGATCCGGAACTCAAACTGCAGTTGACTATGTGGGAGTCCAGCAACGTAACCATTATACCATGTGCTGGTCTCGTATACTCAATTTCTTTTTTCAGTTTTTCATAGAGTTCCTTGTAGAGGTTTTTTCACCTTTTAGGTTAGGTTTATTTCTAGGTGTCTTACTCATTTCATTGCTAATGTGACTAGGATTGCTTTCTTGAATTCTGTCTCAGTAAGTTTATTGTTGGTATAGATTTTTGTATACTGATTTTGTGTCCTGCTACTTTATTGAATTCATTTATCACTTCTAGGAGTTTTTCATGGATTCCTTTAGATTTTTCTATGTATATAACTGTATCATCCGCAAATAGAAACAATTTAGCTTCTTTATTTCCTATCTGAATGCCATTTTTTGCTCTCTTCTCTGATTGCATTGGCTAGAGTTTCAGGACTATGTTAAAAAGGAGTGGAGAAAGTAGGCAACTTTGTCTTGATGTTAGCAATGGTTTCATCATATTTATTGTGTTGAGGAATGTCCCTTCTACCCCTATTTTGCTGAGTGTCTTGATCAAGAAGGGATGTTTTATTTTATCAAATGCTTTTTTTTGCATCTATAGATATGCTCAAATGGTTTTTATCCTTCTGTTAAGGTGATGCATTACATCTATTGTTTTGCATATATTAAACTATCTTTGCATCCCTGGGATAAAGCTTATCTAGTCTTGGTATATAATTTTCTTAATGTCCTGTTAGATTCAGTCTGCTTGTATCTTGAGAATTTTTTCATCAGTATTCATCAGTCATATTGCATTATGTCCTTTGGTTTGGGTATCAAGATAATGAAGGCTTCATAGAATGAGTTTATAAAGGTTTCTTCCTTTTGAATATTTAGAAATAGTTTGAGGAGAACTGGGGTTAGTTCTTCTTTAAAAGTTTGTAGAGTTCAGAAGTAAGGCCATTTGAACCTGGGCTTTTCTTTGTTGGGAAACTTTTACTGATACAACCTCATCACTCATTATTGGCCTATTCAGTTTTTCTGTTTTATCCTGATTCATCCTATGTAATTTATATGTGTCCAGAAATTTGTCCATTTTATCTACACTTTCTAGTTTGTTGACATTTACTTGCTCAGGTGCATAAATATTTATGATTGTTACGTCTTCTCAGTAAGTTAATTCTTTTAGAACTATGAATTATTCTTTTTTGTGTCTTTTTATCCTAAAGTCTATTTTGTCTGACTCCTGCTTTTTTTTCCATATATGTTTACATGAAAGGACTCTTTCCAGCCCCCTTCATGCTCAGTCTATGTCTATCTTTGTCAATGAGGTGTGTCTCTTAGAAGTGACATACAGAGTGTTCCTTTTCTTTTATACATTGAATCAATCTATGTCCTTTAGCTGGGAAATTTAATCCAGTAACATTTAATGTTATTATTGATATGTGTGAAACTATCGTCTAGTTAGTTTTTTTTTTTTTTTTTTTTTTCCTAGTTGCTTTGTGTTCTCTTGCTTAAATTTATCTCCCTTTTGTTTTCCAGGTATAGTATTCCCTTAATTACTTACTGGAATGCTGGCCTACTTTTGATTAATTCTTTCAGGTTTTGCTTATCAGGGAATTTCTTCTTCCCATTTGAAGGATAATATTGCTGGCTATAGTATTCTTGGCTAAAATTGTTTTTCTTTGAGTTTAAATATATCTTTCCATTCTTACCTTGCTTGTATTGTTTCAGGTGAGAAATCTGATGTTAATGTAATGGGGTAAACTTTGTTAGTGACTTGGCACTTTTCTTGGCTTTTTTTTTAATATTGTCTTTTTCATTTTTATCAGTTTGACTTTAATATGCCTTAGAGAGGATCTTCTTATGTAAAATTTAATTGATATTCTTTGTATATCCTGGACTTTGTGCACCCTGCATCTGTCTCTGAATTTGGAAAGTTTTCTGCTAATATATCATGAAAGAGATTTTCTAAGCCTCTACCCATCTCTTTGTCTTCTGGAATACCCATTATGCAAATATCCCATTTAATTGTGCCTAGGATTTCCCATATGTCATCCTCATTTTTAGTGGTTATTTTTACATTCTTCCTAGTTGCTTGGACTAGGTCAGAAGTTTTGTCTTCCAAGTCAAGTAATATTTTTAATAATCATTTTTCTCTTATTTTATTTTTATCATTTTCTTTTCCTGCTCCTCCTGACCAGGAATCTTCCCTTTTTAAAGCCTAACAACTCTGCAAAATTCAGATCAACTCTTGGTCTTTTCCATGAAGTCTTATGTCACATCAGTCAGAAATGACCTTGATCTCTTTAGGCCTTACATTTCTTCCTTAGCTAGGATTTTCTCCTGACTTTTATACCAGCTTCCTGATTTTAATTCAATTTAAATTTCTATATCTCTCCAAGCATTTTTCACTGCTGAAGGATATTTAGTGGCTGGTCATTTCTAAATATATATAGGGATTTACATAGACTATTTGTCACATTGGGGCTTTAACTGTGAGAAAGTAATAAAATGAACTACATCATTTTCTTCTTTCACTTTAAATAATCCACCCTCAGTCCTTTTTGTGACCCCTGAAGGTTTTCAAACTGAAGAGTGTGACGTTGAGGCTGTATGTTTCTATGTGTCAGATCTACATTTTCTTTACACATTTTTGTAATATATTTTATTTTTAATTTTTTGATGCATTCAATCACTATACATCACATAGCTTGTAAAGCGAATTTTCCAACATGAGTATATTTCACACCAGTCCAGTTGGGGATACTATACACATTATAATCAGCATTTAATAATCCATTTCTGTGTCCCATAAATGTCTTGCCTCTCTATTTTTCTTCTTAATGTCTTTCCTCACACTCTCCTCCTTCTTAATACAGACCTCGTGTCAGATCAAAACTTCCCCTCATTTATTCTGTAATTCAGTAACAATAATAATGGTACCGTTTGTGTTGGGGCTAAGCTACATATGTATTACGTGTATTATATCTCACTTAACTTTCCATGGTAAACAATTAGAATGGGAACCGTTTTTACTTCCAGATGAGGAAACTGAGTGTTTGAGCTGTCAAAGGACTTGACCAATGGCAGGTACAGCTAACAAGAAGCAGAACTTCACACATATACTGAAATGCTCTGCTGTTACACAGAGATCCACTCTGAAGAAGGGACAAGGGTAGAAGCAAGGAATTGCTTAATGGATCTATTGCAATAATACATTAGAGAGGATAGTAGCATATACCTAGGGCTAGTAAGAAGTGGTCAAATTACAGAATCAATATAAAGGACAAACCAACCAGAATTTGCTGAAGGATCAAATGCTGTTAATGATATTAAATATTGATAATGATAATTATACTGACCAGTATTCTTCTTGAAACTTTCTAACAAATTGCCAGAGAGGTGTACTTAATTTCTTATATATATATATATAAAACATAGAGCTGTAAAAGCAATCCTAGGAGAGACAGAGAAGAACTGCTCCTCTTGAGAAAAAAAGCTATCACTCCTAAACTGTCATCCTCAAAAAAGGTTGGGAAGCCCAAAGTCTCAGCCTGTGATTTTATGCAAAAAGTTTTGATCCTGGAATAATTAACAACTATGACTTGTGCAGTAAGCAACAATGAGATTCAACTCTACTATTCAGTGGGAAGATGTGTTGTTTGTCTGTTCTGACCCAAGGGAAGAGAGGAATTACTTGGATTTAATGAGAAACAATAGAGCTGATAAAGTGAGTTGTTCTTTCTTCCAAGCAAACCCATCTGAGCCTAAAAGAATAGGAAACTTTTCAAAATAAGGGTCCATGTAGATTGGGATAATATGATAATCTATGAGCCCTAGACTAATAGTCCCTTTCACCCTTTTACAAACATTATATTCTCCCATTGTCAAGCAGAAAATGCAGTTTCATGTGGGGACTTCTATCCTCCCACTAGTTTTATTTTCTATTTGTCAAGCTGATTTAAGGGGTGAACTACCAGGGCCACTTTTTGTTTCCCTTTGTATTTCCATTCTTGTCCTATGACAAAAGACTCTGCTTGCTCCTTATTCTTCTCAAGTGACTGCAGCAAAAAGGCTGTGGAACAAGCACAATTAGAATTGAAAGCTATAAAAAGAGGGGGGAAAGGCAGCATCTCCAGGCTAGCAGCAAACAAACAAGGGATTTCTCTTCCTGGGTGCTTGAGAGTCAGGCACATAGGAACAAGGACAGGAGTGGAGTCCCTTGCAAGTGTTTCAACTGAAAGGCAGAGGAGGGTCTGGGTGGAGCTGATTGCTAGTAAACAGTCTCCTTTATTCATCACTGTTTAAGACAATAATCATTGTGTTCAAATATAATCTCACATCTCTATGTACAAATGCTTTCAAATATATTAAACATACAAAATTTAGGATAATGTTGGGCTAGACACAAACTCCAGAATACCTTAACATTGGCCCAGCATTTCCTTCCAACATGGGGTTGTATACACAACCTCAAAGCAAGCCAGAAGGTTCTCTTTCTCTCTCATCTCTCAGCCTAGGGATTCATTTTTTATGACCATATGGAGGTGTTCCTGACAAAACGGTGGTATCTATTTTGCTTATGATTACCTCTAACTCTTATAAAACCTAACCCTTTATAATTTGAGTACCCCCAAGACCGCATTGACCCTGTACTGTCTTTACTGGTTAGAGTGGCATTGGATATTAGGAGGAGGCCTGACTGGCCTCTGCATGAGAAACAAAACAGAGAGACACACAGGCACAACTGAACCAAGACACTGGACAACAAAGACCTTTGCCCTGACCTATCGGAAATCAGTAAGAATTGTTCAGTATTGGATACTTTCTCAATCTGAAAAGTACTGGGGAGGGAGGTCTCCCAAAAGTTCATGGAGAATGTGTATTATGAACATACTATGCATGGATTTCACATTTTTTGGCACCCAGATAAAATCATATCTTAATTCTTTTTCTATGAACATTTTGAAGTTCCCTTGTACAAGCCACATTTGAACTGGGTATGGAGGACTCATTCCACAGACACTCACTGAGTACCCCCATGTGTCAAGCACACTACTGGGTAGCAGTGATGTGGAGATGGAAGAGGTATCCTTGCCTCCTAAGAAATCAGACGCAGCAGACAAGCAAAGGAGAAGGGGCCCCCGCACCAGGTTATACAGGTTCAGGTTCACCACAGCCTTTCTTAACCGCATGGACTTCCCTATGGTATCTAAGCTCTGGCCTCAAGGCCATCAGCTGTGAAATGGGAATGACAATAGTAACTGTGGGATAGATTCTGTGGCATTATCCGATGTCATGTTTATGAAGTGCTCAGTGTTTGGCACATCGTAAGTACATAAGTGACTACTAGCAATGTCATTGTCATTGAGGCTGTTGTCATTGTGCTGTGAAAGAAGTATATTGATATAGTCACATTGTTCAGAGGAAGCGCAGAGGCCAGGCGCCTAACCCAAACAAAAACTTATTCAAACCAAGAGGAACTTACAGGAGATGACACTTGAACTGTGCCTCAGAGAACAAGAAACAGCTAGCCAAGCAGAGGTGTGGTCAGCCAATCCCGCAAAAATCTCCTCCCATTGTGGTGGTATCCTTGGTGCTGATCAGCAGTGAGAACAGGCAAAGCAACACCACCACAATGGAGGAGAAAGCATTTCCTAGGAACATGCCAAGGATAGTGAAAGGGGGAACCAGCAGTTAGCGTAATGGCTATGTTGCTGGACTCCCACGTAGTCAACCGTGGTTCGCGTCCCAGACCCAGTGGCTTAAAACTCATGCCAGGCGCATGTGCGTGCGTACCCAAGATCCCAAGAGGAGAATGGAGGAGAAGGGATTGTGGCGTGACCATCCCCCCAGGGGGTGACTTCTCGCTTTCTGTCTCTATGTCCCTCTCTGTCTGTCTGGCAAGCGCACGCACCCTAGAAAAAAACCTCTCCAAAAGAAAAAAGAAAAAAACAAGGATAGTGAAAGGGAAGGGAACTGGTAGTAAGTGAGCCTATGCTAGATGCTAGAAACTATGCTGTAATGATTAAAAAGGAAGATCTCACACAAAGCTTTGCAATCATCCTGAGACAAAGTTATCCCTCTTTCACATAGCCAGAAACCGAATCTCAGAGAAGTACAGTTTACACATCAAGTAACTGGCATGATTCACTTCTGACTCTCTATGATTCCAAGGTTCATCGTGTTCTGCACATAGTCTGTCCTCTCTGAGCTAGAGCATAGAACTTGAATATCAGGAGGCAAGTGGGGGCTATTGAGGATAAGAATTCAGGCTAGACCATGAAAATGTCATTGTTTGCAATAAGGAATTTGCCCTAGGCCATGGGCACTGATGGCGCAATCACAAGCCTTAGAGCGACAGATTTTACTTACTAGAGAAAGGATTGTGTACCACTAACCTAGCTGCATAGGCATAGGAGTCGGGTATAAAAAAGACTAAGCATCAACAATATAATATTTATGGCACAGAATAGAGACTGTGATAATTTTCCATAAGCAAATGAACAAATTACAAAAGACAGCAAATGGAAATAAGATTTTCACATGGTACCACCCATGGAAACCAAGATCCCTTCTTCTTGGGGTACTGATGTCTTAAGTAGGAGGCTAGACTGACCTGATTTCTTTTTTTTCCTCCTCCTCCTCCTCCTCCTCCTCCTCCTCCTCCTCCTCCTCCTTCTTCTTCTTTGTTTTGGAGAGGTTTTTGCTATAAGGTGTGTGCGCTCGCCAGAAAGAGAGACAGAGAGACAGAAAGTAAGAAATCACCCCCCAGGGAGGATGGCCATGACACAATCCCTTCTCCTCCAGAGATCTCGGGCATGCACGCACACGTATGCGCCCGGCGTGAGTTTAAGCCACCGGGTCTGGGACTCAAACCACGGTTGACTACATGGGAGTCCAGCAACACAGCCATTACGCTAACTGCTGGTCCCCCTACCTGATTTCTTAATCCTGACTTTCTGTTACTCTGACCATGAAGTAAGAAAGTTTATGGTCTCTAGAATTAAAAAAATACTGAATGGCCACCTAGTCAAACCTATTTTTTGCAGATAGTAAAACCAAGATTCAGAAAAGTAAGGTCATTAAGCCAAGACCTTTCATCATCTGCCATGCTAAACTAACCTCATCCTGTTAGTCACACAAGGAAAACCCAAGAACCTGAAGGTCGTGACAAAGGCTAAAATGGGCTTTTCTGTCAAAACATAGGCTCTCATAGCTCTAATGTGATTGTCATTAAGCAGGTGTCTTCTACTTCTCCACCAGGCAAGGGACAGAAAGGCAGCCTAGAAGGAGACACATTCCCCATCTAGGCAAGCTTACACACTCTTCCTTCAAGATGTAGTCTCTCTTGTTCCTCATAGTTGGGAAAGAAAGAAGTAAGATGTATCTCTTTCTAAGGCCTAAGAAAATCCAGATTATTATTATTCTCCTTACTCTCAAGAGTCTCTTGTACTGGCTCAGACTGAGGATTGCCCTGCCCAATTCAGGAAGGATGAGATTGGCTTAGTAGCAGGTGTTATGACCTCCTGATGGGCCAGTTCACAAAAAAGCATGTGGCCTACCAAGCTTGGAAAATGTCAATAATATTGTTACCAAAGGAACTTGTATGGCTTAAGTAGGGAAATAAAAATATTTGTCTATATCACCTTATGATACCTTCTTGAAAAGCTCTCCCTTGGCAATAGTTTAAAGAAGTATTTAGGCTGAAAAAGCATCTGATGTCCTGATAAATATGAAAGAGAAGTATAAATAAATAAATAAAGTTCCATCATGTAATAATGAACAAATATAAAACTACCAAAAAAAAAAAAAAAGAAAGAAAAAGAAAAACACTAAAAAAAACAGAAAGAATCCTGGATCATTTCTGTTATCCCAGAAGAACCATTTGTAGCCCTGAGTATTCCTTCTCAGAGGAATGCCTATTAATTTTTTTTTAAATATATGAAAGTGTGCACATCAATCTAGTGATCCCTTTCCCAAGATGGAAACTGTTACTACGAATCAAATTGAATTTTCACCCATCTGGTGTGCTGACAAGATAGTAGGTAACAAATATCCTTGATACTTCTAGCCAGGATCATGCAATATATAAAGAAGCTTCTGGAAATATTACTTCTAGACTCGTGGCATCTGTCATGTTGGTATCCACTGAAGTATGTTGCACAGTTACATAAGAAATGGAAGAGATAGCAGCAATTGGAAAAAGAACTGAAAGCAGAAGATAGTAGAAGACAGGTTGACATCTAGTTCCAACCCCTATGGAGTCCCAATAATATTCCCTGCATAGAATCACCAGATGAGGAGTTTTAGCCTGTTCCCATTTTTTTACTTCATCACAAAATCAACTGAGCTGCTAATTCCTCTCCTACCCACGTATCACCTTAACATCACAAAGTGCTCTTTCAACGATGAGGGATATGTCATTCATGGGTCCAAGTGCTCTTTCAACAATGAGGGATATGTCATTCATGGATCCAAGAAGCCAAGGTTGTGTTATTGACCCATATTTTAAAATTTCCTTACTATGATATCATCAATATGCTTTAAAAAACATACCAAAGTAGAGAATGTAGTGGTTATGCAGACTTCCACATGGCTGACAGAGGTCTGAGTTTCAGACCCAATGGCTTGAAAATCATGCCAGGTGCATGTGCATGTGTGCCCAAAATCCAGGATGAGAATAGAGAAGGGATTGCAGTGTGGCCATCTCCCCCCAGGGGGTGATTTCTCACTTTTCCTCTCACTGTCTTTCTGTTTCTCTCTAGTGTGTGCATTTGCTCTATGTCAAAAACCTTTAAAAAAAAAAAAAAAAAAGTTACCCAAACCTCACACTGGAATGCTTTCATCTGCACCCTCCAGTTATATTAGCTAACACTGCCCTGGATCTATGCAACATTCAGTGGGCTAAAAGAAATTCAGGCCAGCAGGTGGCATGGTGGTTGGGGCACTGAACTCACATAGCCGACTGCAGTTCGAGTCCCAGACCTAGCAGTTTGCTATCTCACTTCCTCCCCCCGCCCCATTTCTCTCTCTCTTTCTGTCTTTCTCTCATGAGTGTGCATGCCCTGTGGCAAACTGAAAAATTATAACAAGGATGAATAAATAAATAAATAATTTTTAAATGTAAAAAAAAAAGAAGATGATGATGATTCAGGAAAGGGATACTGAGAAGGAGTGATGAAGTCGATCTGTTTTTCAAAGCCCCTTTTCCAAGAAGCAAGAGCCTAAGCTCCTCTTGGTGGTTGGTAGTAGTGCAGGTAAAGATGGGCAAGAGCCGATCCTGCCCATAGCTCCTTGGCCTCCAGGTGTAAAAGCTGCATTCTCAATATAGGAGTATATCTGAGATTCCTGTTCCATTTTGGAGCCCTCACTCTCTCCCTAGGATTTTCATTAATGGGGTTGGAGTGCCATCATAGTTCAAGAACAACAAAAGCTTTTACTTCAACTCACTTTTCCATGCTAAAATATTCATTTCTAGTTATGAGCAATTTGTCACAAAGGTCCCAAACATCTGGAAATTATCCTAAGGGCTGAATGCCAAATGTAAAATAGGATTTATATATGAAAATGTCCATTACATTGCTATTTGTATCAAACATTTAGAAACAATTGTCCAACAATGAGGATATTAAGTGAACTATAACACATTTAATTTTGCAAGCAATAAAAATTGGTTATGAAGAGTTCCCAATAATACTTTGTTATAATGTTAAGGGAAAAGAAAGTTAAAATACAAATAATATTTCACAAATATGTTGCCTTCCCTTCCACACACATTTTGCCTATGGGGAGATATAAGAGAGAGAACCATGGTGGGAATATACCAAAATACCATCAGTAGTTGTCTTTGAGTAGGATTTGGGATTTTGCTCATTAACTTTCACTTGACCTTTTCTAAACTTTCTATAATTTTTAATGATAAGTATGCTTTTGCAATAATTTTTTTTTAAGTTTATGGGTCCAGCCGTGGCCTGGTTGTTAAGGTGACTGGTTCCCATGTGGCCAAGTGCACAGACCTGATGGCTTGAGAAACATGTCAGGCACATGTGTGTGCCCAAAATCCTGAAAGGAGGGATAAATGAAAGAAAAGGAATTGCAGTGTGACCATGGCCCATATGGGAGGGTAGTACTTTTTCACTTTCTCTCTCTCTCTCTCTCTCTCTCTCTCTCTCTCTCTCTCTCTCTCTCCTCCCCCCCCCCCCACCCCCCATGTGCCCTCTGGTAAATTTTTTTTAAGTTTTTTTATGTGTTGGAACAAGTGACCCTCTGGCCTCTGAACTGCATTCTTTTGGAAAGAGAAATCAATTCTAGTGTTCTTAAATTACAATGAAAGGAAAAAGAAGTCCAGGATTACAATCACTCTCTTTACTCTTTAGTAACTGCCAAGTTGTTCATTCATGAAGTTCCCTTGAGAGAGTAAGGCACTGAGTGATAATGTGAATGGACCTCAATCTAAAAAGCAGTCTATTACTAAAAATAACCTGAGCCAAATTGTGCACTGAAGGTGAAGAAACACACTTTTAAAATAAAAGTCAAGTTCATTGTATAATAAAATACCACTTTGAAAACTGAATAATCATTTATTTTATCTAACGTGTAAAATCGTACATTAAAGTCTTATAGGACATACTAGATTTATTAATTTCTCCAATTTCCATATTGCTAGCTTTTTTTTTTTTAGTTTTTGCCATAGAGTATGTATGCTCACCTGAGGGAGAACAAGAGGAAAAGGGAGAATTACCTCCCCAGGGAAGATGGCCATGCCACGATCCCTTGCCCTCCATTTTCCTGCTGGAATTTTTGGTAAGTTTGCACATGTGCCAGAATGTTTTTCAAGTTACTGGTCCAGGGCTCAAACCGTGCAGTCAGCCATATGGGATCCAGCCACCTCAACCTCCATGCCATCTGCTGACCCCTAAGTCACTTTGTCTTTTGATTATGTCAGAGAGAAAACTGAAGCCAGTAACTGCTTAAAGGCCTTTTATTGCCAATCAGGATTGCACATGGATCCTTTTCAGAGATCTTGTATTATTTTTTTTAAGAAATATTTTTACTATAGAGTGCACATTCTCACAGGAGAAACAGAGAGACAGAAAGCAAGAAATCACTCTCCAGAGGGATGGCCATGCAGCAATCCCTTCTCCTTCATTCTCCCCTTGGGATTTTGGGCATGCATGCACATGTGCCCAGCATGAGTTTCAATCCTCCAGGTCAAGGACTCAAACCGTAGTCAGCAGTGTAGGAGTCCAGTGACGTAACCATTACACCAATTGCTGGTCTGGTCTTGTATTATTCTTAATGAACATAAATTGCTGCATTCTCTATCAGTCACTCAATTGTTTCAAGTTATTTTGAATATTAATGATTTATCAGGGAGATATCACACCAAACTGGTGATTTTAAAACATTGTGATAATTAAATTACTTGCAAACTCTAATTTTTTTCTCTCTCCTCTTGCTCTTACTGGAAATATATCTCCAGATTTTATCAAGAAATTAAGTAGGAAAGCAGAAAACATTTCAGAGGTGTTTCTTTTCTGGAAACTCTAGATATACCATTTGCATGTCCTTAAATCTACAGGTTAACATTATTGTAGATGGACTTTTCTAAATTCCTAGAAGATCATAAAAACTTCCATTGCTGATTGTCTATTATGTAGCTGTAGAATTTCTCTAAAATTCCCAGACATATTACAAGCCATTTGTCAAACTCAGATATCATCTCTTATATATCTAATACAGCATGAAATGATGGTGCAGTGTTCCTTTCTATTTCTGATAGATTGAGCCAATGTGTCCTTGTAGCTTATAAATGTTGTTCATTCTAATAACATGGCTATTTTCATCTTCAAAACTTTTACTCAATCTTCATGTCTATTTTCACAGATGAATTGCTCACTGTAACATAAATATAAATCACAAATTAAGCTAATTAATAGATTTCACTTTCTCAATATATTTTTCCATACCCTAATCTTATTCAACTGTAAGACATTCTAGGTTTTAAAAGTAGGAGATGCATGATTCATTCGCCTACCCACATATACTCTGTTTTGTTATATAAGTGGTGAATATGCTTATTGTTTCCCAGAAAATGAACCAAATTGTCTTCAGACATAAAATCACTGTTTCACAATCATTTTCACTCTATTTCTTTCTCTTTTTTTTTTTTTTTTTTTTTGTAATATATCCCTGCTTTGAGGCTTTTTCTCTACTTTGGTTTAATCTACATGAAACTAAAGTATCAAATGTTTTAGTGAAACACACTTTGGAGTTAATAGATATTGCTTATACCTTAAATAAAAACATATTTTAGAATTAATCGGTATTGCCTCTACCTTGAAAAATTCGTATTGCCTGTGCTCCATACTAAATCTCAATAAATAATGTAAAACTCACACAACCTACTTTCTTTCACATAATCCTTGACTAAATATTTAATGCCATGAAAAATAATACAATGTTTAGTAGACTCATGTGAAAATTGAATATTATGCTCATACTAGGTCGTCAGAAAAGTTATGATGCATTTTTGCATAGAAAAACAGAAAAATACCTCATGACTTTTCTGAAAACCCAATAATAAACCCTTGGTTTTTGGCCTAATATACCCATTCACTTGAGCTATGTTAACATTCTTGAGTGGAATATTCCACTTTTAGCTTTTGTTTTCTTCAAACCAGTCTTCTAAACACAACCATTTGATAATAATTCATCCACACAACAAATGCTTTCTGAGCAAATACTGAGGATCCTGCCTGCAAACGAACCTCTCTTTAGTACAGAGACATATGTACGAATAGGAGCAATTAGGGTTAAAAATTACATCCTGGAGGGGCCAGCAGGTGGCATGGTAATGGCGCTGGGCTCCCACATGGTCGACCACATGATTTGAGTCCTGAACCTCACAACTTGAAAATCATGCTGGGCATGTGTGCATGCCCAAAATCCCAAGAGGAAAATGGAGGAGAAGGGATTGCTACATGGCCATCACCCCCCCCCCCCGGGGAGGGGTGATTTCTCACTTTCTCTCTCTCTCTCTCTCTCTCTCTCTCTCTCTCTCGCAAGCACATATGCCCTATAGCAAAAACTTAAGAAGATAAAAGATAAAATAAAACCTGTGAGGATAAAAGCGGGACAAAGAGAAAGTGAGAGTTTGATCCTAGTTGTTTAGAAGAGCTTCTTAACTGGCATGTGTTGAACAAAAGGTTTGTAGTTTGTTCATCAAGCTGACGGAAGGGTCTTTCAGAAAGAAGGAACTGAATTAAGAAAGACAGAGAGACTAGGAATGACATCAAGGGCCCAGTGGCTCAACCTGGCTAGGGCATCAGGCTGTGGCTGTGGTAGTGAGCGTGGCAGCAAGAGGCATGGTGGTGAGGGAGCTGTCAGCCAGTGACAAGTTGAAAGGCAGCTGGGAGTACATATCAGCAGTCTATGAGGGCTCTGCTGAGAATTGTTAGCATATGCCATAGGAAGTAGAGAGAATTATCTAATCAGACACGGAAGAGTGTGTGAATAGCTGTGTGAGGAATAGAATAGAAAGGAAGGCGAAAGAGAAAGAAACAGAATCAGGGAGACCAGTAAAACAATCACTGCAATAATGAAGATGCTACAGGCCTTCAAAGGTCGTGACAGAGTTGATGGAGAGAAAGAAGTAAGTGAGAGGAAGATGCAGCAAAGCTGTTAAGAAACTTTCACGATCTGACAAGTCATGTATTTTATGACTTTCCCTCTGTTGTCATTACTAGGAAGAATGTAGGCTTCATCAAAGCAAGATTTTTTCCAGTTTGATTCACTGTTCTAGCTTCGACACCTAAACAGGGGCCAGCCCAGAAGAGATATTTGATAAATGTGTTCAGTGAATTGACTGCATGTATGGAGTGAGAATGACCAGTAGGATGCCCAGATTTCTCACTTGTAAGGGTGCAAATGAGCCATGAACAGAGAAACTGGTTGGGGAATGGATTAGAGAAGCAGAGAATATGGACGTCATTTTAAAAGATTTCACTTCCCTTCCATATGAGAATCAGAATTCTATCTAGACTTAGGCGATGTGTCCATGAGAAAGCTGGATTTATAAGATGTCAAAATGAATTTGGGGGGAAAGTATTTTTTTCTTTACAAAATGTTTTTGATGTTTGGTCTTTTGATCTTGAAGACCACTTTAATCTCCCTGTGTTCCAGTGTGTTTTGACAGGATAACCAACCATGTCAAACAAGTTCGAGAGTTACTTCAGGGTGCATGCTGAAAATATCAATTTTATAGTAGATAAAAATCAAATTTTTCTGAGTTGCTTATAAAATAATCATTAAAATAATAACTTCTACCTAGTTTAAGTTTTTTTTTTCCTATTAAAATGCACCTGGGTGAGATTTGATAGAACAAGCCTATGTATATATTGTACCTATATCAAAGTGACCAGATATGTAACTTCTTAAACAAATCCCTATTAGTGCTCAGCATGGTGGAGAAAGGAAAGGACACCATATTAGAAGTCATAAATTTGGAGTTATTTCTGGACTGTTAAAAGTAGATATAAAAACTGTAGTTTTCATGGGAACCAGCAGATGGCATAATGGTTATGTTGCTGGACTCCCACATAGTTGGCTGTGGTTCAAATACTAGACTTGGCAGCTTAAACATGTTGGGCACTTGTGCCTGCATGCCCAAAATCCTGAGAGGAGAATGAAGGAGAAGGGATTGCGGCATGGCCATCCCCCCAGGGGGTGATTTCCGCTTTCTGTCTCTCCAGGAAGCACACGACACGCCCTATAGCAACAATCGCTCTTATGAATGAATGAATGAATGAATAAATAAATAAATAAATAAATAAATAAATAAATAAATAAAACTGGAGTCTACAAAACATTGTAGGAGAAAAATACATACTGTGAAGTCCCAAGTTATTTCAGTGACTTACAGGGTCAAAATATGCAAAGGCAAGGAAGAGGAGGTTCTGGAAGAAAAAATATAGTAATACATTTAAAACCTCCCTCAGAGTAACTGGATCCAGAAAGTCCATATCTACAGATTTTATTCTACAGATAGATTCACTCATGTGGGTCCAAGGATATTTGCTACAGTGGTATGTATATATGGCAAAAGATTGAGAATTGTCCAAATGTTCGTTAGTAGAACTTATTGAATGAGTCATGTTATAAAGGCATAGAATGAAATATTAGGCAGTCAACAAATAATGGCTCATAGCTCTATGTGACTGAATAGAATGGCCTCCAGGATAAATTGTCAAGTGAAAAAAACAAGTACAAAATAGTGTGTGAAACTTGCAACCCTTTGTAGAAAAGGGAGACACATGCGTTTCTGTTTATATTTGTGTAGAACATCTGGAAAACTGTTAATTCTGGTTGCCTTTCTTGAAGGTGCTGAAGAACTGGGAATAGAAATGATACCTTTAATTTTCACCATAAGTCTCTCTATTTTGTTGTATTTTTTTATGTGCATTTATGACTCGTTCAAATATATCATTTCTTTTAAATGCAAAAAAATGGAAGAAAAATTATTAGAAGGTCTAGAAAATAGAAAGCATAAAATAAGATGAAAGAAATAGCCCAGCTGTAGTGGAATGGGCAAGAAGGCATCGCTGCGTGATGGCTGGGGCCACATGGGAAGTCCGAGTTCAGTTCCAGCCCAACCTAAACAGGCTGAGCACAGTAGGGCAAGAAGGATCACCAATTGACAGAACCCTGTCAAAAACACTTAACCATTTCACTCCCTCCCTTTCTCCTTCTCTCTTTCCTTCTTACTCTATTTTTCTCTCATTTAAAAAAGAAAGACCAAAAAAAAAAAAAAAGACAAAAAGTAGTTACCATATTAAACTTTGCTAAATTATTTTCTGCAATTAAAAGAGTCTGACAGGTTTGAGAGAAAAAAAGAAAAAAAACTAATCTTGGACTTTATAAGATACAAACCAAAATCAAAAAGACACTGAAAAGTAACAAATAGCCACATAGTATAATACACCAGACAAATCCTACTTACACAAAAGTATGTGTGGTAATTATAATGCAGAGGACTTCAAAAGGTTTATGCACAGGTTTAATTTAAGCACAAGTTTATTTGGGTGCAAAAAAATTGAAAAACCATTCATAGTTTTTTCATAATACAGATTTTATGTGAACTTTTTTAGTATCCCCCTCATATTAATATAAAATAAAATGTAAAACAATATCATTAAGAAGGAAAGAGGAATATTATATATTGTTAAAAAGTGTAATCTCCCAACATCTAGATTATCATGAAGCTTCATACTTTCATTAAATGCTTCAAAACACACGAAGCGAAGACTACCTTCAAGGAAAGATTGTGATTGCATATAACTATCTCAGGAGATTTTAACATGCCCCTTTGAAGTCAACAGATAATATAAACATGAAATAAGTAAATATATGAAGGATTTGAATTCAGAAATAGAAATGTAATCTATTACTATATATAAAACATATATACAGAGAGAGACTCTTTACCCAACAAATAGAGAAAACAGTTTTCAAATTATCACATATTTAGTGTTCTTATGTATTAGGATGTACATATGCATTTGTATGCATAATATGTATAGAAGATGTACAGATCTGCTTTAATATTAAAACATAATTTTAAGCAAGAGAAAATTAATTGCATATATTTAAAAATGAATTTACAATGAATAAATACATATAAAAACATGTGAGACATATCATCTTAAGTACGTTTTACTAGAAAACAATTAAAAATAGAAATAAATTGACTAGTCAACCTCAGATTCTAGGAAAAGAACAGCTAAGGAAGCCAAAGCAAAAAAAAAAAAAAGAATGCACAATGATAAAGGCAGAAAACAATAACTTTAGTTTGTAAATAATGGGACCACAATGTGGCATGGCAGTTAACCTCAGCTTATGTCTCAGACCTGGTAGCTTGCTTTCTCACTTTTAGACTTTTTTGAGAGATTTTTTTGCTGTAGGGTGCATGCGTTCACCAGAGAGACAGAGTCAGAAAGTGAGAAATCATCCCCCATGGGGGAAGGCCACGCTGTAAACCCCTTTCCTCCATTCTCCTCTCGGGATTTTCGGCATGCACACAAATGAACCTGCCATGAGTTTTTTAAAGCCTCAGGTCCTGGACTTGATCAGCAATCATCCATGTGGGAGTGCAGTGAGGTAACCATTACGCCATCTGCTGGTTCCTCTTACTGTCTCTCTCTCTCTCTCTCTCTCTCTCTCTCTCTCTCCTCTCTCTCTCTCTCTCTCTCTCTCTCTCTCTCTCTCTCGTTTTTCTCTAGTGAGCACACATGACCTACAGCACAATTTAAAAGGATAATAATAAATTAAATAAATAATTCTTGAAATAAATAAATTGTAAGTAATAATATTGATCAAAAAAGCAAAAAAGTTGATTCTTTTAAATGACTATGATTCACCACATAATATTAGATATATGAGATTTATAAAACAGTAAGAAGTCAGTGTGCAAGTATACACTGATACATTTAAAAATCTGCCTTAAGTGATTACTTAGGAAATCGTGACATTAAGTCAAGAGGCAGAAAATTTAATTCGATCAAGAACTGTCTAAGAAAGTATAAAGACAATCAGCAATCTAATCTGTAAAAATACTCCAGTGCTAGACAGTTTGTAAACATCATACTAAATTTCCCAAAAGCAGATGAATTCCTCTGCTATATGAACTGCTATAGGCTGTAAGTGATGAAATAAAAAATTTACCAACTCATACTGAGAGCTAAGCGTAACTAACACTCAAACCAGGCAGAGACTGGCGATGTGTACCAACCTCTCAGCAACATCATAGCAACGATCCTAAATAAAATATTAGCAAATAAAATCTAGTGTTAAAGAATGATACAAAAACAAGTATTTTTATATCAACTTCATCTCCTAAAGCTACTACTTTAATTCAAATGTCAACCGAGAATATTTCAGAATATCTGATTTTTTTGTAACTCTACCAGTACTGGAGGGTGGTAGGAGAAGACTGTGGGATTTGTGTTTCACTTTTTTTTTTTTTTCTGAAGCAGAGATATAAGTTGTACAATTAATATTTTTAGACATTTTAATTTTAAGTTTAAAAGTTTTAGAGTCGTGATGAAGAAATAATGTCTCAGGTCAGACAAGGCAAAATTATAAAATATATTTGTCTTTGGAGGCTCTAGGTTCCATTCTTTTAAGACTCTCTTTCCTCCATCTACTATCAGTCCTTGGGTTCTTCAACCCAAGCCTACTAGGATAGGGCATGGTCAGGGGACCACCATGACTCCCCACATCAGCTTCATAAAATACAGCCAAGCCTTATTGTACCTTGCCATTTCAAGCTCCTCAACAAACAACAGTATACATATCCATCCACCTTCCCCCATGTGTTGGATTCTCACATGGCCAACCATGGTTTGAGTCCTAGACCCAGAGGCTTGAAAATCACACCAGGTGTGTATGTATGCATGCCCCAAATCCCGAGAACAGACTAGAGAAAAAGGGATTGCAGTGCTGACATATCCCCGGGAGGTATTTCTCACCTTCCCTCTCTCTGTTTCTCTTTGGTGCATGCAAACGCCCTATGGCAAAAACCTTTTTTTTAAAAAAAGAAAGAAAGAAAGAAAGAAAGAAAGAAAAGAAAACTTGGTCATCTTATATTTCAGGGCAAATTTGATTATCTATTTGCTGCCTCAGGAGAATTTCTATCTGAAATGAGATGTCTAATTATGCAGTAAAACTTAGGCCTCAGCAGAACAAGTAGGTCAGGTGTTTGAGGAATTCTAGCTGATGCCTAGTTTCTTAATTCTTCTAAACAATAAGCTCCTATTTTATCCGAATTCTCTTTAACTTGCTACCAGCAAAGTGCATGATACATGGTAATACCTTTCAGACTATAACTACCCATCTTAAAGAGTTAATGTTATGGTTTAGATAATGGTTTGTCCTCCAAAACTTCATGCTTTGGATTAGGTCTTGGTAGGCAATGTGGTTGGATTTTCCCCAATGATTCATGTGTTGGAGCTTGATTGTCAAAGTGTTAAGTGAAACTTAATTCTTTTATGAGGGGGTGCTTGAGTACAATAACGTTATTAGGATGGGCTCCCGTATTGAGTTATGGTGTGTACATAAGGAGAGGAAAGGAGGCAGGCAAAGCCCACAGGGAAGAAGACCACCCACTTTGTTCTGCTCAAAATTCTGCCTTCCACCATGTTTTGATACCTTTGGGCTTTCTAGCAACCGGAATTGTTAGTTTTGTAAATAAACTTCTATTTTCCTTTTAATCACCCAGTCTTGTATATTTCTGTTAGCAATGCAGTAATGGACTATAAAAGTTACCTAAAGGAGTTAGCCAAAATCCCACCTCTGTCCGCTGGTTCTTTCTCCAGTGGACCTCAAATTTTCTTTTCAATTTAGGCCTCCCTTCCTGAGTTCAGAGTGTAGATGTCTTAGTTTGCTATGATGTTGCTAATGGAAATACCTGTGACTAGGTGATTTATAAAGAATAGAGATTTATTTAGCTTATAGTTCTGGTGGCTGGAAAATCCAAAGCATGGGGCTAGCATCATGACATGACTGACAGAAGCAGAGAGGATGGTAGGCTTGTGCAAAGAGGGGCCTGGGGGCAGCCCCCTTCCTTATATATCAACCCATATGAAAACAAACCCTTTCTCACAAAAGTTACAACTCACTAGATCTTGCATTAACCCATTTTGGAGGGTAATGTCTCCATGAACCATTTACTACCCACCAGGCATCTCCCTCTTAAAGAATTACAGAGTTCTTTCACTGGGTTCTTCATGTGCATGCTTGCCCTGTGGTTAAGAATATACTTTATAGATATTAAGTTATTCTCTCTTCAGATGTGGTCTGATTGATCTAATTTCTCTCAAGGGAGACAATGCATTACTAATGGATACTTTGTCTCAAATTGCAGATTACAGTATTTCGGATGGGATCAGAAGGACACCAGGACATTGATTTGGCGATCCTGACAGCTTTACTCAAAGGTAAAAGAGTTTGTGTTCCAAGAATGCAAAAATAATTTAAATGGATTAATGCATCAACCTTGTGTCCCCTAATAGCAGATATAAACCCAAATGATACCATGACACATCCAATTATTCATAAAATAAGGAACTCTCCTCTAGGTCACTGCTATTAAGTTCTTCTTTTGGGTCATCAGAAAAGTCATGAGGCATTTTTGCATAGAAAAATATGAAAAAAAAATACATCACGACTTTTCCAATGACCCAATTGAATACATTTCTTATAGTGCTTCTTGATTTTATAAGGTTTAAATATACTACAATTCAAGTCTTGTCCATTGAATTATAAAAGTATGTAGAATAAAAAATGGATATAATTGGAGCCAGCAGGTGGCATGGTAGTTAAGGTGCTGGACTCCCACATGCCCAAACATGATTCAAGTCCTGAACCTGGTGGCTTGCTTTCTCACTTTTCTTCTCTTTCTCTCTTTCTGTCTCTCTCTCTGAGAGCACAAGTGCGTCTTAGAGCATAGGTAAAAACTAACCCTCTGCACCACAACAATATGGATGCCATGGTGCCTCTTGCGTGCCCATGAAAGAGTCAATCCAATATTTAACAAATTTTAAAATAATAATAAATAAATAAAATACATGATTTTTTAAAAAGTTGATGTAATAAGATACTAAGTTATCTGGGGTCATTCAATAATATTACCTGTTCTATTTTTAAAAACCACTTAATGTGGCATATAAAACTATATATATATGTGTTCTATATGTGTCATAGTAAATGGTTTATATAATGTTATATAACAGTAATAGAATAGCAACCATTGTTTTCTAATTTCCAGTTTATTACCTTTCTTTCACCATTAGTGTTTTCCTGAGTACCCATCATGCAGTACCACTGGGTTAAGCTACTTACAAATACTGTAAACTTTATTTATTGCAATCATATGCTGCAGGAGCTATTTTTAATCCCCATTTTACAGATGGGGTAAGTGTAGCTACAAAAGGTTAGGTAACTTGCCAAAAATAACAATACTTATTAGCAGTAGTAAGCCTAGATTTAGTTCTAAGTCTATAACTCTTCCCTGTACCAAATGTGTAACCCCTTTGACAAGAATAACTATTGATCCTATCCCACCCACTTCCCAAACATTTATATGCATATTTGTTCAAAATCCTGATCACATTTGAAGAGGCCTACAATCCTGTGAAGTGTGTCTTGAGTCTCAGGTCAAGAACCTCTTCTCTAAAGTATTTCATCCCAATGAACTAAAAAATAAAAACACTGAGCAGAATAATTAAGGGACCATGCATGGGCTGAACTACATAGCATAATGTAGGGCCCATTTTCCCTTTATTAGAGACAAAAATGAAAGTTTTAGGCAAGTAATTCTATGACTTACTTTTTTTTCTTTTTCTTATTTTTTTTTTTTAGAGGGCACATGCACTTGCCACTAAGAGACATAAAGAAAGAGGAAAAGACACTCCTTGTGGGAATAGCCACACTACAATCCCTTCTCCTCCATCTTCCTCTCTTCTGTATTTTGGGCATACATGCACATGCATTCAGTGTGTTTTCAAGCTACCAGGTCTAGAACTCAAACATCAGGATCGACCATGTGGGTTCAGGCTGCCTTAACCACCAGGTCACAGAGCCAACCCCATATTTGCTATTCTAATGTAAAGATAAGTAGAAATAATGTTTATAACATTTTGTGACACTTGTATGTGTCATACTCTGCATTAGATGTATTCTATGTATAAACGCATTTAATCTTTCCAGCAATTCTATCACTAGTTCATGACAATCTCCATTTTATAGATTAGAACATTGAGGTGCAGATTAACTCAGTAACATTTTCAAGATGAGCTGGCCAGTACGTGATAGAGACAGTCTGACCTTGAAGCCTTCACTTACATGTACCACCAAGATATCCTATCCTATTGCTAAGGAGAAATGAAATACCTCATTTACAACTATGAGAAAAATTCACAGCAAGTGGAGCAGTGACCTCATTACTAGTAAAATCATACTGACCACCATAATATCTTCTACTGGAAATATCTTCCTCTTTCACCAATCTGTGATACTTCACATTGTGCTTTAACTTTGGGATTTATTTGTTATAGAATAGTTGTTTTCCAGTATTTTTGAGCATGATAAAACCATATGAAATGCATTTTATATTTTAATAAATAGTTACACATTGAATGTAGAAAATGAAATTAAAGCACATGAAATAATATTTACATAGACTACATGCAAAAAATTGGATGTTTTTTACTCTCATCTGTTCTGTTTGCTTTAATGCTGATTATAGTCCACTAAATTGATTTCAGGACTCACTAATAGGTCATAACCTGCAGTTGAAAAAAACACTGCCATCGAAGATTAAAGGAATTATGATTTTCCTGAGAAATTTACATTTCTAATCACAATAATGAACATTATTTATGCAGCAGTTGATGCTAATGGGAATTTATGCTATTAAAAGATTATGGTGGGTGAACTCTATTTTGTGAAGGGTTTTAACAGCTCTTGGATATTGACCCAGTTGATTTGTAAAAATTATCAAGCATAATACTTTTGCTGACTTCGATGGAGGTCAAGAGTATGTTTTTATAGTTTTAAATTCAAGTGTGTCGATTATTCTTCCTATGTGTGTTTTTTTTTAATTATTCTTGGGCATTTAACATGATTTAGCACTTAATTTCTACAATTTAGTTCTCAATTACCTACTGCCTGGGGAATCTTTGTATAGTCTAGTTTTGATTCTGAAAAATCTGAGAAATTTCTGAGAAAAGCAAAAGATAAAAGGAGAAGAGAGTTTTAAAATTAATCGTTGTTCCATAAACTTAGAAGCAAAAAAAAATAAAAATAAAAAGACAAATAAGAAGCCAGATGGCAGTGGTGGTTAATGCGATGGACTCTCACATGATTGACTGCCTTCGAGTCGTGGACCCGGCAGTATAAAAATCATACCCAGAGCCTGTGCATGTGTCCCTGAAATCCAGACAGGAGAATGGAGGAGAAGGGATTGCAATGTGGTTATTTTCCCCGGGGAGTGATTTCTCACTTTCCCTCTCTGTTTCTGGCAAGTGCACATGCCCTATGGCAGAAACCAAAAAAAAGAGAGAGAGAGAGAGAGAAAGAAAATGAAGGGAGGAGAATAGGAGAAGGGAAAGGAAAAAAGAAAAAGAGAAAAAGAAAAGAAACCAGATAGCTGTGGGAAAATTATACCTTTGCCACTTCTTGTTTCTGATTTGGTTTTGATTTTTTTTCAGGATTTGCATATTATATATTATAGGATACTGTTTATATAATATAGACTTATTAGCTTTCTGTTCAGAAAAGAAAAGCCAAAGGAGAGGATTTTAAGTAGTTCCAATACAAAGTAATGCTAAGTATTTAAGGTAACAGACATGCACATTATCCTGATCATAACACATAGTATGTATGCACTGAAAACCATATTGATCCCCATAACTATGTACAATTATTGTGTCAATTCAAAATAAAAACAAAAAAATGCAAAAAAGTTTTTTGCATGCCAAAAAGACTAAGAAATTAAATAAGTAATACGTTTCAAAAAGAACATTGTTCTAAAGATGTCAGAGGCCTGTGGTTCTTTTAGATGGTGACCTGGATTAGTTTTTGAAAAGAAGTGATGTCACAGTTGTCCTTCACATTAAGATCTGGGCCAGCAACTGTGCATCCTTCTCCTCACCAGTTACAGCCCTCCCCTCTCTACCCCCTCCCCAGCCACAAACATACAGGAGAGCTCAAAATACGTGATATCCCCTTGACTTTGAGTTTTCAAATAAAGAGAGAATTTCTTAGCACATGCATGTCCCAAATAGGGCACAGTCATAAGAAAAACTTGTTCATTATGTCCCTGAAATTCAAACCTAACTGGGAGTTCTGCATTTTTATTTGCTAAATTATGTTCTCTATCCAGAGGTGAGCTGACATAATTTATACTTCTGGATGGGCTGACACTGTCACCACTTGGTGAAAGTGGGTTCCCATGTGGCTGACAGAGATTCAAGTCCTAGACCCAGAGGCTTGAAAAACATGTCAGGTGTGTGTGTATGGGTGTCCAAAATCCCAAAAGAACAGAGACATGGAGGAGAAGGGTTGGCAGCATGACTGTCCCCATGGTGGCAAAGAGGAGGGGAATACTTTTTCTTCTCCCTCTGTCTCTCTCTGGCAAGCACATTCTTTAGCGAAAAAGAGAAAAAAAAAAAAAAAGAAATAAAGAAATCTTTTGGACTTCAGGCATTTTGAGGGGTTCTGTGGAAAGACTACGTCAG
Source organism: Tupaia tana (assembly GCA_026018925.1). Taxonomy (NCBI): domain Eukaryota; kingdom Metazoa; phylum Chordata; class Mammalia; order Scandentia; family Tupaiidae; genus Tupaia; species Tupaia tana. The sequence continues at coordinate 30,835,346 of JAKSZU010000013.1, forward strand.
TCTAGGGAGGTCCCCTGGTTCCTTTTTCTGACTCCTTGTCTCAGTTGACCCAGCCTACATCACAGCAACCAGAGAAGACCTCCACACAGAGGACCACAAACTTACCTTAATGACCCCAGGGTACTCATCAACCTGCTCTCTCCATAGCCAAATCCCGTCTACATCCCTCACATCCCAGCATAAACCTTTTGCTCCAAACTCACTAAAGCCACAAAACATCTGCTCGCAGCAAGTGAGGTCATTAAAGTGACCCCAGGCCCCTTCTGTGAATATAGGCTCTCCCAATTTTTCCCTATCTTTTCTTACAGTCTTTGGATTCAATATAAATTTAAGTCATACGAGTGTATTCTCTTTCACTCACGCACATGCAATACAGTGTAGTGTGTGATGACTGCTGTCCTCCGTAAAGGAGAAATATTTTGTCTTTGGGTCTGCTCTTCATTGGTAAAGTTTGTCTGAGGCATGGGGAAAGCAACCTTCATCACTTACTTCCTTTCCTTTGAAGCATGTTTAAAGTGCTAAAAGTGTATAAAAGCAGTATGTTTCTCCCGAAAACTGTCAAGGTCATAAAAAAAACAAGGAAAGTGGGGACCAGCAGTTAGCGTAATGGCTATGTCGCTGGACTCCCACATAGTCGACCGCGGTTCGCGTCCCGGACCCCGTGGCTTAAAACTCACGCCAGGCGCGTGTGTGTGCGTGCCCAAGATCCCGAGAGGAGAATGGAGGAGAAGGGATTGCGGCGTGGCCATCCCCCCTGGGGGGTGATTTCTCGCTTTCTGTCTCTCTGTCTCTATCTGTCTGTCTGGCGAGCGCACGCGCCCTATAGCAAAAAACCTCTCCAAAAAAAAACAAACAAACAAACAAACAAGGAAAGTTTGAGAAACTGTCAGAGCCTAGAGGAGCCGAAGGAGACATGACAACTAAGTGTAATGTGGTTTCCTGGAGCAGGAATTTAAAAAAAAAAAAAAAAAAAAAAAAAAGTACCAGGTTAAAAATTAAGATGATCTGAATAAAGTACAGACTTTAAGGGTTTTCTTTTTTTCCTTTTAATGTTAAGGAAAAATAAGAAAGATATACTATTATATATTATGTATCCAAGGAGACAAGTTGTAATCAAAAGCTTCCATAATTCTTTCATGTCAAAAGACCAAAAAAGATCACAATCTATGGTATTGATTTTAAAGGTCAAGCACATATAGACTCAAAAGACTACGACAGGCACAGTAGTATCTGTAAAAGTATTTCTATCAATCGCTACACACATCACATAGTATATGCCTGATTGCTTTTTCTTTTCATAAAATGAGAATGAGCATATGCACATGCATGTTGAGCGCGGGGAGAGAGAGGGAGGAATGGAAAGCGAGAGAAAAAGGAGTATATTTTGACAGGGTTTCATCATGTCCTGAGCCTCCTGCTCCAGCCTCCCAGTGGGCTGAGACCACAGGTGCACCCACACTCAGCCAGTTTTAGGTGGGGCTGAACCTCAGCCTCAGCCTCAGCCATCACACAGCAGTGCCCTTCCACGTGGAGCATCACCACTTTCTTTCTAGTATCATTATTTTCTTTTAAGTTCTATTTGTTTCTTCCATGAGTGAAACACAGAGAAGGAGCAATCCCAATATGATCTTCATGCCATGGACCCACCCCCAGCTTCAGCCATTCCCAGATCACGGACACATGCCTGCCCAGTTCTCAGGGAGGTCTCTACACTTGCACAGAGAACCCTCCCTTGTGCAATTAGCTCACTACTGCCACGTTTTACTGCTGCACTACCGTCTGGCCTCATTTACATTATTTTCTTAACTGAGAACTGTTTATATATCTTTAATAAGTCCGAAATCCCAGACACCCATGTTGGCATCTTTATCACTTACGAAATACAAAGTTCCATATTACACAAATGGAAAGAGACAAAATTTTGTCCAAGAGAGAACTACAAAGTCGAAATGTGTGTCTAGTTTAGTCATAAATTGGCCTGGGGACATTTTCATGCAGGGCAAACTGTGGGTACATAGTGAAGTGTCTCAGTTAAAGACTAAACTTTGGGGGACCAGCAGTTGGCGTAATGGCTACATCGCTGGACTCCCACGTAGTCGACCGCAGTTCGAGTCCTGGACCCCGTGGCTTAAACTCACGCTGGGCACATGTGCGTGTGTGCCCAAGATCCTGAGAGGAGAATGGAGGAGAAGAGATTGTCGTGTGGCCATCCCTCTTGGGGGGTGATTTCTCACTTTCCATCTCTCTGTCTCTGTCTTTCTGGTGAGCGTACATGCCCTATAGCAAAAACCTCTCAAAGAAGAAAAAAAAAAAAAGACTAAACTTTGGGTCAGCAGATGGTATGATGGCTAAGGTGCTGGACCCCCACATGTCTGACAGTAGTTCAAGTCCTGGACCTGACAGCTCACTTTCTCTCTCTCTCTCTCTCTCTCTCTTTCTCTCTCTCTCCTCCCCTTCCCCCACCCACCCTTGTGTGTGCACATACCATATAAGAAATTTAAATAATAATAATAAATAAAAATAAATAATTCTTTAAAAATAAGACTAAACTCACCAGTTAAGGTCTCTAAGGTGAACTCTTCCCAAAAGTATTTATTAAGGTTTTCTGTGCTGTAGCCACTGTCAGTCTTTCGTGTGTCCTTTCACTTGCAGATCAGGCTTCCTCAAATGCACTTGTTTCTTGATGACACATTTTCCCCCTTGATTCAAGTCATTAACTTAAATATCACAGAAAATATACACTAGCAGTTGGAGTCTGGGCATGGGTCCCCCAATAAATCAATGTCTGCCACCCACCCCTTGTCTCAAAGCCGCCCCGAAGTCACAATCCCCACTTTTACCTTGCTACCCCGTGCTTTTTACAGACTAGGAAACTGAAGCCAGAGTCTGAAAGTTGTTCCAGGTCATTTGGCAAACCAGTAGCAGAACTAAAACTTAAATCCAGGTCTTTTCACTTCTACTCAGTGTTCACGCCATTGCTCATGTGAGGCTGTAGGGAATCCAAGGTTCCCTGGCTTTACAACAGCATAGAGATGCCAGGCACTTGTCCCTGTGGCTCCAGGAAGATCCCAAGTGATTAACAGATCCAGACATCTTTCCCTAAGACTCTCGGGCACTGATCCAGGCCCTCGGCTGCCAGGTTGCCTTAATCGCACACACAATATTTAAGTGAGGGAACTAGGATTCTCACAGTTTTACCTAATGTAATGGCAACAATAATTGTGATCTGACACTTATTTTACTAAGTTTTAGATCACCAGTGAAGTATTGCTGAAACTGGAAGTACTTTTAGTTGCCAGTGATAGAGGCACAATTTAAACAGGCTCAACAAAAGTATTTGTGGGTTCACATGATTAAAAAGCCTAAGGGTAAACTGATTTCAGACAAAGTGGATCCAGGGATCAAATGAAGTCAGCAGCATCTTCCTGCCAGCTCTCAGAATTTAGTTTCTACCTGGGACAGGCAAAGCAGCTAGGAAAACCCCCAACTTAAAAGACCCACCATTTCTGGTAATTACAACACGAGGGTCCCGTGAAGGACTGCTTGCCTTGGATCAGTGCCCATTTCTGAGTCTATCCCTGCTGGTGGGAGGGGGAACCTTTGCTAGAAACACTGTAACCATAAAGTGAGAGCTGGGATCAGCTCCACCCATGTTAAGGATTCCCAACAAATACCGAGGTT